>CM076570.1:233859611-234241267 GCA_034641835.2 Pinus albicaulis | reverse complement strand
ACATCTCCTTTTCCCATAATAGAAACTTTGCTATCAGTTCCTAGTGTGACTTGAGACTGCACACTTTCATCTAACATAGAAAACATTGCTAAGTTTCCTGTCATATGGTTACTGCAACCGGACTCTAGAAACCATAAATCCTCATTCTTTTCTTCAGCCATATTACAAGCTAAAAACAAATTACTTTGGCTATTATTTTCTCTTGTGAAATTTGCACTTGTTTCACTTCTCATATCATTCTGCTTCTTCTTTCTACATTCATTAGCATAATGACCATATTTTTTACAATTGTAACATTGTACATTGGACTTATCATACCTTTGTCCTTGAGCATTCTGCTGACCATTCTGCTGGCTGCTGCCTTGGCCTTGACGCTAATTTGGATTGTTGCCCCTTCCTTGAGCATTTGCTGGACTGTCTCTTCCACCTCTATTTTTGCTTCTGCCTCTTCCTCTCTTGTTTCCTCTGCCTTGCCTTCTTCCTCTTCCGAAATACATCTGGGTCTTAAAAGCATTTTCAAGAGATGAGTTTTCACTCCTACCCAATCTCTGTTCATGAGTTATCAGTGATGCATGTAGTTCATCCACTGAAAACTTTGTGAGATCCCTAGTCTCTTCTATGGTGGTGACAATCACATCGAATCTTGAGGGTAAACTTCTCAAGAGTTTTTCAAAAATCCTCTTGTCTTCAAGAGTCTCTCCATGAGATCTTATTTGTGTGACCATTCCAATCACATGAGTGAAGAATGAGTCAATAGTGTCTGACTCTTTCATACAGAGAGTCTCAAAGTCTCTCCTCAACAACTGAAGTTTTGCTGTCTTCACTTTCTCCATACCCTGATAAGCTGTCTTGAGAGTTTCCCATGCTTCACTGGATTTCTTAGCTGCTGCTATCCTTGGAAACACACTCTCATGCACTGCTTGATACAAGAAGAAAAGAGCCTTGGCATCTCTCTTCTTATTGTTCTTCAGTGACTCCCTTTCTGCCTGAGTTAAAACATAAAAATTTGCTTCATTTTCTGGCTCTTCAAAGCCATCCTCAACTAATTCCCATAACTCTTGTGAGGTGAATAAAGCTTTCATAGTTATTGACCAGTAGTCATAATTTTTTCCATTGAATTGTGGGAGATGGATATTTCCCAAACTCATACCTGTGCTGGCTCTAGCCATTCTGCACTCTTTAACTATGCTTCAAAAAACACTTGACTGTGTGTTTAAAATTAATTGACTGTTCTGCAACAGTAACACAAAACTATATAGAGAAATACCTTTGGATTCTTTTTGGCTGAGTCTTCACACTGCTGGAGAAGTTGCTGCAACAAAGAACTCCTTTCCTTCAGCTTATTTGACCTTCAAATAGCCTAGACTAGCTCTGATACCATGTTGGCATTTTCAGAATTCCAAAATAATAAAACTGCCTTCCTTAACACAGAGAAATATTCAGAATTTCTTCCACAGTGACAGAGTTTTCACATTAAAAAAAAATTATATTTCATAAAAAAAACTTGTTACAGATTCTTCCTCAAAAGAGGGATTACAAAATAATTTTGACTGCTGCAAACACAGTTCAAAAATTATCACTCTGTCTCACACAGAGAAATACTCTGTTTCTAAAATAAAAACAAACACTGTTGTGTATGCTCTGTAATTTTAAAAACACTCTGCTGTTCTGTGTAATTAAAAATTACAACTCTCTATCTCTCTGTTTTTAAAATACGTTGTTGTGTATAAAAAACATAACTAAACAATATGGCTCTGTTCTGTGTATTAACCAAAAATATCTCAGCGCTGTTCAATTAATGTCATTAACTGATACAACCACAAAAATATCACCGCTTGACAATCTTTATGGCTTCATTACTTCTGTCAGCACCGCTTACAGTTTGCATTGATCACAGCTTTGACTTGGTGGCACTGTGATATTTCATCTTCCCCGCACTGCCGTGCTTTCATAAAAAAAGCATTCCTGTGTAATAACATTACAACATTCTCGCACTGTTGTCTTTTCCTTTTTTTTTATTTACACTGCTGTGTAATAAAAATAAAACATTCACCTCACGGCTTTTTACAATGTGTTGGGCTTATATATATATATATATATATATATATATATATATATATATATAACATTATGACATAAAATATATATATAACCCATATTTAAAACAAATAATATTGCAACATAAAACATTAACTGCAAGTCTGTTGTTAAAACAAAATGTGGACCCCGCTGCAGGTGACGTCAGCAGGTCCGATTGGGTTCACAACTCCAGCCACAAATCTTTATCAACCCCCGCGGGATTGTTATGTGCATGCATGGTGTGGGCCCGGCTGCATATGACATCAGCCATTCCGATGGGGTTCACCCATCTGCCTGCCCGGCCTCTTGGACCCCTGCGGACATGGATTGCCGCCCTGTCTCTTGGGCAGTTGGAAATTAATTCCAACAATCTATTATATTAACTGAATTTACAGGTTGCTTCCCATTACTGACTTGTTTTACCGGTTCCTTTTGTTTTGGAGTTGCCATTGGAGGAGGAATAGAATCTTGTTGTTCACCTTCATTATCCTGCACTCTAGATCTCGTTCTAGACCTTAAATAATACTTTTTATGTAACTCAGCTTGCATGAAATCTGTGAATTTCCTACAATATTCATCCATTTCATCTTGATCCAAAGATACTTTAGCTTCAACATATTCTCCCTCACAATATTCATCATCATCCTCTTCTATTGTGTACATAGCAGATATCTGATCTTCATCTTCCTTTTGGTCATCTTCTACTGACTCTTCCGGCGTTGCTTCTATATACAATGGTGCTTGAACCTGGTCCTGATCTTTTCTTTCCCTCTACAAAATTTGCAGGGGTTGTATTTTGAATTGAGGGTTAAATCCTCCTTGGTTTTGTTGTACTTGTCTTTGGGATTTTTTGCTTTCCAATTCCATCTTAACTAGATTATTTGACAAAAATTTTATCACCTTTGTCATATCTTCAATTCTTTGATCTTGTGATGATTCTTCTTTTGCTTTCCCCTTCTCTTGGACTAGATTTTTCCCTTTCGCCTTCCCCGTTTTTGTCATATTAGCTTCAATTTCTAAAGCATCTATCTGTATCTACTCTAGAGTATGGGATCTCCTTTCTCTAAGTGTGAAACTAAAATCGGCTTCAAAAGCCCCAGCAAAAAATACCTTCACTCCAACAGGAGGGGGCTTCATTTCTACAGGCTTCATTTCTATAGGCAAACTATTATAAAATTTATTGAACCTTTTGATAAAATATGATATATTCTCATCTGGCTTTCTTTTGATTGCATTGAATTTTGTTAGTGAATAACCATGATCCCTTTTTTCACCCCATCTCCAAGTGAATTGACTTTCCAATTCTTCCCATGTATTAATAGAATCATTTGGCAATCCCTCAAACCACTTTATAGCCTCTCCATCGAGAGACTGAACAAAAAGCCTCATTACAACATCAAGATGTTCTACATTCATATTTTCAGCAAAATTACAAAACACAGTCAAGTGTTTTTCTACAGTTATTTCATCTTCTCTAGTAAAACGTGGGAGTAATTTAAGATACTCTTGAGGCATTGCATTCATTGGTTGTGGAAGGTTAAGTGGACCATATATGTTCAAAAAAAAGGTTGGTGCTACCATGTTTTCACCTTGATTGATTGTTCATTGGTTAGATGTAGTTGATGAACCTGTTGTGAAAATGAATGGAGGTGGAGGTAAAAGTGATATGGGAGTGGGTTGATGGACAATGGCAGAGGGACCAGCAACTGGATTTTTTTGAGCTTGAGTAAAACTAAGAGAAACAGACTCAAAGGAGTATTCTTCTATCTTAGGTTTTTGAAAATAAATTGGTGTGAAGGGTGAATCTTGTTCCAAGAAAGGAAGGACTTTAGAAATATCTTCAAACAAAGGATTACTAGAACTATTGTTAGGAGTGGAAAATATAGGTCTAGGTGTTGAGGGGGTTTTGGGTTTCTGAACCCTTTTAGAAACCAATATTTCAGGGTCTAAAAAAGCAGGGACCTTCTGTTTTGAGGTATCTGACCTTGTGTGAGGACTTTTGTGAGCCAGAACTCTGAGAATAATAAACACAACCAAATATTTCCTCCTCACTGACAATCAGAGGAAATAATGTGAAAACCCTAGGGAAAATAAACTTTTTCTCTTCGTCCCTGGAAACAGTGCCAAAAAATGTTGTATCTTAAGATACAATTACTTTGTTGTGAAAATGAATCAGTGCTTAAGACATTTTTTTTAACAATTAGTCACAGAAGTAATTATATCAGGTGGTATTCGTTCAATCCCTTTGGAAAATAATTTTTTAAAACACTTAATAATCTGGTATAATGAAAGACTCTACAATGCCATTAATTGCTGATATCTGAATGGAAAAGAAGAACCATAGAAGAAACTCAAAATGATATGATGTAACATAGAATCTAACACTTAAAATTTCAGAATGAATTTATGGAGAGAGAGGAAACTAAAAATAATATGTTGTAAACACAAAATATATTACTTTTAAGTTCCAAAGAGAATTTTTGAAGGGAGAGGAGTTGAAGTAAAGGAGCACAAATTAGGGTTATTTAACTCTTACTCACAGATGTAATTAAGAGACCGGCAACTACTTTACTTCACTTCATTCCAGGGAGAAGGGGCACAAAATGGCACAGGAAAAATGAATCACCATCAATAGTCGTAGGAAAATTGATGCTTCTTTCATTAATTCCTCAGAAAAGTAAGTTCCAAAGTTTTAGTCTTCCAGAGATCCAAAACTCGGAACCCTTGTTCTTTCTTTCTGTCGTACTTAAATTCATCAAAAACAATTCGTAACTGCTAGAATTTCTTGAAGTACCTCAACTACCTAAACTATAAAACTACTTATTACATTTCAATTGAGGGCATCACTATAGCTTCGATCTTAACAAACAAAGAAAACAAATTAAAACTTGAAATATTATTCTTTTTGTTGAATCTAATTTGTTGTTGATGCATCTCCCTAAAGTGTTGATGTGTCTCCCTGAAAGATTGGACATCCTTGCCCTGTATTTTTTCCGGAGTTCAATATTTGTCTTTTCTGCTTTCCGTCATGTCATTTATGTTTATGATGTGGTATTCAAACAGCTCTACAATGATGCCTATTTTCCCGATTTGACCCACCTGTTGTGTTTCCAACAGTGCCACTATATGCTCCTTTTGTCTGACTCTTCATATGCCTATGTGTTTCAAATAATGTTATCATGTCCCCTTCTGCCCAACTCTGCCTCTTCTGCTCATGCCTGCAGCATTCAACTTTCCATTGATTTACAAGGTGCCACCGCATACAACGATGTTCTGCACAAGGTCGGGCATTACCCGAGTCTACTGCCCGTGTTCACGTTTCTTCATAAAATAATGCAACTACAAATAATCATGTTCTTTAAATAATTTTTAATTAACCTATGAATGGCATCGCGTCCGCCTTTCCATCGCATTTCAGCTTTCTGTGATGCTCCGTTATAAGCCTCCTCTTACCTCCAATGCAATTTTTTAGAGGAAATGTCCTTACTTCAGGATTTGAAATCCTTTGCAATTTAACTCTGGAACTACATTGCATCTACCCCTTATCGCATTTCGGCCTTCGACGTTTATAACATATTCCTTAGTGCCATTCCTCTTGAGCTTGCGATGTGCGATGTGCAATAGGGGTGGGGATGACATGGTAAGTGGAGGTGGAGTCGACCACAAATCGTAATCGGCGATTTGAAACCTTGTCTCATTTCGCATTTTTGCATTTATAACTCATTCCTTAGCGCCATTCCTCTTGAGCTTTGCTATTTGCGATGTGCGATGTGCGAGAGGGTCCCACAACCAGACTTTAAATACTTTAGATCGAGCTCTAAACTACATCGCATCTGCCCCTTATCACATTTTGGCCTTCAGCGTTTATAACATATACCTTAGCGTCATTCCTCTTGAGCTTTGCGATTTGTGATGTGCGATGTGTGAGAGGGTCCCATAGCCAGACATTCAATACTTTAGATTGAGCTCCAAACTATATCGCATCTGGCCCTTGTTTCACATTTCGCATTTCGATGATTCAACCTTGTTCTATTCCTCCTATGCTTTGCGATTGTGATTTGCGATATGTGGGTGGGCTTTCCACATGCGATTGTGCTTAAGCCTCTGGACACTATTATGCACATATATTTTCACGACTCGACCCTAACCTGTGTGTAATGTTCTGAATGCATCAATCGACCCAATTATTGAACTGATCTACATGCGAATAAGCCCGACTCGGCCCGCCTTCACATCTTTGCACATAATGTTAATACATTATAAATAAAAAATTATTTTTTCGGTATACAAAAATTTTAAATTTTCTAACATATATCCTTTTTTGGTGTTTTGAGAAATATTTCAAAAGTAAATGCAAATGAGCCACAATCGGATGATTGAACGAACAATAGAAAGGATTAAATTGTGACAAAAATTGGTTTTCAAAAGGCCAATCTCAGGAGAAACATAAGAACAAGTTCATGTTATCATTGTGAAGGCCATTATGTTTCTTCCCTTTTGAAAATTTGTAAAATTTACCAAGATTTTCAAAGAAATCCATAGTCATTTTTTGAGCAAGAGTCATTTTTTCATTTTCCTTCATTCACATACACTATTCATTACTTCTTGTCCACTCCTAACCCACAAATAAAAGAAAGAAGCTCACTTACATGGTTATTTCCCATTGTCATTGATATTTTCCATTTCCATTCTCCATTGGCATTTTCCTTTTCTTGTCCTTTTCATTTCACAAATAAACCATCCAACTCTCTACATTGTCTTGTTTTCCTTGTCATCAAAACGGTTTGACCATGAGATCTTTTATCTATAGTCCTACCAAAAAATTTGTACAAACTCGTGCTGAATGATGTGGGATTCCTTAAGGCCCACCTTTCAACAAATCTTGACCCATTGACATCAGCACCTTATCTAGGATAGAGACTAGAGTCCTCATTAGTACCTTGAGGCTTGTATGCCCTAATGACAAGTTCTCTCACCAACAATCATGGGAATGCATCAATGTCCCTTGATCATTGGATCTTGTAAGTGGCTTGACATCAGATCATATATTTGCACTTCACAAGATGTACTTAGGTACCTTGGCAATCATTGCCATTAATGGTGAGTTTTCTTCGCATTTGTTAATGACATTCATTAATGGTTGGTAATCCAATGACTTCTATTCATGCTTGACAACAACACATATATTCGCATGATTAGATTTGTACCATTGGGATTTGTATTAGGTGAATACACTATACTTTTCATGACTCCATCATCATTTTCAATAGTATGTTTTCAGCCATATGAGATTACTGCAGTTCCACTCTCAGATTCCATCTTCTGATCTGTGATCCAACAACAACAACCACATTTTCCATGATCCAGCAACAGCATCAACCACATTCCTATTGCATAGTTCATCAACTTTTTGGGTAAGTGGAGGTATATTGTTTTCTAATTTTTAATCATATAATTCCTTAATTTCTAGAAATTAATGAATTTGGAAAATTCCCTCACCATGCACCATTTCCTTTCTCATTTTCATAAACATAACATATCTTCAGTTGAGGGAAATATACTCATTAACATCTCATTATTTCATCTTCTATACCATTGACCAACATGTCTCTTCCAATTACACTTTGTTGCACTTGATTCAAAAACATGAAAATATATACTGGCATGTTGTACAAACATGAAGAAAAAAGCTTTCTTATATACATTGATAGCTTGTCATTTCTAGTGCATATATTCTTAAAATATTATCGCAGCAAACAAAGTAAAAAACGAATGTTGTTAACACAATAACCAACATTTATCATATTCATGGTTGTCACAAAAGAACCAACCATAAGAACTATCAGCTGCTACTCATGAACTTCACATCATGGAATGATTTATTGTTAAAAACACATAAAGCTAAAACTCATAAGGAAAAAGTGTACAAGAAAATTCATGCATGGTTGCATGAGGACATGCAACAAGTTCAGTTGGGGGGAATGTTGGGCCTCCAAAATGTCATATTTTCACCCTCTTTTCCTTTCGTTATTCCTCACATTTATCCATAATATGTTTCTCCATTCACTATTTATCATACTATTTCCATGTTAAATATGGGTCTCCCTCATTATTTTCCAATTTATTTATTTTCATGCATTTTGAGAGAATTTGTGATTAATTATTAGAAAATTAATATATTTTCATATATGTCTGAAAATTTGTGTGAGTCTTGTAATGTGTAGGAATATTTTAGAGATATTTTAGGAGATAATTATTCAAGCTCATTTCAAGGAGAAGATCATGGACATCTAATCCAAGATTTGTGTGAGGATTTGAAGGGATCAAAGAGATTTGAGGAGATAATCATTCAAGCTCATTTCAAGGAGAAGATCATGAGGATACGAATATCTCATCGAAGATTTGTGTAAATATTTATAAGGATCATATTTTTCAATTTGGAAATTGGTTGAAAGAAAAGTGGAGTTGTATTTATGAGTTTCTTATCTCTTTTTCAAAGCAATTCATATGTATAAATAGGAGTGCTATCTCTCCAAGAGGAAAAAGGAAAAGTAGTAGGGAAAACTTGAGAATTTGAGATTATTATTTTCTGAAGATAATTGAAGATAGGATTTATCATTTTCATGTGCATATGAATTGAATGGGCTGATGTAGCTGAGTGTTGTTTCAAGTGTGCAGGGCAAGGGTGGAGGGCCCCCACACCGAGCTAAGTACACTTCCTGCTTAAATTATCTAGTTTTGCTTCAGTTTTGTTCAGTTAATTAGATGTATGATGATTTCTTATGTTTTCTGAAGAATATTAGTTTAAATTCTAATTTGCATATGAAGGGTCAAACCAGTGTTTAAGTTAAATTATCCTTCTATATGATCAAAGAATAGTAACTAGAATTCATCTTCCTTTCTCTTGTTTAAGTTATTTACTTAATTTCTAGTTTTCATACAATGGTATTAATGGTGAATAAATTTATAAAGAAGGACAATATCGACCTCCTTAGTTAGGAGCCTCTTCTCTTATTATTTTATGCATCATAAGATGTTGTTCATCAGGTTTTTGGTTTCTCTTCATGAAGGTAGTACTATAGGGAAGGACAAACATGATATCCTAAGTTAAGATCCTCTTCCCATAGTTGTTACATATTGAATCAGAAACTTCTTAGTTAAATTTTATATTTGTAATATGAATTTATTTTAAACTTCTAAACTTCGTCTTCTAAAATTGACTACATCTGAATCCATATATTTTGGACATGCTTCCAAGTTTACAAACCCGGATTGATAATTAAATACTTGTGTTATTTTATGCAGTAAATTGAGCCAATAGTCATTACAGATCAAACATGGATAACGAGGATTTTTTCTCACCAGAAAACATATTTTTTTGTTTATCCTATGATGAAGAATATTTCTTATTCTTTTCCTTACATTTCTTCTTACTTCCTAGTTGTCATTGATATTTTCCTTTATCAGATTGAACAACATTTATCTCTAAAGTAGAAACCGTGGGAGGATTGGATGTATGTTTTTGAGAAGATGCGGTGAGAGAAAACCCAAATGGTTTAATCATTGATGGCGAACTGGCAGAACCAATCATGCCATCAGCGACATGAGATTTTTTAGAAGCGAGTTGAGGAACAATATTCCCAGGGCTCAGAGAACTTGGTATTTTTTCATAAAGCATGCTTGATTGGCTATAAATGAGATCCAAATATTGTGCATGATAAATCACTTACTCTTATGTTAGGACATCACCTTTATACACATCATCTGTTATAGGTCCTAACAAATATTTATTGAACCATTCCACTAACAATTGATCGGGAAATAAGTCTTAACCAATCGGTGAAGACTTTGTTAGTCATGAATGTGATCTGAGATGTGAGTGGAATCCAATTTATTGAAGTTGGTCAAATTTTCTATTCCAGATTCATATCTGATGGGTAACTAGAAATGTGTAAGGAAGGTAGTGGTTAAGGAACTGAAATCATGAAATGAAGCTCTAGGTAATTCATTATACCATTTAGTTGTGATACATGTAAGCTTACATTGGAAAAGATGTAATTGAATCGAATGATCATTAAGGGACTTAGATAAACACCATATATTATAAGTCATTACATGTGTGGAAGGGTCTTCTCTAGGATTCCCATTGAAATTGGGAATGTCAGAGGGAAATTTGGTAGGAATTATTGGTCACCAAGGAGAATGAGCGATGGTGTCATTTGTGAGTCGAGTCAAATCTGGCAGTTCAAGAGTTTCCATAAATGTAAAATTCTTGTTAAAATCAAAAGGACGGTAACCTGGATAAGATGGGATAGACTGAGCAACATGTACTTGTGTTCCATAATGAGGAGGGTTCTGATAAAGAGGAACTTGGGTACCATAATAAGGAGGATTGTGATAACCAATATACGCATGTCCTTGTTGTCCATCACCAAGATAACCTTGCAAATTCTAAAGCAACTGAGTTTTGATTTTCTGGCCTAAATAAGGTGTCTAAGGGATACCTTGAAAAGGTTGATATTGTTTCCCTATGGGATTGTGCATCACACTCACATAAGGGGAGTTCAGTGGGGTGTGCACCATACCATATGCAGTTTTTCCTACAGGAATTTGAGGGATACCTTGTCCAATATGTCGAGACTATAAGTTACCTTGTTAAGGTTTAGTAAGCAGATCTGGGAGATAGCAGATACCATTGGATTATGTTGTTTGAACTTGTAAAGGTATAGATTGATTAATAGGAATTTGGGATGCATATGGTATAGGTTGAGAATGTACACATGTACCCACAACCAAACCAGGATGGACAAACAAGTTATATTCCCAAACATTAGCAGTCAAACCAGAATCAGGTGTATTTAATAAAGTTTGATATCTAACTTAAGGTGTACCAACGATAGGTTTCCCCCTTGCCAAAGGAGGAGGGGATGATGGAGGAAATTTCCCACCCAATGGAGAGTACCCAATGTAAGGAGAATTGGGTTGTTGAAGGTGTACACTAATATAAGGACTAGCCTGCTACTCAACTATAGTTGTTGGTGGAGGAGAAGGATCAGAATATATAGTTCTCATTAGATAAGCACCAGAAAAAATTCCAGAAATGAACGTCATGGGATAATTCCAAGGATCGTATTTCGCACGAGAGAAGGTACCAAATAATGACGAATAACCAGGAAGGATGGACGAGACACCATAGAGATGAGTCTCTAGTGATGTTGCAAACATATATGAGGAAGAAACATTTCATGTCTAAGCCATAGTGGAGAAAGGTCGGGAAACCATATTGGATCCATTCATGGCTAATGATCCCAAATATGATTGTCGCGAAAAACTCACGGGCGAACAGAAAGGAACATAATCAGATAAAGGAGCTTCATGTCGAGTTTGAATAGGAGGAAAAGGACGATCCTGATAAATATGTAACCATCTCAAATGAACAAGAGTGGAGTGATGAGTTTCTTCCTTTGGGATCTCTTCAATACCCACCAAGCCGTATGGAAGAGGCTCATCGTCGAGTCCAAGATATATAGCCTGCAGTTGTGTCTAAAACAAAGGAAGAGGAGAGGAAGCAACCTGTAAAGATTACTGAGGCACCTCAGGTTGAATAAGCTCAGGTAATACGATATAAGACTCAATTAATTTAGGTTCAATGACCTCAGGAAAAAATGATTCAGGTACTTTTGTTTTGATTGTGTTAGATTCACCGGCAAGAGTAGATGTAATCTCGGGCTCATAACTCAAAGGGAATGATGATTCTGGTGGATCAATTTCAAAAGGAGCACTAGAACTAGTTCATGAAGTTCTTGATCTAGTAGTTTGCATCTTCTTATGTTTCTAACGATGGCCAAGAGTTTCCTCTGGTGGAAGAGGAGGCTTATTTTTCATTCTATGCGAACGACGAAGAAGGGGTGTTGGTTCTTCCACGCTGGGTTAATAAATTTTAATAATTAACACAAAAAATGGATAAAATTAGGCATAAAGGTTTACCAAGAAACCATGAACTGCAATATACACCTTGGTGAACCAAGCACTCAACGTATGTGCAGGAAATATCCCCGAATGTTTTGTTCTGTGTATCATGGTATACAAGGTGGCTAACTCAGTTACATATGGCGAGGATAAAACCCTATAGGGGACTTCTAAAATATAATTGATGGTACACGGAAATGGAGTCCATAGTAGTGTTGTCTAATGTGTAACCATTCAATGAGAGTGTTCTCATATAATTTTCATGCGTGGAGTACCATCCAATATAACCGAAGGTATGTGGAGTATGATCCTATACACTTACATACATGGAACATGATATCATGTCTAAGATACAACACTAGGAAGCAATGACAACTCCTACGTTTAACAATGTTGAAACACTTCTCTAGGCTAGACCTATATATATTTTCATTAATGTTACAAATTCTCCTTAGGTTGATTCAATAAATTTTAACGCTTATCTTTGATTAAGGTTCATTTTTATGGCTCACCACGAGTTTCACCTAAATTCCCTAAAATGAAAACTAGAATGAAAAAAAGAAATCTATCTCTTTCAATGAAACTCTATCTAAGGGAGGGAAGAGACAGAGTATGAAACATACAAAATAAATCAAATGATATGCAAAGTGAAATTCCTTTTTAATGTAATTGTTCCAGTATTGATGCACACACAAAACCCTATATGCCAATGAAAATATTTTTCTTTTCAATTGCTCTTAATTTTCAAATATGATGAAAACTAAGATTTAATGTCTAATGACTGAGTCAAACAAACTTTTCAAAATGATGTCTAAAACTGCAATTCATTCATGCACTTAATGATCAAACAAAAATCAGTTTTCCAATGACCTAATAATAAGAACAAAGGAAAATATGAAGAAATCATTATTAGAGGGACTCAAAAACAAAAGAAAAACAAATGGAGGCTTTATAGGTACGAAAAGACACTCAAAGACTCAATGAAGGGCAAATGGAACAAGGTTTATCAAAGATAAAATCAAAGTAAGAGAAAATTCATGCAAGAACAGGGGCCAACACGGGCGCAGAAGAGGCACTAGTGCTATGCAACGTAGGAAAAGAGAGGGCTTTGGAGGGGTGCAACGCTTTGTCCCTAGACCAAAGGGGGCATTGGTGGAGAAATAGAAATTTCCGACACAAAAATTGCAATTGAAACTCAATGAAAGGTCTTCCTAGGTTTGTTCTTGACTGAGTTATGACAATAAAGGTCTAAAGAAAAGGTAAAAGAAACACTAAGAAAAAATAAACCGCCAAGGGCATACACCAATCGCTAGTGGAGTCGTCAATTTGTTATACTGAGTCTACAACTACAGATAGAAATATCTTCCCTAGAATAGGTGGCCTATCTGAGAATCAGCTCCAGCGAGTCATGTCGGGTTGCCCAAGGGCAGCCACAGTGGGCCCGTGGAGCTGGCCAAGCTCTGCCAGCCTACGATGGCCACCCCTCGGGCCACCCGACAAAGCTGGCCAGAGCCGATTCTGCGATTTTGAGAATCGGCTCCAGCCAACCCCATCAGGCGGCTCGAGGGGTGGTCGTTGTGGGCCGGCGGAGCCAGCCAGGCTCCGTTGGCCCACTGCGGCCACCTAGTTGGGTAAATCTAATTCTGAGAATTGGATTTGCCAGGCCAACGAGGAAAATCCGATTCTCAGAATCAGATTTATAGGTTGGTGGGGAAACCACACAAATCCAATTCTAAGAATCAGATTCGCAGGCCGACTCGGAAAATCTAATCGGATTTTTCCTAGTCGGCAAGGAAAATTTGATTCTGAGAATCGGATTTTTCCGACCGGCGGGAAAAATCGGATTATGAGAATCAGATTTTCCCAACGGCTCGACAAATCCGATTCTCAAAATTAGACTTTCCCCACCAACAAAGAAAATTCGATTCTCAGAATCGAATTTTCCCCGCCGACCTGCAAATATGATTCCCCGCCGGACTCCCAATCTGATTCTCAGAATCATATTTTCCCGACCGGCAGGGTATATCTGATTCTATGAATCGTATTTGCCCGGCGGTTGAGCCCGCCCAAAGGTTTGAGGGCCACAAATTTATTTATTTTTATATAATTGTTATTAATTTTTTTAAACTTTTAATTCATTTTTATGTTTTGTTTTTTTAATTTTTTTTAATGTTTTATTAATTTTTCTAATTTTTTTTAATTATAATTATATTTGTGTTCATTTTTTTATTTTTTAACGTTTTTTAGTTATCTTAATGGTGATTATTTTTTTAATTTGTTTTAGGCTTTTTTTTTACGTTTTTTTTAGATATTTTAATTTTTCTAATTTTATTTTTTCAATTTTTTTTATTTATATTGGTTTCAATATATATTTTTAAATTTTACTCTGAGAATAGGCTTCGGCCAGCCCCGTCGTGTGGCCGCCCCTCGGGCCACCCAGCGGGGCTCAGAGCTGATTTTGAGAATCAACTGCCCCCCAGCCAGTTTTGAGAATCGTCTTTCAACCCCTTGAGCCCTTAGGCGGGCTCAACCCGATTTTCAGAATCGGGTTGAGAATTGGGTTGAGCCCGCCCGAAGGCTTGAGGGCCACAAATTTTTTTATTTTTTGATATATTTGTTATTAAATTTTTTAAATTTTTAATTTGCTTTTAGTTTTTTTATTTTTTAATGTTTTATTAAGTTTTTTTTTTTTTTTTTTTAATTAATTATATGTGTGTTCTTTTTTTATTTTTTAATGTTTTTTAGTAATTTTAATTGTGATTATTTTTAAAATTTGTTTTAGGTTTTTATTTTACATTTTTTTTAGATATTTTAATTTTATTTTTTTAATGTTTTTTTATAATTTTATTTATTTAAATTTTTTTATAATTTTTTTATTTTTAGTTGTCTAATATTTTTATTTTGAATTTTGAATTTTTTACTATGTTTATTTTTTTATTTTTTTATTTTATTGATTTTTTTAAATGTAATATTTATTTTGGTTTTGTTTTTTTTTTTAATTGTCTAATAAAGTATTATTTATTTATTTTTGTTTTTTTGGCTAATTTTGTTTCTTTAATTATATTTTTTATTGTTTAATTGTTTATTTCTTTATATTTTTTATATTTTTATTTTTATCTTTATCTTTGGAGGTTAATTTGTTTTTTTTTCTTTTTCTATTTCTATGTTTGATTTTTTTTTGTTTTTTTATATATTTGTATATATTTGATTTCTTGTTGTCTTTTTTTTTTCTTTTCTTTTTTTTCTAATATATATTTTTTTTGTTTTCATTTTTTTTTTTTTGAAATTTTAAGTTTTTTTTGGAGTGATGGTATTTTATCTTTTACATGGTATTTCAAAATGTTGAAAATTTGTCCTTAAAAAAATTGTTATTCCAGCATCTTCACTTTTCTTTTTGAGGGTGTTTTTTGAACACAAAAATTGGTTTTCACTACCCTTTTTTAAACATCTTGAAAATTTACCTCTGAAATAAAAAATGTTATTTCATCATTGCCACTTTTCGTTTATAAGTTGTTTTTTCATGTTTTTGGGGGTTTTTTCACTAGAGTTCCCATTTTGAGTTTACACCCTTTCATAGTTTACGTTGTTGAAAACACAAATAGTGTTGATTCACATGCACAACTTCAAAAATATTGCACAAATTTTGGAGAAACATAAGAGAAAGGAAGAAGCCACTAGCACTAGGTTCATTTTTTGTTTCAATCCCCATGGAATCCTTAGAGGTGGATGAAATTACCATCCAACTCCCTTGCACATTTCTAGTAGAATCTGGAAACTCCAAACAAAAAACCTGACCAAAAATAGAGCTACTAAGAATCCATCCTCTGGGTTAAAGAATCTTAGTGGACGCTTAGGCAAAATTACAGAGAATCCATGGTATGTTGTAACCTCGAGGAAGATTGACAACTTCATTCAATGGATGAACAACCACATGCTCATCTATAAGAAGCTAAACTCAAGGAACAAGAAGCCACACAAGCATGGTAAGAGGAAATGTTTTGGTCACAAATGTTAAGAAAAAGGTGGCTTTAGATAGAAGATAGTAACCAAATTTTCTTCAGTAATATAGTGAATAAAAGTAGCTGGAGAAAATTTGAATAAACAATATTGCACCTGTTAAAAGATGATCTGAGCTGCTAAACAATTTCAGATTTCAGTAAATGTCCTCACTAGCTTGTTCAAGGCTTCTCCTCCACAGGTCGAATATAACTAGGCTTGGCAGTTTCCCTTTATTCCATGTTTTCAGCTAGATTCAAGAACCAAACTCCCGCAACCTTGAAACCCTCCTCGTTGCTCAATTCGAATACGTCCTACTTCAGGAAACTAGGCTCCAAGAATCCCATAACTAAGCATTATATAATTGTATTGTAACTTCGTTGCATGAGGCTTCCAACAGGTTTGGATTCCTCAACATGAAATCATCATATCCGTGTAATTACGCCTGAATAATAAGACATATAAAACATTTTTTACCGAAAACTATTCCCTAGTTTCCCTCATTATTTCTTCATATTTTTCAGAGGTATACAAACCCTCATTATTTCTTCATATTTTTCAGAGGTATAGAAAAATAAAAAATGCTTTTCCTAGAGGAAGGGAAGCTCACATGATTGAATATAAGTCCTATGAACAATTATGAAAACTCTTTCAGCGAGAATTTCCAATTAGAAGTTCTTTAATGATCGCAATCGAACCCCTGGGGTGGGCTATCCTGGACTTGAACCACCCCTAAATCCCTTATTCGAACTATGAGCAATGCACTATTTATTACTATGAGCAATGCACTATTTATTCTAATAGAAATTACCAGTCACAGATCCATGTTTAGATACAGGGGTTCAGCCACCAGCCTCGTGAAATTTTAACTAGACCAATATTCATAATGGAATGGAAGGGGAAAAGACTGATTTTCTTAATGTGTCGCGCTGTCGATTTGTTCCTCTTGGCCAATATATTGAATAAATAAAACCCTATAACACCCATATTACTCTATAATATATAAAGACATTTTTATCCCCTATTAAATTGTCAATATATTATTTTATGTTTTTCTTTATTTTTATGTCTCAATATGAATGCATGTAGTACGATATTGCTTTATCAGTGAAGCCCACGTGAATGAATGTAATCGAAAAAATTTCAATCTCAGATTTGAACTTATGGTGAGTTGCAAGTTGCTTCTACAATTAATTTAGGTACTTATTCTCATTAATTTATGGATGTATTTTTCATCAATGTATATTGAAGTGGAATTTGAAAAACCATATTTTTGTGCAATTTGAAAACACTAGTTTTGTGGAATTTGAAAACCATAGTAATATGGAATTTGATAATGCTAGTTTTTTGAAATTTGAAAAGTATAGTTGGTGGCTCAGGTTTTTTATTTTGGTGTTTTTTCCATCAAAGGTTTGGAGTGTGTCACTTGTGCCAACTTGTACTAATCTATGGTGGCTAAGGCTAAGTGTGGAAAACCTAGTTGATAGTTAAGGTGAAGTGGGGATAACGCCATACTATCTTGAAAGGACAACATAATATTTATATTTATACACTTTCCTTGGGATGTTATATTTTCTTATTATACTTTTGAATGCTATGAAGCCATGAAACATTATATGGAGGAATTTTTGTTGTATATACCATTATGGCTAATTTGTAATCAACATGTTGTAGGAGAATCCTATAAGTAACACACTTTTAAAGTAATTATACATATAAGTGACATAATTTTAAGTGATTACCGATAGGAAATGTACATATAATTGATACTCTTCAAAGTTATATACATAGTCAACATGCCATGTAAGATACCTACCATAAGTGACATAGTTAAGCATCAATTCACTAAAGCAATACACACTTGAGCCATGGTACACCATATTAGGTGTCACATATAAGTGATGCACTTTAACTAACAACACATTTGTGATGCACATAATCAATGAATGATGACCAACATAGTGAGTTCATATTTGAGTGCATAATTCAACAATCATAATTAGACATACAATATTGACCTTGCATCACAAATTATCAATGTTCATCAATGTACATTAATGTGGAACTTAAGAAACCATAGTTTTGTGCACTTTAAAAAAACTAGTTTTGTGGAATTTGAAAATCTTAGTAATGTGGAATTTTATAACATTAGTTTTTTGGAATTTGAAAAGCATAGTTGGTGGCTAAGGTTATTATTTTGGTGGATTCCATATCAATGGTTTGGAGAGTATCACTTGTGCCAACTTGTACTAAGCTACGGTGGCTAAGGATAAGTGTGGAAGGCCTAGTTGATTGCCAAGGTGAAGTGTGAATAACCTCATTTTTTCCTTAGAGGTCAACATAAGATTTATCTTTATGCACTTTCCTTGGGATGTTATCTTTGTTCATTATATCAATGAATGTTATGAAGCCATAAAACATTAAATGGAGGTAATTTTGTTATTTGCACCATTGTGACTAATTTATACCTAACGCACCATAGGAGACTCCCATAACTGAAAATATTTAAAACACTAGTGCAAAATGGCTAATTAGTTACTAAAAAAACATTAAAATTTTCATATAAATGACCAATTTTCAATCGGTGACCAATAGTGGCTAATTTAAAGTATCTTATAATGCAACAAACTTTAGTCATAATTATATTAATCATTAATTGGTTGTCTCAATTTTTATGTCTAGTAGTATATATAGTCATTAATTGCCACAATTAATGAACAAATATACAAAAAATCTATTAATACATGATCACCCAATAAAACCAATTAGTGACCAAAGAAATATGGCCAAAATGTTGGTTATGTTGGAAATACTGAGAGGCAAGGTGAATCAGTATTTCTTATCAATTATCACTTTTAAATATTTTCAGAGCATTAGTTAATCTTCATTTATTATTGATGTTTATCCAATACCAATAGTAAACAATAAAACACAATAAGCACAGGAATTTTAGGTGGAAAACCCCCTCCAAGTCAAAAACCACCGAATGCTTTTCTAATAAATTCTTTAATCTTTAGCCCCAAATGAAATGAAATGTAAAACTTCATAGAATTCTAGAAAATCACTCTTCTCAAGCTCCCACTGGAAGGATGCCCCAATGCCCTGGTTTCTTTAGTAGTCAATTGAATGGATGCTCTGACAGCCTAGACCGACCTACCACCCTGAAGTGTTCACAAGCTCCAACCTGTAGTTGTCAACTTCATGCACCAACCTAGCACCTCCTTGCCACCCTATAATGATCAAAAATAAGAAAAGAGTGTGGACTCCCATACAAGGGACAATGATCCATGATACAATATGATTCACAATGATTTTCTTGAACTAGACCAATCACACAATCACATTATGAACTGCAACCCAAGCATAACATTATCCAACAATGACACTTATACCTCCAAACAATGCCTCTCCAACTCTAGGCAGATTGACTCTTTTACAATAATGACTATTTTACAATTTTATAATGATGATTTTTACAATACTGACTTTTGACACGACCTGTGTTGGAAAAAATACTGAGAGGGGGGGTGAATCAGTATTTAGGGCAAACTAAATCTTTTTACTTTTTCATGCTCTAAAACCCATACGCTACTTTGTTGAAGCCAACTAGTGTATACACGCGGATATCCTTCATAAAACTTGTGTATACACAGAGATCTAATTATGCCATTAATTCTTCACTTATATCATTCCATCATTCATTCATTAGATGTTCTATAAACAGTAAACATGTGCAGTAAGAACAGAATAAACCATCACACATAAGCATCACACATGAACACCGAGATTTTAGGTGGAAACCCAAGTCGGGAGAAAACCACCGCTGCAGTTGCTCAGCCTTCAATATTTTATTATAGAGAAAACATCTTGTGTGTCTTTGAGTACGGAACTCCTACCGACACGCGAGCACCCACCTGGCCTGAATTCTTCGACCTCTCCTGAAGGAGCTCAACACTGACTCGTTTACACGACCTTTCACGGAAAAGGAGCTGCTGCCACAGTCTCGTTTACCCGACCTCACCGGAAGGCTACGACCCCCGGCCCGAAGGCTACAACCCTCGACACCTGTGGACCCGTCTCATCAATTTTCACATTGGATCCAACAACTTCAATAAACTGGCACCCAGGCCACTTTTCATCATGTTTTCGGTAGTCCACTCACATTTAAGCCCAATCGAACATCAAATTGATACATTGTGAGATAACGATGGTAACGAACGAATCGGACACATCAACCACATACTTCAGCAAACCCTAGTTTTGCATACGCGCTTTCCTTTCACTGATGTCGCGTATACACGCGCTTCCATTCACATCAACCAGCGTATACATCTGTTTATACTTCAGGGAAGATATGCGCTTTCTCTTTACCAAACCCGCGTATATACGCACTTCCGATGTTCCGAACTAGCGTATAACTTTTCAGTCATTATAGAGCAGCATACTTCTTCAGATCAGATATTCAGTTCAGATTTAACCCTTTTACTTCAGACAGATGTTCGCCTCATCTCAGATCTAAGCATTCCATAAACAGATCTAGCAGATACAAATACATTCCAGATCTAGATTTCCTTCTTCATCATTTCTTCATTGGTGCATCATACATTCAGATCTTTCATTCAACTGTAACCCTTTCCATTCAGATATACTTCAGAGAGAAGTGTTCATTCAAGCTCAGACATCTTGCACCCTAACTCCTGATTTGCACAATGAATTTCTTCTCCTTATATAGGTTTACCCTTTTTCAATACCATGAGCCAAAACCACATTACTTCCGATGGTATTCCTAGACGGGGTCACATAGACGAATCATTACTCAATACAATGGGTCAATACCATGGTGGTTACCCCTGGTTTTGCACTTTATGAGCGCTTTTGCCCATACGCGACTTGGCACGTTATTTCCCGCGTGCATACGCGACTTCTCCTAGACAAATCCGCGTATGCCTTGAGACATACTCTTTTCATCATAGATCTGGCACATATTGAATTCCTTTCTTCATTACCTTCTGTACTCTCTGTAGATACATCAGTTTGTCATTACTTAGTGAGTTTTGCCATTCGAGGACAACACTTTCTATCGAGTGGGTTGTCATCGAGGACAACACTCGACATCGTAGCTTTAACAAACATCCTGCTTTGTAGATTTACATCATTTACCAAGTCCATCAAGTCAAAATAACTTCATCGGTGGATTGCCATCAAGGACAACGCATGCCGACAATCTCATGTCTTCATCTTCATTAAGTGGAGTTTGCCTCAAGGACAACACTGCGCATCATATTTCCAACAATCTCCCCCTTTGGACTTCGGTGGCAACCACGATGGTGTTTGATCACCACAACGGAATGAGTATATTAAGAATACGATGACACCATGTCACTCTCCCCATTCTTTGACACCATTCTTTCTCTTCATTCGAACACCATGTCACTCTCCTTTGACATCAAGAACCCAAAGGCGGATACGAAACGACACACTCTCCCCCTTTTCTCCTCATGTGGAAGAAGCGTTCTGCAGATCTGATGTATACTGAAGTGACCAAGCTCCCCCTGAGTTCATGCTGAATCTTCAAACATATTTTCCAATGAAGTACATGAATCTATGAAATTTCTATCAAAAAAGACTCATACTTACATCCAACCAAGTGGATTTACAAAATTTGACTCAGCTACCCAACCAAGTGGGTTTACAAATTTGACAAGTCCTTACATGACTGAATATTACAATTTTACATCATGGGTCTCAATAAGACCTTTTCATCAAATTACAAATATGAATTTTTATGACCAATACCAGAAAGACTTCAAAGAACATATTTCAGAATCATCATAATGCCAACAATGCATTATACTCAGCAAGGCTAATGCTCCCCCTGAATCTGTGCATCCAAGCATCCTTTCCATATGACTAAGGCTCCCCCTTAGTTTATGCATCCTGAACACTTTCAACCAATCATCAAGGCATATTTATCAACACATTAGAGACTGAAACAGTATTATAAGAACTGGAACACCACCAGAGATACCAGATATACCAAACAGTATTGCAGCTGAGCTGAAGAAAGCTAACCCCAAATAGAAATTTGTCAGCAATCAGACATACGTGATTTTATGTGAATGAACTCGCGTATATACGCGACTGTGTTTCAGGAAATCCGCGTATCCAATACCTTCTCCTATATTTTAACCAGATCTGATCCTCTGTGAGGCAAAGACAGTGTTCAGCTTCTTTCTGAGATATTTGAATGCTTCTTTGGAATACAGATAGATAGAATAATGTAGTTGTGTCTTCAAGCGTCATCCAATGGTTGTAGCATAAGCACATTAGTAACCAAGCTTTTAGATTCTTTGCAGCATCAATACATTCTTTCTAAGAGAAAATATCATACCAGAACAACATCTTCAAATATGTGTCAAGTAATCATCCATGTGGTCCAATATCACCAAGATTTTAACATGATGTAACATATGTCGGGAAAAGGTTTCAACCATAGCAACAAACTCTGCATGATTATCTCTGAATCATAGGACTTCCAATCTCATCCAACAGATAAACTTCAGCAAACAGCAAACAGGGTTCATTCAAAGTCTCATCATAATACACCATGTATCAAGCCATCATCATTTGAGCATGAGTATCATAATAACCAAAGAATAAGCAGTCATAGAGCCAACAATGCAATCATTAGTATCCAACTTGCTGCTCCCCTGAACCAGTGCTCCTCCTCAACTTGTGCAACCTGAACACCTTCATCAGCAAGTCATCAACAACAATCTCTGTATGATCTGTCCTTATCTCTGAATTATAAGACTTTCATCTCATCAACGAATACTCTTCATCAAAAAAAACAAACAAGACTCATCCAAAATCTTCAACATAAGAAACCATGTATCATTTCATTAGCATGAGTATAACCAGAATAATGCTAACAGTACAATCATTAGCAGTCAGACTGATGCTCCTCCTGAACCTCTGCTCCTGATCTTCAGCAGTCATCCCAATTCTCTTATCATCAATGCATACGCGACTGTGTCTGCTGGAACTCGCGTGTATACGCAGCTTTAGTTCACTTAACCCGCGTATGGAAAGTGAATTATAGAAAGTTTCACATTCCTCCATCTCCCCCTGAGTTTTTACCACCTGTACCTGTCTTCTTCACATCAGATGCTCTGTCAGAAATAAACATAACCAGAATAACCAAACAATCATGAAAATCATCATACATTGCTCCCCCTATAATGATACATTACTAATCCCTATAATGTATCTCACATCACTCCTGTATTCATTAAGAGAGGTAAGCTTCAGAAGCGGATGACTGCAATAGGGTCAATATTCCCTACGTTTCTGACTGGTCCTCCTTCTTTTTCCAAATTTTCTTGAACTTTCTAATTGTGTGCTGAAAATTGTCCACTTTCTCAGATCTGTTCAACCTGCATTCTTTTTCTACATGTCCATACTTGTTACAAGAATAACATCTAATGTGTCCAGAGAAATAAGCATAAGAATCATAATGAGTATTTCTAATCTTCCTTCTTTTGCAATCAGCTGCTTTATGTCCATACTTGTTACATGAAAAACAATATCCCTTGAAGAAACCAGAGTACCTTTCTGTGTAGAATCTGTTTGTATGTGCCTGAAATGACCTACTTCTGCAATTGGCTGCAACATGCCCATAATTATGACATTTAAAGCATTCAACATTATTGATTCTTCTATATTTTGGAGCAAACGATTTCTTTTGAGAATTCAAATTGTAGGTTGCCCTTTTTTCTCTTTCACCACTTCACGTTTTTCTTTGACATCCTTTGAATCTTTAGCACTTCCTTGAGTACTAGATTCTCCTTTAACTATTTCATGAAAACCCAGACCAAGTTTGATAGAAGGAGACCTTTGACTACTATGAATATTATCCAGAATCTTAGTACTATCTTGAAACCTTAAAAGTTTATCCTTTTCTTCTAATTTACCTTTGAGGATGTTTACCTCAACTTCCAATCTTTGGCATTGCTTCTTCATACTTTCGTCGACCCTTTTTCTTTCTTCTACTTGATCATTCAGATTTAGAATCTCTTCTTTCAACCCATTTTCTTGTTCTTCAAAATTTTGTAAGAGCTCTTCATTCTTCTTATTCGATGCTTCGAGATCTGCTTTCAGAGAGATGATTTCTGCTTCAAGTCCTTCATTCTTCTTATTTGATATTTCCGGATCTTCTTTGAGAGAGATTATTTCAGCTTCAAGTTCTTCATTCGTCTTATTTGAATCTTCCAGATCTTCTTTGAGAGTGATGATTTCAGCTTCAAGTCTTGCATTCTTCTTGTTTGATATTTCGAGATCTTCATTTAGATCGTTGATTTCTGCTTCTAGTCTTTTAATTTGATTGGATGCATAAGCATGAAACCTTTCATACTTGTCTATCCGTTTTTGATACATTTACATCTGACCATTCATTGTTTCTATCTGTCTTGTCATTTGAGAGACCATTTCTTTGTAGATAGATTCTTGCTTATTAGATGATCTTTGTAGTTCGTCAACTTTAATCTTGAGAGCTTCTTCTAGATCCATAACATTTCTTTCACTATCTTCACTATTGCATGTACAGGAAAGTGAATCACAAGAACAACAATCAGTACCTGTTTTATCTTCTTCATTTTCTGTTGTACATGTTTTCTGAGACATATCCTTTTGAGTAGCCTTCTTCTTTTGCTTCCTTCCCATTGCGACGAATCTCCTTCAAGCGATCAAGCTTCTGCAGAAGGACCTACTCTGATACCAATTGTTGGAAAAAATAATGAGAGGGGGGGTGAATCAGTATTTAGGGAAAACTAAATCTTTTTACTTTTTCATGCTCTAAAACCCATACGCTACTTTGCTGAAGCCAACTAGCGTATACACACGGATATCCTTCATAAAACTTGCGTATACACAGAGATCTAATTATGCCATTAATTCTTCACTTATATCATTCCATCATTCATTCATTAGATGTTCTATCGTGATGACATGTGCAGTGAGAACAGAATAAACCATCACATAAGCATCACACATGAACACCGAGGATTTTGAAATTTTGAAACCGAAGTCGGGAGAAAACCACTGCTGCCGATTTCTACATTGTTAATATTTTATTGTGAAAAACATCTTACAACATGTATGTTTCGCGCAGGTAGAACTCCTACCAGCACGCGACACCACACTCGTTTACCCGACCTCTCCTGAGGAAACTCGCCCCCCGACTCGTTTACCGGCCTCACGGAAAAGGCGCCTGCCCCCACAGTCGTTTACCCGCCTCACGGAAGGCTCGACCCACGGCGGCCCGCCCTCGCTTCCTCTGTAGACCACGTCTCGTAAATTTCTGCTTTGAATCGTACGTACAATAAGGCACAACGAGCCACTTTTGTCATATTTCGGTTGGACCCACTCACATTTAAAGCGATCAAACATCAAACTGATACATTGACAGATAGCAGTAAACCAACAGAACAGATCAGACATCTCATACCACAAACTTCAGTAAACCCTAGTTTTGCATATGCGCTTTCCTTTCACTGATACCGCGTATACACGCGCTTCCGTTCTCATCAACCAGCGTATACATCTGTTTATACTTCAGGGCAGATACGCGCTTTCGCTTTACCTAACCCGCGTATATACGCGCTTCCGCTGTGCAGAACTAGCGTATACATCTTCGGTCATTATAGAGCAGCATACTTCTTCAGATCAGGTATTCAGTTCAGATTTAACCCTTTTACTTCAGACAGATGTTCGCCTCATCTCAGATCTAAGCATTCCATAAAAAGATTTAGCAGATACAAATACATTCCAGATCTAGATTTCCTTCTTCATCATTTCTTCATTGGTGCATCATACATTCAGATCTTTCATTCAACTGTAACCCTTTCCATTCAGATATACTTCAGAGAGAAGTATTCATTCAAGCTCAGACCTCTTACCCCCACACTCATGATTTGCACAATGAATTTCTTCTCTTTATATAGGTTTCCCCTTTTTCAATGCCATGAGCCAAAACCACATTACTTCCGATGGTATTCCTGGACGGGGTCACATAGACGAATCATTACTCAATACAATGGGCCAATACCATGGTGGTTACCCCTGGTTTTTCACTTTATGAGCGCTTTTTCCCATACGCGACTTGGAACTTATTTCCCGCGTGCATACGCGACTTCTCCTAGACAAATCCGTGTATGCCTTGAGACATACTCTTTTCATCATAGATCTAGCACATATTGAATTCCTTTCTTCATTACCTTCTTTACTCACTGTAGATACATCATATTTACATCATTTAGCAAGTGGGTTGCCATTCAAGGACAACACTCTATCAAGTGGGTTGTCATCAAGGACAACAATCAGCATCGTATGGCCAACAAACATCATAGCACATCAGATTTACATCATTTACCAAGTCCATCAAGTCAAAATAACTTCATCAGGTGGATTGCCATCAAGGACAACACATGCCAACAATCTCATGTCTTCATCTTCATTAAGTGGGTTGCCATCAAGGACAACACTCTACATCATATTGCCAACAACCTGATACTTGACTTGACACTGCTTCTTTGAACAATAGCAGTTGATGAGGTATTGTTATGCTTGCTTCAAGTATTGGTACTTTGGTGTTGCATTGTCCTTCTAGTATGTGTCTGATTTGTCCTATTGTGTCCTTCTTCTTGGACATGCATTAATGAACAACACCCAAACCAATATAAAAACAAAATACTTACATTGTCCTACAAACCATATTTCAGAGAAATATTCAAAGTTCAAATGTAAATACATTCAACATTTATGAACAAAACCCAATCAAGCATACATACAAAATACTTACATTGTCCTGCAAAAGCACATGTTAGAGATGATATTTAGATTAAATTTCAAACACTAATCATACATACCTTGTTGTAGTAGACTTACCCTTGACTGTTGATGTGTTTTCCTTACTGCAATGATCCTTGAATGCATATTTTTTCTTGCCTTCTAGAAGCTTGATATTGAATCTGATGTATCTATGTAATTTAGGATATCCAAGGTCTGAAACTACGCCCTGTGGTAGCCCTTTAAGTCCTATTTCCAACCCCGTAGGTCTTATCAATATTGGATTATTCAAGAAATATTTATGACCAAACTCCTACAATGACTTGATTATAGACTGGTTAAGTAGAGCGAACTTATACGATGTGCCATGTGTCACTATTTCAACCTTCGGTCCTGAAAACAATATCAAACAAACTACAGTCCATCCTGTTTCATTCACTTTTAGGAGTTTAAAAAAAGGATTAATTATTGACTATTCAGTGACCACAACCAATGATTAGTGTCATGCCACAATCCCATGCAATTTTAGCCCACTAAATGGGGTTACTAACTGCAAACACGAGTATCTCTCAAACCATGAAGAATTACGTGGCATGCCATATATAAACAGAAACATCTCGACAAGTAGAAACCATCGAAAATATTATTGACTCATAATCGAGTAACTTTTCATGTCAAAATTCCCATGCAAGATTAGGGTAGCCCCTAGTGTTGCTTGGGTTGACATCAATGACAACTACTCATCAATAATATCCCCCTTTAGCATTAATGGCAACACAAGTACTCCCCCTGCAATCATGATACCTTCAATGGCAAAGGATAACTCACCCTAAAAAACGTCATCCTGCAGACCTATAAACACCTCAACTCTGCTTTTTTTACTTAGTTAGATAAGAGAAAGAGTCTAATGAGAACTTGGAAGAATCCCAAGCTTTAGGCGAAGATACTCAAATGCTTCACAAGGTAATGGTTTGGTAAATATGTCAGAAATTTGCTCCTTTGTGCGAACATATTCAAGCTTGATATTCTTTTCAGTGCCCTGCTCTCTAACAAAATGATATTTGATCGGAATGTGCTTTGTTTTGGAATGCATCACAGGATTCTTGGAGATACTGATGGCACTGGTGTTATCGAAAAATATGAGAATAGGCTCGTCAAACGTGAATTTAATATCTTGTAAATTTTCCTTCATCCAGAGAACTTGAGTACAACAAGATGCTGCCACGATATATTCGGCTTCTGCTATGGATAACGAGATTGAAGACTACTTTTCACCTAACCATGAAACAAGGCAACCACCTAGATAGAATATTTCTCCACTGGTACTCTTTCGATCATCAACACTTCCTGCCCAATATGCATTTATATAAGCTTGGATAACTAGATTATTTCCTTTGGGATACCATAAACCATATTCTGTTGTGCCCTTAAGATATTGTAGAATTATTTTTATGACAATAACATGAGATTATTTTGGTGCTGCTTGGAATATTGCTACTTGTCCAACTGCCTGCATTACGTCTGGCCGAGAATTTGTCACATATAGAAGATTTCCAATCATATATCTATGCAACCTCTAGTCCACATCCTTTGACGAATCTTCAAAAATTAACGTGTAACCTTTTACCATTGGGGTAAGGACAAGCTTGCAATAGACTTCCATCTTGAATTTCTTGAGTATTTCCTTGATGTACTTGGTTTGATATATAAATATTCCTTTATCATGCTAAGATATTTGAAGCCCTAAAAAGTATGTCAACTCAGAAAGTAGAGACATTTCAAACTAAATTTGCATGTTTGTGGCAAGGTTTTTACTTAATCTTTGATCATTTCTTCCAAAAATTATATGGTTCACATATACCTCGATAATTGTTAGGTTATCTTGATCCACTTTCACATAGAGATTTTTGTCGGCGCTTCATTTCTTGAATATTTGTTGATGTAGAAATCCATCAAGACAAGCATACCAAGGTCTAGGAGATTACTTGAGACCATATAGTGCATTATTTAATCTGCAAACATAGTCTTCCTTTTCAAAGAGAAAAAAGCATTCGTGTTGTTCAATGTAAACTTCTTCTTCCAATTCACCATTTAGAAAGGCTGACTTAACATCCATTTGGTAGAACTTTATTTTTCTCGAGCATGCATAAGCAAGAAACATTCTAATATCTTCCATTCTAGCAATGGGAGAAAATGTTTCTTCTAAATCAATTCCTTCAACGTGTGCATATCCTTTGCAGACTAATCTTGCCTTATTCTTGGTAACCTGTCCATCCTCATTCAATTTGTTTCTGAAGACCCATTTAGTTCCAATAACATTTTTATCCTTTGGTCATAGAACCAATTACCAAGTGTCGTTCTTCTCAATTTGATCCAATCCTTCATTCATATTTGCTACATAGTGTTCATCTTGATTAGCTTCCTCAAACTTTCTAGGCTCAAAAGTTGCTAAAAATCAAGTTTAGTTTGTTGTGATGAACAAAGATGTCGACTTCTTCTGGTTACAATTCCTTCATTTATGTTATCAATGATTTGATTTGATGGATGATGTTTTTGACAACATTATTTTAAAACTTTCGGATAATTTTCTTATTCATTTTGTTGATCATTTCTTATTTCCTCTTGGTTGACTATTGTTTCCTTATTTGCTTGGTCTTGTTCTGGAGCTTCTTCTTCATCCATCATAGATTCTTCCTCAGATCCCTCATATTTTCTTGAAGGGACAA
Source organism: Pinus albicaulis (assembly GCA_034641835.2). Lineage (NCBI taxonomy): Eukaryota > Viridiplantae > Streptophyta > Pinopsida > Pinales > Pinaceae > Pinus > Pinus albicaulis. The sequence continues at coordinate 234,211,652 of CM076570.1, read as the reverse complement.
TCTCATCGTCATCCTTTGTAACATAATCTTGATCAAAATTAACATTTATGCCTTCCATTATTTGTTTTCACCTCAGATTGTAGCATCTATAAGCCTTCCTTCTGTGTGAATAACCAACGAAAATACCTTCACCGACACGGGAATCGAACTTGCCCAATTTTTTATCTTCTCTTTTGATGTAGCATTTTCTTCCAAATATTTTGAAGTATTTGACGTTAGCTGGTCTTCCTTTTCTGTTTTTTCTTTTAGCAAGTCCATTTTGCTGCAGTGTTTTGGTTGTTTAGAATTTCCTTTTTATTCCACTTTCAAAACAGTACTGCTGAAATACCTTGGAAGTGAATTCTCAACCACTATCTGATATCAGACATTTGTTCTTCAAATCAGTTTCATTTTCAACCAATTCCTTGTAGATTCTAAAACACTTGAATTCCTTAGTCTTTTTATTTAAGAATTTGACGACTATCATTCTGGTGTAATCATCTATCATTAGCATAAAATATAATTCTCCATCTAAACCTTTTGTTCTCATAGGACGACATAGATCAGTATGTACTAATTCCAATGGACGTGATGCAAAGTGTTCTTTTGCCTTGAACTCAAATTTTCTTTGCTTGCCATTCCGATAAGATTCACATATCGTATTGGTAGGTTTTGAAATTTTAGGAATTTCTCTTATTTCTTCCTTCTTGCTGATCCTAACCAAATTTTCAAAATTTATGTCTCATTCATTTGTGCCATAACCAACTTTCATCTTCTTTCACCAAAGAGCACCCTTTAGGTGTCTCATCCAAAACATATATGTCATTTGGATCTCTGCTTTCTGTAGCCACAATTTTACCAAAATTTCCTTTCCTAATTTCACATTTCTTAGAGTTAAATAGCATTGTGTGTCCTTGATTTCACATTTGTCCAACACTGAGCAAATTGTGATTCATATTTTCAACCAACAACACATCTTTCGCTAATGCATTCTTGCTTCCAAGTGTGACTGTACATACTCCTATGAAGTTTGAAGACTCATCAGTTCCAAAAGACATTGTTCCATCCTTCTTTTCCTTCAAGAATATGAACTTATTCCTATCTCCAGTCATATGAATTGAGAAACCACTATCAACATACCAAATGTTTCTGTTGCTTTGAGCCTTGAGAGCGATATTACATTTTCCAGTCTTATTTTTCCATACTGATTTTGCGAGAATTATTTTGAAGAACTTCCAATTCTACAATCTTTAGCCAAGTGTCCAAAATTGTTACATCTGTAACATTCGACATCATCTCTCAAATGATCAAATATGTTAAGATTATGTTGAGTTTTGGAATATCCAATTCTGAAAGATCTCCTGAAACTGTATTTATTCCAAACATACGTGTGACATTCGATAGCTCTATGTCCAAACCTTCCACATGAATACCAATGACCATAGAAGATAGGTTGATACCTGGGAGGAAATATTCTTCGAGGAATTGTCTTCCATGGTTCTTCCTGTGATTCATGATCTCTTAAGTTGGCTGGGAGCTACCTGCTTATTATATTTTTCATATCCATATTTTTTTTTCATAGAAGGACTTGGCTCCTTTTCATATTTTTATTTGTAGCCAAGACTATTCTTGTCACTATTTGATCATTGATTGTTGATGATTTCTTCCAATGCCTTGGAGTTGTTGGTGTATTTTTGAAGAGTTTTTTATTTTTTAGTTGCTTTCATAGAGAAACTATTTTAGCTTCCAATGCTTCTCTTTCCTTATTGGTTTCCTTTAATTCTTCCCTGAGCAATTCTTCAACCTTGATTTTAAGATTTAGGACCTCTTCCCTTTCTATCTTTAATCTTTCATCAATATTGTTGACATGCTTCTTCTCAACCTTGAGCTCTTTGATAACCATGATCACTTCGTTTTGAAATTCAACCTTATTCATCTCTTCTTCTTCGTCTCCTTCTTCGTTGAATGCTTCTTTCTTATTATGCTTGGCCATAAAAAATACTCTTCTGTTGATTTTTTCTTCGTTATCATTGTCTTCATCATATGAGGAGCTATCTTCTTTGGAGAAGAAACTCTTCTTAAACCATTTCTTCTTGCCTTAATTTTTGAACTTCCTTGGACCTTTTTTTCCTTTCGTAACAACCTCATTTTTGTAAGGACACTTGGCTGCAAAATGCCCAACGTCACCACAATCGAAACATATCAATGGAATTTTACCTTTAAATTTCCCCATACCTGTTCTCATTTTTTACGTGAAGTAGGAAAATTATATATCTGAAAATTATTCTTCATCTTCTTCCTTTTCTTCTTCCTTACAACTACAAGTTTTCTCTTTCGGAGTATGCTTGTCCTTACTAGTCTTCTCAGATGCAGCGAATGATATTTCTAGGTGATATGTGTCGTCCTCTTCTTCAATCCTCATTTCATATGTCATAAGCACTCCATACAATTCATATTTGCTGAGATTGATTAGATTTGAAATATATTCCAAGAGATACCTTTGGGTTGAATCTTGCTAGCAAGGTTCTAAGGATATTTCAGACAATAATTTTCATGTCGACAGGTTCTCCCAAACATTCTAATGAATTTTTTTATTTCATCGACACGTTGTAAGTATGTATCAATATTTTCATCTTCCTCCATTTTGAGTTTCTCAAATTTTTCCCTGTAAATTTGAAGCTTTACTTCTTTCATGTTTGAGTCACATGTATATATATTCTCAAGCTTGGCCCATACTTCTTTATCAGTTTTGTAACTAAGTACTTTAAGATAGAAAAATTTGATAAGCCCACTGATAATGAGATCTTTCACCTTTGCATCATATACCATATGTTTCTTTCCTTGTTCATCCTGGGTCGATGTAAAGCCTTTTTCAACAATTTCACATACTTTGTATCCTTGCACCAACAAATGAACCTACATTCTTCCACTCTAGAGTGCGTAGTTATTTCCATTGAAAAAAGGAACTATATTCTTAGTATACTCCGTGATCTCCTTCCAGATGTTAGACTGTTATTGAAGGAACCAAGCTCTGATACCAATTGTTGGAAATACTGAGGGGTGGTGAATCAGTATTTCTTATCAATTATCACTTCTAATTCTTTTCAGAGCATTAGTTAATATTCAATTATTCTTATTTTTTATCCAGTAACAATAGTAAATAATAGAACACAATAGGCACATGAATTTTAGGTGGAAAACCCCCTTCAGATCAAAAACCACCGAACTATTTTCTAATAAATTCTTTAATCTTCAACCTGAACTGAAATGAAAGTTACAACTTCCTAGATTTCTAGAAAATCATTCTTCTCCAGCTCCCACTGGAAGGATGCCCCAATGCCCTGGTTTCTTAAGTAATCAATTGAATGGATGCCCCAATATCCTAGACCGACCTACCACCCTTCACAGGCTCCAACATGTAGGTGACTTCATGCACCAACCTAGCACCTCCCTGCCACCCTATAATTATCATAAATAAGATAAGAGTGTGGACTCCCGTACAAGGGAAAATTATCCACAATACAATATGATTCACAACGATTTTCTTGAACTATACCAATCACCCAATCACACTATGACCTGCAACCCAACCATAACATTAGCCAGCAATGACATTTATACCTCCCAAAAATGCCTCTCCAACTCTAGGCAGATTGAATATTTTACAATAATGACTCTTTTACAATAATGTCTCTTTTACAATTTTACAATGATAATTTTACAATACTGACTTTTGACATGACCTGATACTTGACTTGACACTCCTTCTTTGAACACTAGCAGCTACTGAGGTATTGTTGTGCTTGCTTCAAGTAATTGCACTTTGGCGTTGCATTGTCCTTCTAGTATGTGTCTAATTTTTCCTATTGTGTCCTCCTTCCTTCACATTCATTAATGAATAAGACCCAAACCAATATACAAACAAAATACTTACGCTGTCCTCCAAACCATATGTCAGATAAATATTCAAAACTCAAATGTAAATATGTTCAACATTTCTGAACAAAACCCAATCAAACATAAATACAAAATACTTACCCTGTACTGTAAAAACACATGTCAGATATGATATTCAAATTAAAATTCAAACACTAATCATACATACCTTGTTGTAGCAGACCTACCCTTGACTGTTGATGTGTTGTCCTTACTGCAGTGATCCTTGAATGCATATTTTTTCTTTCCTTCTAGAAGCTTGATATTGAATCTGTTGTATCTATGTAATTTCGGTTCTCCAAGGTCTAAAATTGCGTTTTGTGGTATCTCTCTGAGTCCTCTTTCCAACCCCGTAGTCCTTATCAATATTTGATTCTTCAAGAAATTTTTATTCCCAATCTCTTACAACGACCTGATTATAGACTAGTTCAGTAGAGAGAACTTATACGATATGCCACGTGTCATTGTTTCAAACTTCGGTCCTGAAAAAAATATCAAACAAACTACAATCCATCCTATTTCTTTCACTTTTTACAAAATTTGAATCCAATTCTTAGAGAGAATGTTATCACGGTTTTCCCAAGGTCACCTGTTTAACATGAAATTCGGGAGCTGCAAAAACCATGACTTCCTCAGGTAATATCCACTAAATATAGTGAACCAATATCTGAAATTTAGTCACACGTTTCATCAGGATTTCGGATGAAATGGATTTTTCTTTCAACATTTGAAGCTTTGCCGAAAAAAAATTATAGCGATAATTCCACAATGACATGTTTTAAGTAGCGAAATCCTTGCATCGAGAGGATATGAGTGTCATAATTTATATAAATGCTTAGGTTGAGAGGGCCTTAAATAAGTGAACGTTGGAGGGATTTTAGGTGTTTAAAAAAATTATTAATTATTGACTATTCAAGGACCACAACCAATGATTAGTGTCATGCCACAACCCCATGGGGCTTTAGCCCACTAACTAGGTTACTAACTTCAAACATGAATATCTCTCAAATCGTGAAGAATTACGTGGTGTGCCATATATCAATGGAAACATCTCGACAACTAGAAACCATCAAAAATATCCTTGACTCGGAATAAAGTAAGTTGTCAAGTCAAAATTCCCATGCAAGATCGAGGTAGCCCCTGGAGCTGCTTGGGTTGACATCAATGACAACCACTTATCAACAGGTTCTGTTACAAGATGCTATAAATTATCTACTAATAGCCATATATGCAAATTTTAGTCCATTTAAAACCAATTAATTACTAAATAAATATGACTAAATTTCATTCATGTTATAAGATATTATAAATTAGCTCCTAATAGTTGTATATATGCAAAATTTAGTCTTCATTTGTAATCAACATTTTATCTTTTAAAATAGTCATTTGTATTTTATTGGTAGTTTCATATTCTTTATATAAATTATTGAGTTAGTAGTTTATATTCGTTTCATTTACTTTCATTAATAATCATTACAAATGAATAATTTAGTCATTATATATTCATTTTATTTATGTTCATCATTAATCAATATAAAATATTAATTTAGTAATTTTATATTGATTATATGTGTTCATTATTAATCAACATAAATTAATTAGTATGATTTTACGACTAAATTAAAAAATTCCATACAATGTGCATGTTCATCTAATGTGAAAACGTAAAGTTACATATGTTAATTACAATACTAAATAATATCAAAGTACAACTATAAATAATTTCAACCATATAAATTATATTATATGAAATATCAAGTATTTCAATATGAGATTATAGCTTCGTATTTGTTGGACTATAATTTACACAAGAAATATTGTTGTATCACTTCAAAAAACTATTATTGTGTTGCCAAGGCATTGCAGGTAAATTCACCAAATCTAAGACTTGCCCATCAGACTGTATGTGTGCATCTCATGCATGATATTTGCTTTAAAGGAATCACTAGACCAATTCTCTTATATCTCTCTTTTTGCATTTTTTTTCTCCAGTGTTATTTCTCTCCTCTTTCTTCAAATTCTGCTTATTACCATCAATACTAAGTTCCTCTTCTGAAAATGAAAAAAGAGACAATACAGAGTATAATACATGAAATATGATGAACACTAGAATATAAACTAAACTAAACTATAAATTATTTATATGACATATATGTCAACATTGGCAATGCCAATGTCGTTTTCTCGCAGAAAAGCAAGAAATTTGAACAAATTTTCTTCAATTGGGTGAAAGCGGTCACCATGATAACTACATAACTGGAACCAAGTGTATATATAAAAAAATTGATGTAAAATATATTAAAGTCAACGCACAATGCATATTTACCACCCACGATCCCATGTCACAGTTTTCAATAAATAATTTGAATAACAAAACATTTAGAATAATTCGTGGTATTCTAATGTTTTAGTGATGTGAATTGATCCTATATATATAGAATAATTCCAAAAGACAAAAGTTGATAATGGAGACAGAGTTACCAAAAGAAAGGAAAACTCTAGAAAGTGTCACTAATATATTCCTTATCTTGTCGAGGTTCCTGAGAGAATAAAAAATATTTTGTTAGATGAATATACATACATGTGGCAATTTTCATAAAGCATACAATGTTCTAGTACATCCACCATTACTTAACAAAATAATTCCCCACACAACAAAATAACATATACAATAACATATACAAGTGACAAGAAGAGACAGGTGTAAAAAAACACCATTTAAAATATTGCATCTCGTTCTCCAAGAATGGAAGTAAGCATGTTATTCACAAAATAAAATAAAAAATAGTTATAGGATCACTAATTAATCAACAAATTCAATGAGTACTAGTAGTACTCTAAATATTATCATTAATATGAGCATATATACTTTGTGAAATAATGGTACACAAACTCACTCGAAGAACCACAGAACAGATGAAGAGTTGGCCCAGGGCGATGTAAATAATGAACTCCTTGAGCAGCTAACCGATGAAAATACTGCAAAAAAGAACATGCAAAAATTAGAACTCCCCTCCTCGTAAATTTAAGATACTAAAATCACATAGTAACTGCAAGAAATTTAAAAGTATCATAAAAATGAGTTAACTTCATTGAGTGAATAATATTTATTCAAAAAACCTAATAGACAAAACCCATGCTTCATCATATATTTTAGAGTTTGCATTGAAAAGGAGCATATACAAACTGCAATATGATGAAATATCGATATAGATGATATGCATGAATCCGAATAACGTCAAACCAAACACCATAAATCTAAAGAGGAAATACCTTAAACCGCCCTTTCAAGGCATTGTTTCAATTTTTTAAAATTTCCACAATAAATTATAAACTTGATAAAGATTGTTGGCATACTCAATATTAGTTATTAACCTAGTCTATTTTAGCACCAAAAGACCGATCAAGTGCAACACCTTCTTAAGTCTTCTTCAAAGTTTGATTTTCCATTAATTTACTTCGAGTAAAGACAATGGTCACTAAGCCTATATTTCAACGGACTTATTTGACAACATAGTAAGGGATTTGAGGAACCAAATTCATTTACTTAAATATCATCGACAAACATAGGAGAGGCATTTAAAGTTAATAAGGTCAGTTATTTGCAAGCATAAAGAAGCATTACTCAACTAAACCATGTCCTTTGTAGAAGATATGGAAATATTTGGGCAAATTAGGAACATTTCAAGGATTTGAAAGAACCCCCAAGTCTCATTTGAAAAGTTACATGACATTAACCACACCATAGAAAGAGAAACAAAATATATGGACAAAATTTTTTACAACTTTCATGTCGTTTCAATGCTTATGCAAGCTTATCACTCTAAAATGCACATCTCACATCTCTATTGTGATTTCAATTACTACAAGGACTTACTAAGTATAACTTTGTATGTTGAGTCATAATTTCAATATTTTTGTAATATGCAGATGCCATTTAAAAATGTCTTCTTATGCCAATGTTTGTTGGCATAGATTATAATTATGATTAAACTAAATTAACAATAGTATTTTCTATCATTTTATAATATTTCCTTACTCCTATGTACTATTTGAGCCAACCTGTATTTTTTATATATTTACTAATAAAAACAACTCCTTGTTTTAGTTAAAAATTAAAGCCACATGTAAAGAACAAGATTAGTGAAAGAAGGATAATGTTATATCCCCTATCTAGGTTCAATTCCTCAAAATAATGGACAACACATTCCTATAAGGGAGCCATTGATAAGTTACGAAGCCATCATGATGATTAAGCCATGCAAGGGGGTCATATACCAACCCGTTTAAATAGTGTTGGACCTCTTGATATGCGGTGGATACTTCACACTTATAAGAGTCAAAGGAAGCTTTCTCACATTTTCTTTTGTTAAAAACAAGAATAGCCACATAATGGAAAGTCACATGAGATAATTTATTATTTCAAAATAACCCTATATGTGGCTAAAGAGTTTGTTAGTGTTATAATATGCATTCTTCCATCAGTGATCAAAATCACTATTTTCATATTCATTTTAGGTGTCCCATTCAAAAAAATTTAATCATTCCATTAGGTCATGTAAACAATTGATTCACTGATGGTAGCCCTAGTCTCAAAATCTCACTCTCCCTCACAAATTCTCATTTGTTGGCCCACCTTCATGTCTTGCTAAGCATAAAGAACTTTTGAAAAACTCATTTCACTATGTCTTATTTCAGTCAAAGTCAACTATGGAGTTAGGTCATTCAAGGTCCCATTAGGTCATTAGGTTTCATTTTTCAAGGTCAAAAAATGCACCATATCATCTCAATAAGGTCAGCAAAAGGTGTGAGATTGATTCAATAAACATTTCATTATCATCTGCAAAGCATTATCAACAAGTAAATATGATATTTTAAAAGTTGTAAGTATGATTTCTAGTATGATTCTCATATTCAAATGTAATTATTTTCAAAAAACAGAGTTTTTTATTTATTTCATTTTTTATGTAATTTTATGTTTCTTGTATGTAATAATTAACTTCCCTAAAATCTTTCAACTCCAAATTCCATTCCAAACTGAATATAACCACTAGATCAAAGTGACAAGTGTCAAACTCTAGTAACCTCATCCTACAAAGAAGAAAAAATCAAAGAAAAAGCATATTTATCATGCTTTCAAAAAGTGAGAAAAAACATTGGAAAAGTGGGTTTTTTGATCTAAATATAAAATCACTTATGTATTTAAGACTCCTAGACATCAAATTCAAATTCATTTCCCTCTTATTTCATCGAAAAAACAACTAAGGAGAGTGAAATTTGCAATTTTTCTAAGCAAAATTGAGAAAAAAAGAGCAAAAGGGTGCTTATCCTCTTAGGGATGCTCTTATCCTCTTAGCATTGTGCTTGTGCTCTTGGCACTGCGCTTATCCTCTTAGTGTTGCGCGTATGACCAGAAAGGATCTAAAACTCATTAAATTTACAAAAAATCGCCCCCAGACTTCAGCAATCATTCTTCACACTTCCAATCAAGCAAGTGACTTTTACATCATTCTCCTCTTCATCAAGGTCATTTTGAATGTGTGAGTTGGTTAAAAGAAAATTTGGTGTCTTCTTGAATGCGAAACCCTATTTTTTCTCCGTTGCACTCATAATTCCCAAAATCCCATTTCCATTACACTCAGTACCATCCCTACATTGTTAAAATTCATTCCCAAATCCATGTTATCATAATCCCTATCCCTAAGTTACTAATTCCCAAAACCTTAAGCCCTAGTTGCTATTTTGACCTAGGCTCCTAAATCCCAATTCCCATCACTCTTTCACTCCTTTTCCCTTCCCCATTCCTCATATCCCTAAACACTATTTCCTGTAAAATTCCCTTTCCCCATATCCTATCCCCAAATTCACCTTCCACACTATCACCTACTTCCCTATGATTTGAACACAAACACACCATGGCAACAGAAGGATAACATAATAGATCACATAGTGAGGAAGAGGAAACAGGCTAGGAGGCCACATAAAGGGGGCAGGATAGTCATACGTGAACTTATCAACACTAGGGAACTTTTGGCTTCTCCAATGACAACGATGCTTCAAACATGTTGGTTGTTATGATTTGTGTGAATAAATTCAGAGGGTTCAACATCATTCCATGTTAACTAGGCTCTTCATATGTAAACTCCATAACAACCAGATCACCCTAGCTGGTGTCACCTTTACTGTCTCAATTGCCATCATTTCAGCTACCACAGGGATCCCAAATTTTGGGCAAAGGTGGTTCAAAAAGAGTGATTTGGAAAATCAGCAGTTTGAGCCCTTTTTAAAACCTAGATACAAGAATGAGAAAAAGGGGATGTTTCCTTTTTCCTACCTCCTGGACAGATTTTCACCCATGATGAAGATAATCGTGAATTACTTTACATGTGAAGGTAAATTCTCAAGGTTGTATACCTATCACATCTGACTCCTAATGCATTTCACTAGGGTAAGGATGCTCAATATACCTTACTAAATTTTCTGAAGTGTTGAAAATATGGCTTTTATTGCTCAGAAAAAGGAGTTTGAAAACCAAATGAAAATTATTTTGCATCATTCCCTTATAAAAATCATTTTCCTTTACCATCTCAATGAGCTCAACATTGCATGGGATACCTTCATAGCCCATGATATCTTCAGAGATCCTCCTACTCAACATGCTCAAAATCTTCCTTCATCATCTCATCCATCCACTTACATACCTCCATCTCAGCCTAGTATATATTCACCATCATCATATCAGTCCTCTTCATCAACTTCACCACCATTATCTTCATCTCACACTGAAACTGAATCCCCTATCAAAAATGAGATATATGAGGCAGAGAGGGCTAGTATGGTTAAGGTTGATCCATTTCCAAAAATCTGCCAGAGAAGATATAGGCATGTGTTTTCTTCACTTGGAGTGAAAGGGGCCATGCATTCTACATCAACACAGTAGGTGGAAGAAGGTAAAGAGAAACAAGGTGGAAGAAGGCCATTGAGCCAGTCATTAGTGATGAGGAGGACACTCATGAAACAAAGCATGGATTTCAGCTAGTTGACCTAGATGAGGATGGCAATTATAAAATCACCAATGCATCCATCAAAGGTAAGGATGCCAAGATTAGTGAGCTCCAAACTAATCTTGACAGGGCTATATATGTTATAAACTTTCTTGAGCAAGAGAATGAACAGTTGAAAACCAAACAGGTCATTGATGAGGTTAAGTATTATACTGCTCAAAGAGAGGCTCAAAAGGCCAAATTCATGCTAGATGAACCACTGGAGAAGTATGGCTTAGTTGATGATGAAGAAGAATAGGTACCAAGACAGAGACCTAGAGCTATAGGGATAAAAAGATCTCTAGCTCTAGAGAGTCAAAGGGAAGCTGAGCTAGTTGAACAGCTAACCCTAAATGAGCAACTTAATATAGAGATCAATAAGAACATGGAGTAATAGATTGATAGATCCATTCAACACTTAGAGAAGCTACTAGCAAAGGAAAATAAGGATAATGATTTTTTGAGGAGGAAAGTCAAACATTAGGCACAGAAAGAGAAAATTGCATTGGCCAAGCTCAAAAGAGCCAATGCCAAAATTGAAGCTCTCACTCATCAAAAGGAGAAGGACGGGTTGGAAATACTTGCTAAGGCTTCACTCCAATCCTAGCCACCTCATCAACACTGTTTCCACAAATTTTGAGGCAAGTTGCAACATTTTTGTCAAAGCTGTACATGACTGTGTTTTTCTACAAAAGCAAATATCAAAAAAATGGTCATAAGCGTGGTGCCCTTGGTGTTTCTCTTATGTTTGGGGCACTTTTTGAGAGAAATAAACCACCATGAGATTTTTAATGACATATACATCTAGAAAAAACCACTTTTCCAAGCTTGATTTGTAGTTTCAAGAAGTGAAAAAGGCAAAAAACCACCAAAAAAACATGTTTCTACCCATGTTTTTGCCTAGGCGTTGCGCTTATACCATTCTTGGGAAACTGCATTTTTGAGGAGTCAAATCAGCACCATTTTTAGAACTGGAGGCATATTCATAAACAGGACAGGTGTAATATTCCCAAAATTTAGACCTCATCTAAATGCACTATTATAGTTGATTTTATCCTTAGATAAATGAATAAATGGGTAGGGAGGCCCATTGAAAGGAAGAATAACATTCCTCATGTGAAAAGAGGAAGAATAAGCAGCTAAAAGGAGCACATTTAAGTGTGAACAGGGAGGATATCATGTTGATTCAGTCATCTTTGACCAAATCAACATATGTTGTCTAGATACATTGCATCTCCTTGATGAACTGTGCAGATTTGGTGGAGGACAACTTGCATGAGCTTGGAGGAAAATGTGGCTGGGACTCAATGAGAAGAGGTTCACTTGCTATATATGGATAGGATGGAAGCCTTTTCCAATCATGTTATGTGATATTATTATTTGTTTTGTTTAGACTTTTGGCTTCCTCTTGCTGTTTAGTAGGGTTGCAATGCTGTTGAGCACAGGGTGTTCCCGAGCGGGAATCCCACTTCTTCCCTTGATAGGCCTCTTGGGAGAGTATTGTACTGATTTTCTCCACATTCAGGCTTGAGTCCAAGCAGCAATATTTATTCACATCATTATTTATATAACAGTGTAATGTTGTGTTACAGGGTGTTGCAGTGGAAGATTGATCATTCCACTCCTGGGTCTATTTCTCAGTAGAAGGTGCCTTCCTTCTCTTAAGAGATCGGCAAAGGAGATTTTTGAGCTTATTTCATATCTTGGAAATAGGCCAAATCACCTCTTCTCTCCTATAGTGCAGTCCTTTGCAGGAACTACGTCCTTTTCCAGAGAGTTGTTGCAGCAAGGTTATAGGCCTTGTTTCTGAGCTAGTTTCCTAGGGAAAGGGCCAACCCTTCTCCCAGAAAGCTAGAGCAAGGTATTATTATCCATATTATACATTATTCAGCCATGTCCATGTAATTTTGTAGTGAAACTCCATTATTTCTGAGTTGAATAAACCGGATCTTCTCTTTTTGTACATGTGTCTCAAGAAACCCTTGCCGGGTTATCTCCATAATGCAATAAGGAGGCCAGATCTCTGTTTTCTTAGCATATTGTTCCATAAAGTTCCATATCCATGTTTTTACACCATTATGTTGTAGAAACCCTCATGGATTAGCGTTGTACATGCTTCATTATTTTCTGCATAATCAAATGTCATGGGATTTGGGTGTTTCTTAGACATTGTAAGGTCAGGAGACCTGTTTAACATATCAAAAGGGATTTCTTTCTGATCCCCTTTTGTATGTAAGGTCCTTAGTATATATTATAAGGGATAAAACCATTATTTCCCCTGGTTATAACACAGTTACCTTGAAATAACGTTTTGGGGGTCTATTTTGCTTCTTTTCCCCACTAGGGGACAGTGTATTAAGGCATAATTTTGGTGATATGTTCATAATCTGATAAAAGGGTGTTTAAAGAAAAATTTTATGAAATCATTTGCTGCATTACTTTATTTTTGCTCATGTATTTCTATATCTCCAACTTTAGAATATCTTAAGATATTCTCATTATTGTAGATTTTCCCTATTTTGGGATATTACAGTGGTATCAAAGCTTCTTTCTTGGCATAGCCTGTGGATTTCAACCATTATTCCATCAATAGAAGGGGATATGTACAGAAAAGAGAATACTCCATTATGTGGAGGAAGATAGGATTACAAATCTTCTTCCAAGATCTATGTAGAGCTTTCAAGGAGAGCTTAAGAAAATAAGAATGGAGATGGGATCTCCAGAGGAGTTTGAATATAGAGTTGAATCTAGATTTTCACATGGTGAGTGTGAGCATGCAACTACACACCATGATGCACAGCGCAGTTAAGTGCCCAGTTGTATCTTGATATGGATGAAAAGAGGAAGAATGCCTAAGAGGAAAACTCTTAGTGAATTGTTGCAGGAGTATGAATCTCAAACTGAGAGGTATAGAGATCATACCAATTTCCAAGAGTATTGAAAGATCTGGGTGGAGAAGAGCAAGCAGCACGATGCAAATAGATTTCTTCTATCTACATTTGAAGGCTCACCCACATGTTCAGCTGAAGCTTGGGTGAAGGAGCTAGACTCCTATTTAAAGCAACACCACATTTCTGAAGATGAAGCCATCAGAATTGCAGCGCTGCATTTCAGAGGTAAGGCCCATGCATGGTGGGATTTTGAATCTTGTTCTTTGAAAAATGCAAACGCTTCCTCTTATGCAAGATTCATTGGAACATTGATGGGAAGGTTTGATGGGAAACTTCCTACGACACATGAGCAAGAAAAACTGTTGAGAACAAAAACCTTGCATGTGATGGAGGAGACTCCACTTTAGAAAACCATGGGAGAAGCTGACATCTTGCATTACAAATTGTTAGAGGCAAGACCTCTAGTTCATATTCCTAAACAGGAGGGCATGGAGATCTCTTTTTCACAAGAGGATCCAATTGTTGAGATGTTTCCCATACGCATTAATGAAGATGAGGGCAACAACGTTGTCACATCTAGAGCACATCTAGTACCTCATGCAGAGGAAGGTGGAGCACATGCTCCAACAATAGGGATTCTTGTATCTTTTCAAGAAGTTCCCCAGGATCTCATACATAGAGGTCAAAACACAATCAATGAGCAGCATGATTGTGAAGCATTTCCGATGGAAGGAGAAGGTAGGAAGGGAGAGCAGCATCACTTGATGAGAGGCACACACCCTTCTCTATTTCAGAGAGCTAATGAAAGGAAGAGGCAAGCTGATTTGCGTTGTAAGGGCAAGGGCAAGGTTGCCTAACCATATGTATAGTCTATTCTTGACATTGATGTCTCACTACATGGAGGCATTCCACCTAGAAGGCCACCAGATCTAGAATTGATGAAAGACATCTTGTCTTTGGATTCACCACTCTGGGATTTTGGAGAGGTGAAAAGTTTGGATGAATACTTTGGCATGAGGGATGTCAAAGTAGCAGGAAGTAGCATGAGGAGAGCTTCACATGCTATATCACCAGGACTGTCTCTTAAGAGGATTGATCCATATTGGAGGTCTCAACTCTTGGTAGAGTAATCCAAGGATCTTGGTGTTTGCATGATTCTTGATGACCCTGATGGAGATAATAGATATATGGTGGATGATATGGTCATCTATTCTTATGGTAGAGTCTTCTTGACTAGAGCTTCTAAGCTCAATGAGAAGCTGCTACATGCAACACATGAGGACTTCTTTTCCATGCATTTTGATGCATATGTTTCCTTGGCAGAGGAGTTCATTTGGGAGGGCATCCAGCATGACATATTTCAGCATATGGAGAGATGCATAGCCCGGATGATGATATAAAGGGGGTCACAGCCACTTCAATACTCTTTGGAGGTGAGGGAGAATTTCCAGTTGAGCCATTTTAGCGCAAGATCTCAAGTACATGATAGAGGATGTACAATTTCACTTTATGTTTTGTACTTATTTTCTTTATATGAGTAGTATATTGTACCAAGGAGGATTATACCTTCTTGCATATTGTATAATGATGTACTTAAAGCCATTTGTCGCATTGAGATTGGCTATCTCATTGGTGGTTTGTGGGGGAAGCCACATGATTTTTGGTGTGCACCATTGACACCATTTTGTACTTTCATGTTGCTATCTTGTAAAATTATTGTGGCAGAAAACAAGTGGCTGGAAAAGCACTTGTTATTGTTTGGTTTGATGCAGGAAAAGGATGCACTGCGCTGGTTCCATGAGAGGAACTATGATCCACTTTCTGGTTGTCATGTGATAGCTTATTTTCAATTATTTTTGCTTCCATGTATTTCTGATATTTATACGTTCATGGGAAGCTTTGTTTGGAGAGTGGGATATGAGATGGAGATGCCCATTGGGAGTATGATTCTCCCTACTATTAATTTTGTATGTTTCAGGAGGAGCAATGGGCAAACCATGATTTCCACATCACAACTCTTTTCTTCATATGGAGTGAGCCATTTGAAGAACTTGAGTGCTTGGAGGCCATATTTTTTTAGCCCAAAGACATAAACAGCCCCACATTTATCATAAATGGAGAGAGAAACAAATGAAGGAAAGAAAACTAATCTCTCCATGCAGGCCCACTACATTGCACAAACAAGGGGTTGATGATTGTTTTGATGAGATACCTAGAATAGCTCATTTCATTTGGATGATAGCATGGGTGATGGAATCACTCATTGGGAATAAGATTCCCCATGTTGGTCATCACTCCTACCTTGAGGAGGCCATTGAACAACAAGGATATTTCCACTTGCACTTTCCACTTTCTCATGTTTTTACACACTTGGGAGGATTTTTTGTTGAGCTATGGTGGAATCTATTGATGAGGAGGCCACAAGAAGAGGGAGGGAGAAAATTTTTCTCTACCTTTGTAGTTGCTTAAGGACAAGCAACCTTTTGGAGGGGGAGGATTGTAATATTCCCAAAATTTAGACCTCATATAAATGGAATATTATAGTTGATTTTATCTTTAGATAAATGAATTGAAATGGGTAGGGAGGCCCATTGACAGGAAGAATAACATTCCTCATGTGAAAAGAGGAAGAATAAGCAACTAAAATGAGCACATTTAAGTGTGAACAGGGAGGATATCATGTTGATTCAGTCATCTTTGACCAAATCAACATATGATGAGCTTGGAGGAAAATGTGGATGGGACCCAATGAGAAGAGGTTCACTTGCTATATGTGGAGAGGATGGAAGCCTTTGCCAATCATGTTATGGGATACTATTATTTGGTCTGTTTAGACTTTTGGCTTCCTCTTTCTGTTTAGCAGGGTTGCAGTGCGGTTGAGCACAAGCTGTTCCCGAGCAAGAATCCCACCTCTTCCCTTGAGAGGCATCTTGGGAGAGTATTGAACTGATTTTCTCCACATCCATGCTTGAGGCCAAGCAACAATATTCAGTCACAGTGTTATTTCTGTAGCAGTGTAATTTTGTGTTGCGAGGTGTTGCAGTGGAAGATTGATCATTCCACTCTCGGGTTTGTTTCTTAGTAGAGGGTGCCTTCATTCTCTTGAGAGATCAACAAAGGAGATTTCTGAGCTTATTTCATATCTCGGCAGTAGGCCAAAGCACCTATGCTCTCCTACAGCACATTCCCTTGTAGGAAATGCATCCTTTTCCAGAGAGTTGTTGCAGCAAGGTTATAGGCCTTGTTTCTGAGCTAGTTTCCTAGGGAAAGGGCCAACCCTTCTCCTGGAAAGCTAGAGCAAGGGATTCTTATCCCCCTTATACATTATTCAGCCATTTCCATGTAATTTTTCAATGAAACTGCATTATTTCTAAGCTGAATAAATCAGATCTATTCTTTTTGTACATGTGTCTCAAGAAACCCTTGCCGGGTTATCTCTATAATACAATAAGGAGGCCAAATCTCTGTTTTCTTAGCACATTGTTCCATAAAGTTCTAGATCCATGTTTATCCATAATTATTTTGTATAAACCCTCGTGGATTAACGTTTTACATGCTTCAGTATTTTCTGCATAATCAAATGTCATGGGATTTGGGTGTTTCTAAGACATTGTAAGGTCGGGAGACCTGTTTAACATATAAAAATGGATTTCTTTCTGATCCCCTTTTGTATGTAAGGTACTTAGTCTATATTATAAGGGATCAAATAGTTATTTCCCATGGTTATAACGTAGTTACGTGGAAATAACATTTTGGGGGTCTATTTTGCTACTTTTCCCCACTAGGAGACAGTGTATTAAGGCATACTTTTGGTGATATGTTCATAATCTGATAAAAGGGTTTTTAAAGAAACATTTAATGAAATCATTTGCTGCAGTACTTTATTTGTGCTCATGTATTGTTGTAGCTCCAACTTTAGAATATCTTAAGATATTTTCATTATTGTAGATTTTCCCTATTTTGGGATATTACAATAGGGTAAGATTTCCAACATACTATCTTGGGGCCAATTTGGACACCAGGAAGGCCTCCAAAATTGGCCTTGAACATGGAGGACGCTTATGACACAACAAGGGTGCTTATGACAGGAAAATGGCGCTTATGCCAGTTTACTCATTTTTTTGGTTTTTCACTGTAATTTTTTTGTTTTACCTCAAGAAATTATTTTACTATCAATATAATTCATCATGGTAAATGTAATTATGTAAAGGATAAGTTACCTAGGGGTATATTCATTGGGTAAACTTATCCTTTAATCAAATATGAATGAGTTGAATGTGATGAGGAGTGAGTCACTTGGACCATCCTACACTTCAGTTTGTAGTTCAGTATTTTGTGGATCTCTTCCTCACCTCATGGATTCAATCCCTGAGGATGAGTGAGGCTTTTTTTGGTGTCTATTTAGTCCACCAGTTGACTCCTCGCAAGGGTTGGAATCAGTTTGTATGTTTCCTTATTGATCAAGGAACTATTGTACTTAATTTGGCCAGCTAATAAAGAGGAGTTGCAGGTATTTTATGGGGTACTTGTGGTATTGATTTTTATAATTGTATTTTCTTCAGTTTCATATGTTAAAATGTATTTTATTAATTTTCACTTCATCTCTATGATATTATCTCTTTCAAGTTTAATAATCAGAATACATGCTTGCTCATGCTCTGTTTTGAGGAATTGATCATAGTTTGTCCATTTTCCTCTGTCTAGGAAGAATACATCTCCCATGCTCTTCCTATCTTCTCTTTAGTCTCAAAACCATTCCATCACAATAATATTTAAGTGATCAGCCTTGTGCCTACCTTTCCCCATTGATTCCTGCAACCCTATCTCATTTTCCCTGACCTAGCACCCTTGACCTAATTTCTTCATCCAGTGATAACCCAACCAAAACCAAATCAAAACAACCCCTGCACTCAATATCTATCCTAAAAACCCTAATTCCTGCAGCCCTCTTGGATGTGACCTTTTGGAGAGAGCCCTCTCTGACTTGATAGGGCTAGCTATCAAGTCAAAATCTTGGTTTTTGTTTACCTATGTTGGGATTCCTTCTTCAGCCTTGGGAATATGGCAGAGTGATAATAGAGTTGAAGGAATCTTCCTCACATTTCCTTCTATTAAAAACCAAAATAGCCACATAATGGCCTCTGAGTGAGGGTATTTCTTTAAGAGAAACCTATATGTGGTTTACTAGGGAAAAAATATCACAACATATCTTAACAGTTTCCAAATTAAAAGGCCTATCAAAATCTGAATTAAAAATAGCCTTTTGATACAAACACACATAATAATAAAACAACCCTAGACAAAATGAGAATATATATGTATAAACAGTCATAAAACAACCCAAATCTACAACGGAACATATATATATATATGCAATCATAAACCTCCTACCTCAACATGCCAATCCATGTAAGGAAAACACAAAATCAGCATCATCTTTCCTATCAGTAGAGAGATTCTATGAAAGTATAGAATGAACGTGCATGAGATGTTATGACTAAACATAGTTACAATATTCAGCATAGTCAACAAAAATTATCAAGTCAAATTAACTTGGCTTACATCCAACCAACTCATCCAAGATGCACTAAGTGTTATAGGTCAAGCTCAAGAAACAATGCACACAATATTTCAAGCATTTGTATCATTTCGATGTGTCCTACACATTGACACACAGGACAAGTGCGACCCACATGTCAAACATGCATAAGATATACACTTTAAAAAAATGTGCCGTGTGCATGTTTGACATGAAATCATGGGACACAAACACACACACATTAGATATCTCTGAGGGTTAGCTCAAGCATTTGGTGCCATTGTTACTAGTGATCCAAAAAACTACAAAAATTCCCCTACTTTGCACTAGGTACCATCCTTAAAATGCAGGGAAGTGCTCAGTTCCTACCATTGTTACCAGTGATCCAAGAAACTATGTAGGTCCTCCCACTTTACAACAACTACCATCCTTAGAATGGGAGTAAGTAAATTATATAAATCTATAAAATAATCATTAATATAATGCTATAATTTACATTTATATATTTTTTTAAAAATTATAATATGTTAATCTGATCATAAATGCAGTAGATAGTATACAACAAACCCACTTGATCCCATACCATAACATACATATGACTAGGGACAGAGTTTATGTACAATATTTTAGCCCATCTCGGTATTTGGGCAACTCAACACCAATCGTCCTGTTATAAACAATAAATGTCCTAGGTCTTCTAGCAAACCAACTTTCAAGTAGTAGATATATTTTGGACACCTCTCGACTAAAACGATTAAAGGAAATTACTACAATTACCAATATAATAATAGTGGCACTATCAAAATAGGTAGTTAAATGGAATTGTAACTTACAAATTATAGAATGGATTACATGGAAGAAAATATACCTACCATCAAATAGAGAATTTGAGAGCTTCTAGAACCCAAATTACTAAATCAAGAAGGGAACATGTAAGAATATATGTTCCCATATCAAGTGCAAGTCCCACCGAGAAAATAGAATAACAAAATAAGTGTGACATTTTGTTATAAATCGGGAAAAGGAGAGTGCCTAGGTAGACCTAAATTCAATGTTTCAGTGGATTTCATCTTCATAAGAAAGATGATTGAAAAAAATGTTATGTTAAAATTTTGGTTATTAGTAACGCATTGAATCTAAACCCTAATTTCCTCCAATTATGAAGCTAAGGGTGTTGTGAAAACAAATTGAATAACTCACAACATTCAACTGTCAAGCATAAGATTCCTCATCATATATATATATATATATATATATATATATATATATATATATATATAAAAGTTAAACAAAACAATTACTTAAAAAAACTTTACACACTTATTAGGAAACCAGGATATCTTGGTTGCACGATATAAAATAAAAATTTGTGAAGAGTAAAGAATTATTTGTAGTGTATTATTTTTTGTTCCTTAAGATGTATTTAAGAAACCACGTATTTACCTAGAATTGTTGTTCATCTTAATAAGAAACAAGATGGGAAAAAATAAATGTTTAGTATGGGCAATTGAAATTCAAATGCAAAGGAACATTAACAATTTATTGAGATAAGCCTCAAACATATACTTATGATTTTGAAATTGATAAAACTAGGTAGCATTATATATTTGAGTTATTTTAACTTGCTTAGTCTATTTATGACAACTAATTCAAAGTCAAATGAAGTTAATTAACCTTAAGTTCAATGAAACAAATAAAATGAAAGTTTGACAGGAATTTCACCTTTTCAAACATTGTGATGTGAGAGATATGTTGAAATGTCTACATCAAGGATCCAAATGAGTTTGGACACAAATAGTGTATCCATAAAAGGTATATTTGTAAAAATGGAGTGATATTCCTTGCAGGAAACATAATTTTCCAAACTATATGAATGGAAAATATGCAAAACACAGCCTTGGTATACTTAGAAAGAGAGAAAGAAACTTCAAAATTTCCATACAAATTTTTTACTTGCCTTACGAAATATACAACAAGGGAGTTGAGAAGTTAGTCACCTACCTAAACCAAAATTAACTACATGTAATAGATATAAAAATTTTACCTATTAAACATATGTAACAAGGAAACAAAATTCGAACCACATAGCTCCAAAATCTCAAATAATCTTCCCTAAAAAGGAAAAACAAAAATTTACTTGAAGTTGAATTTGAGATGGTTGGTAGGCTAGAGAGTTTATCCTCCATTGAATAGAATTTTTAGTTCTACATATCTAGGAAATTATATGCCAAAATACCCCAGATATTAAATTTCAAAGATATGTGTTTTTATTCAAAAATAAAATCCAGGAATTCCATTTCTATTTATAACTAGTTGTACAAACATAAAGAATATTAACGTACTAAGCACATGAACAAGAATCAAGATTTTTGTGGATACTAGAAACCAAAAACAAAATGTTTTTTCCTTTGAATAAAATGCCACTCCTCTCTCCTAATAAACAATATAATACATTTCATTTTATATGAAAAGGGATAACATAGGCTCCACAATACTATGAGTGATAATAAAGTGCATAGATCAACTACATAATGTACACAGGGAAAAAATAATGTGTGTTTTCCATTAAGGGTGCATACAATATTAATCAAAGAAAAATCACAAAAACCATATAGGCCAACTAGTCATCATGAAACATCATATCAATTAGCAGTTTGAATAGTATCCAATGTTAACGTCATCATCCATCCATTACTTTTTGGCCTAAGATCAATCAACCTGAATAGGATCCTATCCATCATTGACTTACTCAACCTCTATAGGTTGGTATGGTTCAAAAATGACCATATTCATGTTAGGGAATTTATCATACTAATAAATAAATGGGACTATTAGGTAGGGCCCAGTTTTTGTTTCACTCTTGGGATTCGAGGACAATACAACTAACATTGTGTCAAGGGTGTCCCTTAACAGATATTTGGGACTAGGAAAACATAATGGAGAATAATTAGTGGGCGATTTCATGTTCATGGTATAATGAGACCTAACCCATAAGTATAATAGTTGGCACAAATGTGCCAAATCCATCTCCAATTTGGTCACCTAGAGTTGGAGCTACAAGTGCAGTTGGGCACAAATTAGGGAACCATAAGACCATATGAAATAATTCCAATGAATATTACACATTTTTAAGTAAACATTCATTTCCTGTTTTCTGAATATGACAGCTAATGTCACTTCTAATTAGTATATATGCTACATTAAAATAAAGGGCCCAAGGAAGTCTCTCTCATAAAAGGGAAACCTTCCAAGATATGGAAAAAGGAAGTTGGTATGGAACCTAAAGGCCCATTCCTAGGTTTTCTTAGCTAAGTTAGAGTAGAAAAAACATGTTTTTAATATTTTCATCTACTTACATGGGTTTTATATAGAGATGCCACTAACTATTTCATATGTTCTCCACCAGCCATGATTCCAAACACCATACATGCAAAGCAGTTTTTTTAAGGCTCTATGGATGTTTGCAGATAGCCTCAAGTTTGTGCAGCCAAGTCATTTGCTTGGAATTGACTCTTTATATTTTATTTATCATTAAATCAATCATAGGTTTAGTGGCTAACCAACATTATCCATCAACACTCCTACTCTCTAGTTGCATCTCCAGTCTTTCCACCAAGCCCGCGACTCCTAAAGGCTAATATTAATGAAGAGATTATATAGGATAAAGATATAAATCCTTTCAATGCTTAGCCTATCTGGGCTGGAAATATTGAACTCAAACTTTATGGTTAGCTTGACATTCCATTATATGGTTTGAAATTAATTACATCAATCACAGGACTAGTGGCCAACCAACGATATCCATCAGCAAGTCTATGCTTATTGAATCCTTTTTTTGGTTTAATCTCTAATATTTTCCCCAATATTGTGGCCCCTAAAGGAAAAGCTTAAGATATTATCCATGGTAAATATATAAATATTTTGAATTCTTAGCCTATATAGGTTGGCGGGATAGGAATATACCTTTCGGGTTAGAAAATCCTTCCATTCTCTAGTATGAGATTCATACAATTATTTTGTTATCTTAATCCCTATTTTGAAAAACCACTTAGCCAAGAACAATCCTAATTTTTCTTGGGATTTCCTTCCAAATAGAAAAAAAATGACCACCAGAGGTAGTTTTGACTAAACAGAAGGCCAAATGCAAAGAGTCACACTTCCAGACGTGTTCATGGTCAGTGGCCTTCTAGTCATTCCAAATATTCTCAGCAACAAAGGTTCCTTTAATTATTGCCAAATAAGGACTAAAAAAGCCAAATTTTAAAGATTTAAATTTCTTTAAACTTTTATGCCCAAGGGAACTCCTGGGGTGATACAATTGTTGAGAAAAAACTTCCATGTTTCTCACCCTTCAACAACTCTAATGAGTGACTTGAAATGTATGGTTTTTCCTAAGAGTGTAACAGAAAAATATTTACTATAGGAGATTGTATTTTCAACTGAGGTGATGCAAAATAAATTGTCATGGATTTTTTTCTTATTAAAATACCCAAATTTGAGAAGCCTTTACCAAATGATAATTAAGAAGTTGATGTGCCAGAGCCTGAGAAACTAATCCATTGATAGGGAGGGAGACACAATAATGACATGGATGATTGTGTTTATAATATACCGATAACTCCAATGACATCACATACTCCCTTTTTTATATTGATGGTAATTTTTATGTCCTTTATCTTCCCTACAATGACATCACTAAAGTTTGAACTCTTAGACCTCGGTGAATGTATGATATTTGAAATAACGAAACCCAAATAAAGTTCACTATTAAATTCAAGAGTATGTGTGTGTGTGTATTAATTTTAAACATATCCTAAAATTAATTATATTTATATGAGTTTATTTATTAACATGTCCTCAATTAACTTTAAATTTTCACTTTACATGTTTTGGATGGGTTTCCTTCAACATGGATCACTTTAGAAGATCCATACAATCATGATGACATGGGAGGAGACACAACAATGAAAAAAAATGTGTGGCAGAAGGTGATGAGAATTTTTTGCGGTGGCATGTCATCTGAAATATTCCAATATCCATATATGGAGTGCAATGCTACCTATGAGAAATAATATTCAAAGGGATTTAGTGTGTTTCATGCCCAAATATTCAATGATTGAAGTAATTTTAACATGTAAAATATTCATGGGTGAGATGTATTGGCTTGACCCAAGTTCGATCTATGTTGCAAACCAACAAAACCCTTGATCATTGACCCTTTCGGCAACAACGTGCAAGCAGATCGCAGTCTCACCCAAAGTGACTTATGGGTGGTTGCAAAACCAGGTTTTTGCAGCCTTAAGCGGCTGCTCAATGTGGTTAATCTATTGTGCTTCTATTATATTTTAACACACAAAAAATGACCTCATTGTATAAAACCCTTTACTTACTTTGCCACATTCAATAGAACACATTACACATCATAAATTGCATTGTTATAACGCACAACTGTAACAACTACTTCACAACAACTGATATAACTTGCAAATAGACAAGAAACACAGAATATCTTCACAAAACTTCTTCTTCTTTATTATTATGGATCTTTTAAGTACAAACAGTTCTCTGACCTATGCACATAGTTTCAGGTGGTCTACGCACTAAGCTGCAGGCTCTTACAAGGTCTCTACGCAATCAACTGCAGAGCCTTCCCTTCGCTATAAAGACAGATACAAAACTAGTCCTTAACCATAGAACTTACATTATGTGATATTCTTGGTTGATATTTAACATATCATTAACTCCCTTTATATAACATTACATCGACACAATACCATGGTCCAAATACCATCAACTAAGAAAAATAAAACCCAAACCCGTTACATAAAGGAGGGGCTTCGACCCACCCCAAAGCCCCTAAGATAATGCGTGATATATCCAAAATGCTTTTCTTCATGGTATACTTCGCACTCTGCTCCTCAAAATTCAAAGACTTAGCCAAAATTGAGGCCAAGTTTGGCTTCACCCAACAGGAACCCAACACTCACATGTGACTCGTCCCAAGTCACTCAGATGCTTTTCCCCTTGATCTTTGCTGCTATGTTGTTGTAGGAACTGTTGAACTTCTGTAGCACCCCTACGACCCACTTCTCCTGACTGCAGACTTCTTCCAATACTGCCCCTCTAACTGGTCCTACAATATTTTTCAATGCTGCCTCTTCCTATTTTCGAAGCTCCTGGAGCTTCCCATCCACCTATTGTGATAGTTGGAGAGCCTCATCCTACCATGGTTGAGTTTTCTCTGTGAAAATTATATCTTCCTTCCTAAGTTCTTTGATATGCTTCTGTAGTTTCTTGCCTTCACTGATCCTTACAAGCTTTTGTGAAACTGGCAAGTTCTTCATTGTTGTCTTGATCTCCTCCAATTGCTTTAGCTTTTGTTGGATATCTTCCTCTGTATTCTGTATATTTGGATATTCCTACAGTGAATTCCAAATATGCAATTTCTCTTCCAGTAATATTCTGCATTCCTCCAGTGTCCTATGTAGCCTTTGGGTCGATTTCCCTCTTCTCTCGTACCTCTGGTGGCATGGTTGGTTGCAGCTTCATTTGAAGCTCACTGATCTTGAGCTCATACTCAAACTATACTTCTGCGGCATTCTTGTTGGATTCTTTGATTTCAAATATGATCTTCATTACCTTGTCTTCTACTAGTTCCTCCTCGTGGAAATCCATGTCTGGAACTTCTCTGCAAGTGGCTTGAACCACCTCTTTCAGCCTCTATTGCTGCTATTATACCTAGTCCTTTTCCTTGATTACCTATTCCAGTTGTTTATTCACCGCAGCTCGCTCTTGTTCTATGTGAATACTTAATTTTGATGTGTGTTGCTCTCGCTCCTTTATCTTATTTATAACACCTTGATGCAGGTCATGCAATAATGGAATTGGCAGCGCTGCAATGTTCATATTGACCTTGTCCCAATTTTTCGCTTGCTTCTTTTCTTTAGCTACACTGAACTATGGATCTCTACTAGGTATATGCATGATCCTCATCCCAAATTTTGTTTCTATCAATATTTCTCACTAGAGTGCTTGTCTTATCAGCTTTTTTTGTCTAGTTGTCTATGCTAAAATATTTATCTCTCCAATTCTCTGCTCAACACCAGTCAGGAGTGCATTGTAGCGATCCTCGATTTTGCCCCATGATTCCTTCGCTACTGCTTAAAATTTTTCCCTGATTTCATATATGTCCCCATCAGTAAGTATTAATGGCATTACTCCCTTTGACTTATCAGCCTTCTGCTTCTTCTTACTCCTTGGGGAAACTTCATTGTGCATGTTCCTTTTTCCTTTTTCTATCGTTGTCATTTCCTTGTCCTGTTTATTGCCTCCAAGAGGATCTGGTTGACCTTCATTATGCTCCTTCTCATGATTTTTCTCCTAATATTCTTTGTCCTTGTATTTTCTTCTTGGGCCTCCATGCTCTGATATTTCTTCATCCGTATGACTACCCTTTGTCTCCTCCTCTGCCACAATCATCCACTCTGTGGGCCATTGTTTTATCAATGTAGAAATATCATCTGCGATGACTAAGTATGGAAAAGGATACCATGTCATCATTTCATCCTTTTGGGCCTCTACATATATTCTATGTAAGTCCTCCTTGAACTTTGTAATTGCATTATATCGTTGGTACAGGCTTGGTGACAACTGAGGATATTGGTTCACTAACATGTGAAAATTCATGTGGTATAAGAAAAAAATTATTTTTCTCTCTTTTGCATGCGATGACTTGGTTGTATACGAGAGGGAGGCATACAGTGTGGGTTAGCATACATCTGCTTCTAAGACAGGAAACTATGACTCCTCTGGTTCTTTCCATGCCAAAATTTCTATGATCAAGATCAACCATGCATAGTGAAAGGTTGTACCTTTCTCCTGGGTGTTGGAAAGGTAAATACTCTTTGCGGATAGAGACAATCCCTCTAGCCCTAGAGTGGGTCTAGAAACAAGGGAACAAGCTAATTTTTAGGTTCATAGCTAATGAATGAAATAGGTTGGGGTAGATTGTGCTTCCTAGATTCCAATGCAATTATGACAACTGTAGTAGTGTCGGATTCTTGATCTTTGTCCCGATAGGTCGTGGTCCTTCAAAAATGGTACCTATATTCCTACACAAAGATCAAATACAAGAGCAATATACAAGACAATAATTACATTCGTAGCTAGCTAGTCAGTCAAGGAGGACTAAACATATTGCGTAAAATAAACCATATTAACACAAGATGGGAACCAGACAATAGTCATGTATATATAAATAGAAGAAAGAGACTAGAACCGAAGCCTTGATGTCGCAGCCTCCTTCAGCAGGTTCAGTCGAAGCGCGTCTCGAAGGATCATCGAGGAATGGGATGAGGTGAGGACACAAGCCTAAGCTCTCTCTCGACAAAGGTCTCTTTCTCTGCTCTATATCACTAGCAAAAGGTTTAGCTATTCAGCTATAATATGTTCAGCTAGTGTATCAATGGGAGATAGATTTATTTATAGAGGGAAAGGAGGAGGTTGGGATCCCTACAATGGTGGAAGGGAGACCTTATCCTTTGGGAGGTTTCCCCAAAAGGTGGAAACAGGAGGCCAAAGGAGGGTGGTCATAGTTATTCAGTTGAACCACTCAAGCTAAATCACCCACGAAGTTTGTTATCATGGAAACTTCTCCTCTATATTTAAAAAATATTCCAAAAACAGCTTGGTGCAGGTATCATACTGGGACAGACTTCCAATGGGTGTGGGCCCAGTGTTAATCTTCCTCATTAGAGTGAGGGAATAATGGTCTACCAGCGCTAATGAAAAAACATGTGTTTTTGATAATCTGCTCACGAAATTGTCAATAGAAGGAATGTTTTCTTCATGGCAAGTGATGCAATAATGGTTTTTTTAAGGCATGACACTTTTTATTAGTCACAAAAATGGTCCTCTAATGTGCGGGATGGGGAATTCAGGGACGGTGACAAAATGTTGTGTAACAGATGCCCCCTAAAGCATGAGGCCCGAGAGAGAGGGATGGGTGAAATGCTTTACTAGAACGTGTTCGAACCAAACACCACTATCGGAAGACCTGCAATTACAAATACAATTGATATCTCTGATACATGAACATGTGGCATGGGCTCAACCATCCATAAGAGAGTACATAAAAACTGAGATTCGAGGTATGGATGTAGCCATCCATCAATAAGGATCAACAAATAGACTCAGGTATGGTCACAACCATCCAATCAAAAGAGTCATGCAATAAGTCATGATAAACCATAATATCCCCACATCCTGGATCTTATCATAAAAAACCCAGGGTCTTGCACTCCATCTCGACCCGAACAAGTACAATTTCAAGCATGTGAATATATGAGCTGAAGTTGAACATGCAAGAAAATAACCTGATTACCAGCCAATGATGAAAGTTGTTAACAGGCACGAGAGAAACCACTAATAATGACATTGGCTCTCAAGGTACAATAGGTAAAATCCATAGAATGTGAACAGTGATCTGGCATCGAACACCCACAGAATCACTCGAGCGAAGGCCAATGATGTGGATCTGTCGTCAAATGCGAAGAACTTGCCATTGAGTCATGCAAGCTCCAAGGTACCGGAAGGGAGTATCTAGATCAACTTCCTGGATAATGAGCTGAAGTCGATAGGAAGTGACCCGGTCGAAGGAGGGCCATAATTTTTCCCACATCGTCGGCATGAGACAAAGGAACATGGTGATAGTGAATTAGAACCGAACAGAGGAACAAAGGGAGGTTGACAATTGCAAAGGCAAACTTCTCTTGAACGTATCAGCAACAAGACTTTAGATTTGGTAGTATTTGACATCAAGGGATCTGAGGTCATGATGATGTGGAAAAGATAAAATGAGAGGTAAAAACAGATTACCAAACCCATGGAGGAAAAAAATGATGAAATGAGATGTCCCCAACCCGACACGAATGCAGATGAGTGTCATGTTCAAAAACGACATACTACCGACACGACTAAAAACTAGTTCCATTTTCCCCCACTATTTCTGGCGAGTACCCCAATTATTTTTGAAAAAAAATATTGAAGGGGATAGCATATTCTTTTGATGTAATTTTTTCCTTTGGAAAAATCCATCCTAGCACATTTTACGAGCCCTATGAAGGAGGAACTCGGGTAACGTAATGGTGACGATTTCCGATGTCATGTAATGATCCTTTTTGGGATTCTCAAGATTCTATTTCAGAGATGGACTGCAAAGTAATTTACTGGATATTTCACCCTTCAAAGAAAGGGTGAGATCCAGAGGCTACCTGGCCAACTATAGACTCTGTCTATAGAACTTGGAATAACCCCTTTTCAGGAATCTCAACAAGGTCTTCAAGAAAAACGATGTATAAGGAAATATGAGCAAGAATAACGTAGATCAGGGCTGGGATCCCCTCATTTATGCTATATGTAACTCATATATAGAATTTCATTAGAAAAAAATCAGTTTAAGCACATTAAACAGATCTCCCATAGTCAAGACTAGCTAGAAATCAGCCAAAGAGAAGGGCTGTTACAACATGAAACCCAACAACCAGAATTGCGCAGTTTTGACTGAAATTCAGAGGAGGAAAGCCAAGGATATGATAATTTAGAGTTATAAAATTAACTCAGATTTATATTTAAGCTTATTGCCTCTACAACAGATTAAAAAGAGAACTAGGGCATAATTCCTTCAGAAATTAGAGCTGCAACTAGAAATAAACTGCAGAAATACATAGACAACGTTATTTTCCAAATGGTTCAGCTGCTGTACATTACATTATAGATCTCTGAAATATGTATGGATAAAACATAAGATCTAATACAGATCTGGAAACTATATGACTTTAAGAACAAGATCCATTTGGAATTACATCAAAATATTGCATAATAAGCTGTAGATCTGAATTACAAATTGCAGTGCTGCAGAAAACCCAGAAATTTCTGAAGATAAATTTGTTACTGAAAAGATAAGATCTGTAGAGACATGGATCAACAACCCAATACAAGGATCAGCAAGGGAAGGCAAGCCTAACACCAAGAGATCTTCCTCCAATCTGATAACAAACTGAAACAAGAAAACCCTCTCACAAAATAACGCAGTATGGAGCAGAAACTGCGCTGAGGGTGAAGGAGACTGAATAAACTAAATTAAATTGCAGATCAGATACAAAATATGGATAGAATATCTCCTTGGAGGCTGATAAACACACTCCAACAGGAAAAGCCTCTTAAAACAAGCTAGATCTAAGAAGATCTAGAACACCACTTGCTACAAATGCCAACAACTGCAAAACCCTCAATGGGCCAGTGCTGTTCATGAAAATGAAGCTTGGTCTCCAACCAGATAGTGGCTCACTTCAGCAAAGAACTCCTCCAATGATCCTCAAGGGAAGAGATGAAACCCCTAAATAGGAATTCCAATCAGAATCCTCCACTAAACAGCAGAGAATGGTATTTGTCTAAGCAAACAACAGTTCAGAAATATAATCTATCAACAAATTCTTCTTCATGTGTCTTCTCCTCCTTTTTATAACAGAGAAATCTCTGTAAACCCTAAACCACTTTGATGAG
Organism: Pinus albicaulis; assembly: GCA_034641835.2. NCBI lineage: Eukaryota > Viridiplantae > Streptophyta > Pinopsida > Pinales > Pinaceae > Pinus > Pinus albicaulis. The sequence continues at coordinate 234,180,702 of CM076570.1, read as the reverse complement.
TTGGTCCTTTTCACATTAGAGGTTCTCTAGAACCTATACTCCCTTTGGAGATGCAATGAACCTAGAAAGTGCAGTTGATTTGAGTGCAGTTGATTTTGGTCAAGGTGGACCTGCAGATTTGGCTCAAACCTCTTTAACACTTGCAAGTGATTATTTTACATGGTCTTGATTTGTCTTTTATGTCTTTGTCTACATGGGCATTGATTTTTTCGACTTTTTAGGAGTTTTTACATGTCTCCTTTATTCATTTATTCACAAAACATAAATTAAATCAAATTGGAATGCTTCTCTGAAGCATATGTCATAGGAACATTGCTACCCCTCCAAAATGTTGCTTGTCCTCAAGCAACTGACAGGGTAAGAGATGTAGTTCTTCTCCTTCTCCATTGATGGCACCATCAAGAATCAAGCTTTCATCGTGGATTAAGTGCTCACCAAGCCAATACATCAGAAATTGCACCTCCAATGCTAACATGATAGGGGCATAGTCTACCCCTTTAGGAGTGTAAAACTTAACAGAAATATACATGGGTGAAGCAATGTCACATCTAAAAAATGTATCATGAAGTACAGGATAAAGTTCCATCCCATGTGGTACATACACACTGCCTACTTTTTGTCCATACCAACCCATAAACAACACCAATATGTCATCTATGTATGGAAGAAAAATCACATATAGGTAAACTGAAATTTGCACTTGAGGAGGTGGGTCACAATCCCACATAAGGTACCAGCACAGTGCACTCCTTGTTTTGAGTAGATCTGAGTGTGATAGGTGGTACCCCCACCACATATTTTCTGCATGGGTCACTTTGACATGGCTGAAAGTGAAGCTTTCATTAGGTGCCTTTGGGAAGCACCCATCATGATAGACAATCTCCCTTTGCACCTCAAGGGAGTGGCCAACTTTGGAATTTTTATTAGCCTCATCAATGCCATGAGATCTACATGTAATATTACTCCTTGTAGGAGCCATGGCCTGCATACATATGGTAAGAGAATGTGCCAAATCAGAAAAACAAACTTGCTCCATAAGATCATATTCCTTACCATTCAAGTCTCCCACACACATAGTGTTAGGCATGGGCTTTTCTCCTCTTTTAAGAGAAGATAGAGATGGCTGAAATGTCTCCTGCATAGGATCCCTTGGCTGCCCCATCTCCTCATAACTATTGCACTCTTGTAAGTGCTGATATAGTTCCTCCCAATCATAATGCTGATGTAGTTATTCCTCCATACCCTCCCAATCAAAACTCTTCAAGATTAGGGAGTAGATTTTTGCTGACTGCATGTAGCTAGAAAGGAACTCTTTGTGTGCTCTTTGTAGTATCTCCTGGTTAAGCTTGGAGGCTTAAGACAAGAATACTTTACCAATATGATAGATGACCCCTTCATGGACCAAATAGCCTCCTCGTTGCTTCATGCCATCTAATAGCATCCCTGTGTGCAGATCTTTGGAGTACTCCACAGGGATTTGAGACCTCCAATAGGGATCTACACTTCTCAACAAAGACAGCGCTATTGATGCATCTATGGTGGTTCTTGCCTTGTTTCTTTGGCATTAGGCATGCCAAAATTTTTTGTGGGAAGGCTGATCCTCCCGCAGCGCTGTGACTCTTTCTTCCATTGTTTCAGCACTTGGTGAGGCTTGCCCCACATAATCTAATGGCACCCTAAGTGGCTTGCCATGATGTAATAATGTTCCTTGCAGCATTCTCATAAACATGAGAGAATGAACTGTGAGGTCCCTGCCCCCACTACGCAATTCCATCTTTGTTGTGTGGGTGGAAACATCAAATGAAGGGTAGGTGTGCATGCCTTGAATGATTTGTTGTTTCCCACTCTTCAAATCCACCCATTCCATCTGCAAGGCCTTCCAATCAGTGGTGACTTTTCCCAAATTAATTAACCACTGGACACCCAAGATGATGTTGGTGTCTGGTATGTCCACTACAAAGAAATGGTCCTCCAAAGTGTAGGTTCCCATAGTCACAGCAAGTGATGGAACATACTGCATGCACTGCATAGTTCTATCTCCCAGAACCAGAACAAAGAACCCATCAAAAGTATCAGTAGGGATCCCTCTCTTCTGCACAAGGTGAGCATCAATAAAGTTGTGGGTTGCCCCACTGTCAATCAGAATAGACACTCTTTGGTTCATAATTGAACCTTGCACTCTAATAGTCAAATACTTGGGCACTCCTCTCAAAGAAGCAAGAGTCCACTGGTTGGAGCAAATGCTCCTTCTTCTTCTCTGGATGATGACAGATCCTCCTCCTCATCTTCACCAGTGTTGTGACCTCTCCTGGGTCCATCATTTCCCTCTTCCTCCTCACAATCAGAGAAGACTTCAATATAGTGTGCTCTTCCAGTAGCACATCTATGTCTCGGTACCCATGGCTCTTGATAAGTGAAGCATAATTTATTTTTCCTCAACTCCCTCTGGAGATCATTGTCAAGAGGTTTATTTAGTGAGCTCTCCTTGGGTGGAGCAGCTTTCCCCTCCTTCCCCTTAGAAGAGTGAGTGGTTTTTCTTGGGAAGGTTGCCTTTGCTCCTGGCAAGGCATCTTGGAGATCTCGAGTTCTCTCAATGGCATCATGTAGAGTGATGGGTTTGGTAGACTTAACCAACCCATGCAAAGGTTCTTCCAAGCCATCAATGAACATGTAGACTCTCCTTGCTACTGATAGATCAGGGACCATTACAGAAAACCTCAGGAATTCAGAGATATAGGCCTCAGCATCTCCTATCTATTTAAGATTTTCAAAGCTTATGAAAGGGGCCTCCAGATCCTTTTGATCAAATCTCTCCACTAGTCTCCTAGTGAACTCAGCATAAGTGGACACATTGGTGTGCCCCAATGTAGAAAGTCCATGAAACCACTAGTTGTGGGCTTCTCCCTCAAAATTCAGTGCAACAATATTATGGCTTCTACTTCAGGCACTTTATTCAACTGGAAATAGATGTCCAACTTCTCTACGCATGCTTTGGCAAAACAAGATGGTGATCCATTGAACTTAGGCAAGAAGAACCTTCCCATAGTGTGGTGTCTCCCATGAAGGAAACCTCCATCTTTGTACTGCTGCCATAGCCTCCTCTGGTCCTTGAGATGGAAGAAGTCTTGAAAGCTCAATTTATCCTTGAACCTTTGAATTTGTGAATCATATTCTACAAAGTATCCTTCCAAAGAGGTTGTCTCTTGCAACCCTTCATTCTCTACAGCCAATAAAGTAGGAATTGTAGAGCGTTGTGAGGTCTGTGGAACTTGAGGCAAGCTCACAGGTTGACCAGTCCCAAACTGAGACATATCAGAACTTTCTCCTTGATTGAATCTCCCAAGGGACTCCCTCATTATATCTATCCTCATCTCCTTTATCTCCTTTGACAGATCTTGCATAGCTTCCAAGAGAGTTTTTGCAAACTCCTCTGCCTCCTTATCTTTATCATTCACCAATTCAGGGGCTTTCCCCTTGTATTAACCCTTGTCAAGGTCAACAGTAGTATAGGCATACTTTCTATGAATTCTATTCTGGTATCTTCTCTCCCTCTCAGAAAGAGGATCTTCATCTTCAGAATGCAGCATGACTGAGGCTCCAATGCTAGCATAGGCTATGCCAAGAGTGGAGCTCTGATACCACTGTAATGATCCTTTTTGGGATTCTCAAGATTCTATTTCAAATATGGACTACAGATGAATTTACTGGATATGTCACCTTCAAAGAAAGGGTGAGATCCAGAGGCTACCTGGCCAACTGTATACTCTGTCTATAGAACTTGGAATAATGCCCTTCAAGAATCTCAACAAGGTCATCAAGAAAAACGTTGTATAAGGAAATTTGAGAAAGAATAATGTAGATCAGGGTTGGGATCCCCTCATTTATGTTGTTTTTGACTTATATATGGAATTTCATCAGGAAAAAATAAGTTTAAGCACATTAAACAGATATCCCACAGTCAAGACTAGCTAGAAATCAACCAAAGAGAAAGGTTGTTGCAACATGAAAGCCCAACAACCAGAATTGCGCAGTTTTTACTGAAACTCGGAGGAGGACAACCAAGGATCTGATATTTCAGAGTTATGACAGTAAATCAGATTTACATCTGAGCTTATTTCCTCTATAGAAGATTACAAAAAGAACTAGGGAAAAATCCCTTCAGAAATTAGAGCTGCAACTAGAAATAAACTGCAGAAATACATAGACAGCGTTATTTTTCAGGTGGTTCAGCTACTGTAAATTAAATTTCAGATCTCTAAAATATGTATGGATGAAACATCAGATATAATATATATCTGGAAACTATATTACTTTAAGAACAAGATCCATTTGGAATTACATCAAAATATTGCATAATAAGCTGTCGATCTGAATTACAAATTGCAGTGCTGCAGAAAACCCAGAAATTTCTGAAGATAAATTTATTAATGAAAAGAGATCAAATCTATAGAGACATGGATCAGCAACCCAATCCATAGATCACTAAGGGAAGGCAAGCCTAACATCAATATATCTTCCTCCAATCTAATAGCAAACTGAAACAAGAAAACCCTCTCACAAAATAATGCAGTATTGAGCAGAAACTGCGCAGAGGGTGAAGGAGACTGAGTAAACTGAATGGAATTGCAGATCAGATACAAAATATGGATAGACTCTCTCTATGGAGGCTGAAAATCACACTCCAACAGAAAAAGCCTCTCAAAACAAGCTAGATCTAAGAAGATCTAGAACACCATTTGCTACAAATGATAGCAGCTGCAAAACCCTCAATGGGACAGTGCTGCTCATGAATATGAAGCTTGGTCTCAAACCAAATAGTGGCTCACTTCAGCAAAAAACTCCTCCAATGATCCTCAAGGGAAGAGATGAAACCCATAAACAGGAATTCCAATCACAATCCTCCACTAAACAGCAGAGAATGGTATTTTTCTAAGCAAACAAATACTTCAGAAATATAATCTATCAACAACCTCTTCATGTGTCTTCTCCTCCTTTTTATAACATGAGAAAGCTCTTGCAAACCCTAAACCACTTTGATGAGTTGGCCCTTTTCACATTAGAGGCTCCCTTCTAGAACTGCGCAGTCCCTTTTGGAGATGCAATGAACCTAGACAGCGTAGTTGATTTGGTCAAGGTGGACCCAGTCTTTGGCTCAAACCTCTTTCACACCTGCAAGTGATTATTTACATAGCCCTGATTTGTCTTTGTTCACATGGGCATTGATTTATTCAGACTTTTTAGGAGTTTTACATGTCCTCCTTTATTCATTTATTCATAAGACATAAAATAAATCAAAATTGAATGTTTCCTCTTAGCTAAGGCTATGAGAACACATGATCAGGAGTTAACGAGTCCGACAAAGGAAAACTCTCAAGATATTTTCAAGTTTAGAGTTCGAAAAAAAGTGAAAAGAAAAATCCAAAGACAACCTCCTTTCGTAAATAGTCCTCAAATCCGAAAAGGCAGAAAATGATGTCCGAAAGAACCTCTTAGTTTAATAAAGTTAAGTGTATCTTTTCAGAAGCCAACTATCCCAACCCGAAAAAAGTGGGCAAACGTATACCAGGTAATCTTTTTCCTGTACTCATTTAACGCAGTTCAAAACAAAAAGAGTCTCATACAATATTTTTATTTTTAGAGAGTCGTGAAAAGAGTCAAAGATGACTTATCAGTTGAATTTTCATGTTTTTACCAAGTCCTAAAAAGTATAAAATACAACTCGTTACTTCATCGATGTTGCATTAAAAACCTGTCGCTGCACAACAGACGCACGTAAAACCCATTCCTCGAAATAACATAATGAAATAATCAAAAAATGCATCTTAAAACCTAATTAGGGTTTCGAAAAGTTATTAAATACCAAAAATGGTAAAAAATAATTACTTTTCACTTCTTACCTCTTGTCGAGCAATAGTTACTCTTTTCAGATTATGATTTTGTAGCGGCGATAGCGGACAATCTAGCAGACCAATCTCGAATCTGTCAGTTCTAGGTAAGAGCTATCATTCCTCCTTGCATTTTGATTGTAGTTTCATTGCCTAAAACCCCAAATTTGGAAATATGTAAAGGAAATTGTAAAAATTAGGGCCCGCCAGTTGGCGCAAGTATCGGGCACGGACTCGCGCCAATCGCCCAATATTTTGAACTAGGACGCGCCAATCGTGAAAACCATTTTAAGCTTATAATGCAAGCAAGTAGACCCATTTTCACCAATCAAAAGCTTTTAGTTTGGCTAATGATATTCATATGAACATGTTTTCAAGTGTGAGGTGGCAAAATGGTGATCAAATGGAAAGAACGAGAACATAGTGAAGAAAATGAACTTGCCATGGATAATGAAAGATGCATGCAGTCTCTTAGAGACCGTGGCTCAAGAAATTCTTCATGAAAACGTGCTCGTAGCTCAACTAAAGTCACACAATACGAACCGTATCTGGGATGAGAATCAAGAAAAATTCATTCTTCATGACCAAGAACTTGAGATTGAAGTGTCAAACATTTATTTCATAACAGGGTTGTCACTGAGGGGAGCAATAACAATCCTTATTAGCACCCGACCCACCATGGAGAACATGTGTATGGTGATTGACAGGGTATGTCCAGGAGCAAGGAAAGGATTGAGAAGCAGAAAATTTGATATTCAAACTATTCTAGATTTGGCACTAAAAGTAGTGTTGCATACCATCACATGAGTTGCAGGATCGCAAGAACCGCACAAAGCTACAAAGACACAGCTACTTCTTGTTGTAGAATGTTTTACACCGACCCTCTACAACTGGGCAGAGGCAGTGACAATCAACATGAAACGTCAACTAACGAAGTTCAAGAAAACCAAGCTGAAGCAGTTCAGTTACGGGTCCATTATGGTATCGTTCATCCTAGAACGACTACCAATCTTTCAGCGATAGGAAATGATAGTTCCGACACCACCAGCATAGGAAAAATGGATGGCCCGTTAGGCAGATCTGATGCCAAGGTCAAGGAGCATTCAAAAAATGTCCTAGAGACTGGAGTTATTTTATTGGCTCCGCTGACAACTGATTTTCATGGAGCACTGGCCCTACTCTGGAATAGATTTCACTAGTGATCCAGACCTCCAACTCCCAGAAGGAGAGGATTGGGATGAAGTACTTTGTAAGACTCTTTTTTTATTTTCATGATTATTATGATTTTCTTTTGTTATGCATGTTTTGACATTAAATCCATGTGTAATTGTAGATGTTGGCCCAGAGAGACCTGCAAGTATGTCTCTGATAGCGAGGTGAGTTCCTCACAACTTTGATATTGCCCCTCATGGTGAGGGAGGCGAGGAGGAGGAAATTTTTCGCAACCTGGACGGAATCTCCCGTGGGATCTCAGACTATGCGTGATTCAACAATGTTCCTCGTGCATACCAGAGACACATTGTAGGGGTGTCAAACCGAGTTCACCGCTTGCTGAGGTGGCTTGTATGGGCGGTGACATGCTACCATGAGCGTCACGCCGAGTAGACACCTAGATTTCATTTCTGCATATTTTTGAGAGACATGATGTCTCAGGATGTAACAGAAACACACATATTTTTTGAACTTACGATGCACATTGATGCAAACATTCGATATATATATATATATATATATATATATATATATATATATATATATATATATATATATATATATTTTCCTATATGGATCTTTTTCATGTAATGATGATTTTACAAATTACGCAAATGTATATCTAATACAATGTTAGCCACTGTATCAAATCAATGCATTCATTTGCCTAGGAATATGTTGATATGTAATGTAATCAAAATTTCTTTCCAGGAAACGAACACGTAAATACAACCTTAAGATGTGAGGGTTTCTAACTGAATAATGTCCATTAAGTTGAAGAACGACAAGTTGTGAGTCTAGATTTACAACCAATGCACGAATGTTGAGGGTAATCGCCTCAGTTAATAGTTCAATGACATCACTATACTCAGCGACATTGTTTTTATTTCTCCTAGATAAATAACTGGAAGATCTATCAACTCACCCAGGCTACCAAAGATAGGTTCTGGGTACTGTGAGAAGCACCATCTGCGAAACCGACATAAAGGTTAATAGACATCTACACAATAAGAAATGACCCAATAAGCAGGAAAATGCTCGCAAATCACACCAAGCCAAAAATGTACAAAAATGAAAAGAACACCTATGTACACAAAACATGCATGAATGACTCATGCATAATATTTTTTAAGATACAACCCATTTCTGGGTTGATCCAGAGGATGACCTTCGTAATAAATGATCTCATAGGGCCCATTCCAAAAAACATGTTTAACAATGTAGGGCCCATGCCAAATTGGTTGAAATTTTCCTACCCCCAGCTTATCATGAGCTTGGTCGTATAGGAGGATGAGGTCTCCTTCTACGAAGGAGCTAGGGGAAACTGACTGGTCAAAATGAGCTTTGACCCGCTTCTTCTATGCTTCGATGACCAAAGCAGCAAAGCGGTGAGTTTCATCCAGCCTTTATAAGTAGAGAAGATGCTCTTATTCAGGTGAAGTGTTTGGTAGCAATTCAACAGCCAACTTGAGTGAAGGTATTTCACATCCAATTGGAAGGGTAGCTTCTAGACCATAAACAAGCTAAAACAGAGTGAATCCGGTCGCATCCTTAACTAAGGTTTGATATGCCCAAAGAGCCGAAAATAACATGAGATGCCAGTATGATTTTTGCATCCCAATCGTACGTTGAAGCATGGTGACAAGAAATTTATTCACAGCTTAAACCTGGACATTGGCCTAAGGATAGTACGGCGTTGAGCTGTCGTGATGCAAACCCAACTTGGAAGTCAACTCTACCACCATATAATGTGCAAAATGGGAACCATGATTGGTAATGATGGATTGAGGGACAGTAAACCTAGAAATGATGTGATTGAATATGAACTCAGTTGTTGTCTTACCGTCAGCCGTAAGTGTAGGCATTGCTTTGGCCCATTTGGTGAAGTATTCCACGGCTACAATAATATAAGAATGCCCCCTAGCCGAGTGAGGGTTACACATCATAAAATCGATGCCCCACTTTACAAAGGGACCAATGGTAATGACAGGGTGGAGATGTGAAGGTGGCACGTTCACCTTGCGCTGATAAATCTGGCAGTCATGACATTTACGAATAGTAACAATGCAGTCCTTGAAGGTGGTGGGCCAGAAATACCTAGCACGAAGAATTTTCTATGCAGTATCATAACCAGACATGTGATCACCACAGGTGCCACTGTGACAATCATTTAGGGCTTTCTTAGCCTCCTCGAGAGTTAAACACTGGCGAAAATGGAATCAACTCCGATGCGGTAGAGTGTATCTCTGACTATACGATAAGGTTGCGATTGATGACGAATGCGTCAACGAGCATCCTTCGTCAACTCAGATATGAAAGTTGAATTTTTAAGATATATGATAATATCACCGTACCAAGGATCTAGGGTGCTAATCAGAAAAACTGAATCATCCGGAATGCATTCCTCGGAACTAGACAGAGCGGAGTCAAAGGCGAGGAAGCAGATTAGATCGGCAAAGACCAATGACTTCTTCACCTTGGTAGTAGCAAATTCCAAATCGAACACTTGGAGGATAACAATCCACTTCGAGTACTTTCCCCCCAACAATTGTCGAGACAATATATAGGTCATAGGGTTGCAGTCAAAAATCACAGTCACTGTATGCAATAGGATGTAATGACGAAAATGTTGAACTGCTTGAACGGCAGCCAACGCTAACTTCTCTACATGTGCATAGCACATTTCAGTAACGATAAGGTTACTAGATAGATAATAAATAACATGTTTGTCACCGTCATCATCGTCTTGTAATGAAACCATGGCAATCGTGCTGAAAGCGGCGGCTAAATAGAGGGAAAAATCGCGATGATAATTTGGAGGATGCAATAGAGGAGCATTGACAAGCAACATCATTAGCGCATCAAAAGACTTATGGGCAATCTCATCCCAAAGGAACAGGATGCCCTGCTTTAGTAATCACGTGAATCCTTTAGCCACTTTGGCATAGTTAGGTATATAACAGCGTAAAAAAATAGCCTTCCCCTACAGACACTACAGCTGATGTAATGAGGATGGACAGGGGAGATTAATGATAGCCTCAAATTTGATCAGATTGAGGTGAATCCCGACTTTGGAAATGATAAACCCTAAGATTTTACCGGAATCGATGCAGAAGACGCACTTATGCGGATTCAGCCATATGTTATAGCATCGAAAGTGAAGAAAATTCTGACGAATATGGTCAGGGTGATCCTTACATTTAGCTGAATGAGCTGGAAGGTCATCCAGATAAGGTTGAACGATGTGCTTAATATCGTGAAAAGCATATGACATCGCTCGCTGAAATTTAGCCCTAGCATTTTTCAAGCCGAAAGGGAGCTTTTTGTATGCGAAAGTACCCCACATACAGATAAAGGCAGTCTTATGTTGATTCTTCAAAAGAATTTTAATCTGGTTGTAGCCAGAAAATCTGTTCATAAGAGAAAAAATCTCGCTCCCAGCACAGTCATCAATGATTTGATCAATAAAGGGAGTAGGATAATTATCCTTAGGGCAGGCATGATTGATATCGCGATAATCAACACAGACACGAATGGTACCCTGTTTCTTATATACAGGAACAATGTTGGAAACCCATTTTGTCAGGGGAATCGGATAGATAAAACCAGCTTTGAGGAATTTTTCAACTTCACCCTTAATGGCAGCAGCCTTTCTAGGGTGCACAAGACGAAGACCCTGGCGAACAGGCTTCACACCAGGGTAGGTAGGAATTTCATGCACCACTATATTGGGATCGATGACGGGAATCTCTTCGTAAGACCATGAAAATACATCACGGAACTTGCGGAAAAGGCTAGTATAAACCTGAACTTCATCTGAAGAACAGGTGACCTCGATATGGATGTTCTAAAAAATTTCCGGTTTCACGGAAATGTTGATAGGCATCGTTTGAGTGATATTACTCAAGTTACCCTCTGTAAAAACTTCATGTGTCAGAATAGGTGTTTGAATCAGAGGAGAAGGAACCTAAGATGAAAACCTCTTAAGACAAGTAGACATGACCCCGAGGCTAGGCATGAACGAGGAACGATGATGACTATCATCCCACGGAGGATCCTCAAGAGACATAGTTTCCACGATGGCTTCATCGGAGGGAAATATCTCTTTCAAGGGATCAGGTGAATCTGAATCGCTGAGCCAAGGGGATTGAGAATAAGATTCAAGATACATGCCCAAAGGAGCATGATCAGGAGGCGGAGGCTCCGAAGCCGAAATAGGTTCACAATAGTCGATCTCGATCGGACTTAACGGCATCGAATCTCCAAAGGAATCGATATGTTCATGTAAAGGGATGATCCACGAATCATTATACCGAGAGATCATATTGATCTGAACAGTGTTGGGTGGAGGAAGAGGAAAGATACCCATGAGGGCAGAATCTTTGAAGAGACTCGGCCCTATGCTCTCGTAGGAAGTAGGAATTTGATCCACATACGGAATGTTGTTCTCAGAAGAAGAAGTGAAGAACGATAACTTATCAATAGTAACAATCTTTCCTTCGTGCAAAAATTTCAAAACACGAAAGAGAGTGGACAAAACACACAGCATGGTGTGAGTCCAACTGCGACCAAGAAGAATATTGTAATTGATCTTGGCGTCAACTACTTCAACCTCAACGTTGACCGTCTTCCCTTCTAGAGTAATCGGTAAACTAGCGAGAACACCAAGAGGTTTAGATTCCCTTCCATCAAATGCTTCAAGAGCATTTGGCGATGAATTCAAAGCTGGAGAACTAATGGCTTTCAAGAAGGCAGAGGACATGACGCACGTAGACACACCCTCGTCCACAACTGCTCGATGGATATTCAGTCCATTAATCCAACTTGTATAATGAGTGCAATTTGGCGTGGGAGACATGGGAAAAAATTATCCAAGTCGAAAGTGATAAGGCTTGAATCAGCAGGATCAACCTCATCGATCGCAGATAACAATGACTTTCGTTGAGACAGACAACTCTGAAGTACTTCCAATGTAAACATTGCAGATGGCGCTTGAGCCAAATCCTCAACAATACTGTAATGTTGAGAAGCACAAGCATTGGGATTATAATAAGACTTACGAAGTACACCTTTGGAAGGTGGTCGTACAACGGGCTTAGTACTAGGCCTTTCAATCTGAAGAGGGCTAGAAGCAGGCGGAGGTGGAGGACCATCAGCAATCTCTTTCTCCGCTGCCTGACGCAATTCAGTATAATCTTTCGACTGGGTAGTGATAGAAACGGATGCAGAACTATTCTTCATGAAGACCTGAGAGCCAAATGGGGAAAAGGACTGAGGTTTCTCTACCATCTGGGTTTGCTGCGATGGAAAAGGTTCTTTAAGAACAGTCATGGTTCCTTGGGTGCCTTTGAGCATTCTACTTACTTCGGCCTGTTGAGGACAGTCCTTGGTGTAGTTCTCTTCATCACAAATCAAACAAGGATACTTTGGCTTTTGCTATGAACCATCATCAGCACGAGATTTTTGAGAATCCTGTTTCGGGGTATCAGCTTTGGCCTTACCTTTACCCTTATTTTTTCCCTTGGAATTTTTATCTGTTAGATTGACCTGAAAAAAATTGACTTCCACGATTTTATGAGAATTCGGGGTAGGCTGAGAAACAGTATCGTTGGAAGGATTATATTTTTTTTTCCCAGGGTTTGAAGGAGAAGACTTCTGAGAAGTCTGAGACACGGAACCAATGATACCATCGACGAATGTTGTCGCTGCTACTTTGGAAGTTCCAGGTCAAGGAGCATCAAGCAAGATATCATACAATGTGCTAGACTAAGAGTACACAAGATCAAGGTACTGGGCATGAGAAATGGTCTGTTCTTCGGTTACACATGCCATCTCTTACACATTTTCAGTTGAAATGGTCTCTTACCAGTAACTAAAAATGTTTAAGAGACACCATGGCTAAAGAGTTGAAATCTTGAAATATGCCACGAGATAATTCAATGTACCACTTTGCAGTGGCACCAGTAAGAGTCCATTGGAAAAGACAGAATCAGATGGAATCGTCAACCCAAGAGTTAGAGGAACACCAAATATGGTATGTCATAACGTGCACTTGGGGGTCTTCTCTGGACTTGCCCTCAAACTTAGGACAATCACCAGGGATTTTGATTGGAACTGGAGGCCAATGAAGATTATGAAGAATTGGATCATTTGTCAATTTTGACACATCATGAAATTCCAACGTAGCGAGAAATGGCAATTGAGGATTAAAAGGCATTAGAGGTCATTGATAAGGACCTGTGTTAACATTCCACCCAGGCTGGGAGAAATTTTTCCCCCATATGTTTTGTCCTGGAGGATTCTGTTCATATGGGTTATAAGCCTTAAATTTCTGCCCATACTAGGGTTGAGGACCGGGATACTGATTCTGAGCATACCATTAAGGTCCTTGCTGGGAAACATATGGATTTTGCTGTGGAATGTAAGCATTGCCTTGGAGTGAATTATACACCATATAGGATTGATTTTGAGGGTAATAACTGAAACCTTGGGGCACACTATATACCGCCTGATATTGACCTTGATGAGGTTAATTAGCACCTTGAGGTTGAGCAAGTGGTACCTGTTGAGCAGGTTGAATGGGTTAATGAGCTGGTTGAACAGGTTGAATTGGCTGCTGAGCAGGTTGAACAGGTTGAACCGGCTGCTGAGCGGATTGAACAGGTGGAATCGGCTAGCTAAGGTTTGCGGGTTGTCCCTGCGGAGCAGGTTGGCCTGGATACTGAGGGCCACTGGGTTGCCCTTGTGGAAGAGGTTGGCCCAATGGTTTTGATGGACCAGGTTGTCCCTGATAACCAGGATGACCTGGAGCAGGACTATAGGTTTCACCTTTTTGTACAAAATTTTGGCCTTGTTGAACGTAAGGTTGTTGCTGCTACACAAAAGGTTGTTCCTATGGTGGATACATTTGCCCCCCAGGAACATAAGACACTCCTTGTTGAAACTGAGGTTGACCAGATGGACTGTAAGGTTGTCCTTGTTGGACCAAAGGTTGACCCAGTAAGGGTTGCCCTTGTGGATCATAAGGTTGTCCCTGGGGACCAAAGGCTTGTCCCTGTTGGCCCAAAGGTTGTTCCTATAAGGGTTGTCCTTGTAGACCCAAAGGTTGTTCCTATATCAATGGCCCTTGATGAGGAACAATTCGATAGGGATCTTCCGGAAGAAAATAAACAACTTGATTAGGATCGATGGGAGGCAAATATACGGGATTAGCATAGACATCATAGTGATGGGGAGGATTGACAGGAGCTTGGGGTTGTTGAGAACCCTGAGAGTTCTATTGTTGAACATCCAACAGATACTCGTCGAAAGTAAGGCCGCCAAGAATAGAAGTATAAGTCATAGTCACACTAGAAGCAGGTGTGGTTTCCACAACACGAGCTTGTGATCTACTCACGACGGGATTGACAGGCCACGTGGGATTAAGAAATATAGACCTGCGAGTGTGAAAAGATCCTGACGACTGATGTGTAACAACCAGTGAAGATGAAGCCACACAAACAGAGGGTTGGACTGGAACAAATGCAACTGTGACCGACGAGCTAGGAGTTGAAGGTGACAGTCCTAATGAAGGAAGGACTGAACTCCTTGGAGGAGTCGAGGTACTGGATTGCGCTATGGATGCAACACTAGAAATAATATGACTCAAAGTCTGATAACAGGGTGGAAGTGACACCGATTGAGGATAAGGTTGACTAGAAACACGCTGGAGATTTTTTGGGAAAAGTTGATATTCCCCTATAGAAACAGGCATTTCTTCACTGCCAACGGGACTTGAAGAATCCATTTCTGATGAAGCTGTAATATTTTCGAAAAGACGATGAGTACTAGGAGGTAGAGCAGTGGCTAAAAATGGTGATCCCAAAGTAAGAGGAGGGAATTATTCCTCGCTCCCAAAACCAGACCAAGCACCCTGAGGAGCCCAATGGAATTCAACTGACTCTTCAGGAGGAGATCAGGTAGCAAGAGGCAAGACATTCGGGAGGATAGGCTGTGAAAACTCGATAGACCTAGTGGACTTAGGGGTTTCAAAAGAAACGTCAAGAAAATAACTACCACTAGGAGGCAGTGAAGAAGACAACGAAATTGGTGGTTCCACTACTGTGACAATATTTCAACACAAGAAGGAAAATGAGATAACCAATTCAAGGCTTAAATATCAAACTCTAAGGAATTACAAAAAAAAACCAAGTAAACAACTTTTAACGGGCATGTGATTGTGGGTAATTAATTTTATGACACTGGAACAAAACTTTGTTGTTTCATGTTTTAAGAGTCGAGAAACAGACAAAATATGACTCTATTCACTTTCTATTTTAAACAAGCGTGAAAGGACAAGTGCTCGATGATCTCTTCTCTTTTTAAAGAGTCACGAAAAAATCAAAATTACTACTCAGGTAAATCTAAGCAAGAATGTGTACCAATTTTCCGTGAACAGCCATATACACCTTGGTGATCAAATGAAAGAGAAATTACCAAGGACTTAACGTACATGCAGGTAGTCTCCCCGAATGTTGTGTTCGGTGTATCACGGTTACAAGGTGGCAAACTCGACTTCCTATGGATAAAGGATTTGAACCTTTGAGGGTCTCCCTTTATATACACAATGGTACGGGGAGCACAAGTCTGTACTAGTGTTGTCTAAAACCATGTGGAAAATGACAACTACTTGGTTTAATGACACCAGAACACGTCACTAGCCTAGATCGCTAAAATTTTTGCTTTAGGTTCCAATGCTCCCTTAGGTTTATTGAATAAATTTTATATTTGACCTTGAATTAATGTTTCATTTTCAAGGCCCTACCGAATTTGATCTCAAATTTCCTAAATGCACGCTACATGCAAAAGAACACCATTTTCCATTCGATGAATGCTAACTAAGAGAAGGATAGAGATATTTCAGGAAGTAGCAAACAATGAAATCATACAAATAAATCCACTAATGCACCTAATACAACCAAACAAAAACAAAAAAAACTTTCCTAGTTCATCAAGCGCTAGTTATGCAAAAGAAAATTTTCAGTTTCGATGCAAATGAAAGAATGCAATGTTTTTTTTTTTTTTGAATGAACGAAGCACACGAATGCACTAATTACATTAAAAATAAAAGTTAACACTAGTTTAGAGCACTATGAATGTATAGGTCTCAAACTAAATGATTCGAAAGCAATACAGACATAAAGATGCACTCAAAACAATGATGCACTCTCTCAAACAAACAGAAATATTTTTAAATGACCCAAATGAGAAATGTGATCTATGCTCGAAGCGAAGAGATGGAGAGTCAAAAAGAAACCAAAGAGGTCATTCAACAAGCCAAAAACTCAAAGGATCAAGAAATACTAACACAACTGATCAAGGAATCAAACTGATCGAAATCACAAAGACTCGAACTTCAATCAGAAGGCTCAGTGAGTAAACACACTTAGAAACCCTAAGGCTGTGAACTGCACCGATGAGAGAATAGACAAACAGCTGAGAAGAATAAGCCAAAAATAGTCAAAACAACTTCAAAATACCAATTGAAAATCAAAGAAACAATCTAGAGTCAAGAAAAACTAACCCAAACTCAGCAAAAGGATCAAACCAAATCCTACAGGATTTGGCGCAGCTATGAGGCGGTAATCTGTGCCAAACAGGGGTTGGCGCTACAGCAACAAAATCAACAAGCGCCAATTGGCGCAACTGTTCAAATGAAACCCGCACCAAGCCGGATAATTATGGGAGGAGGGAAGAACCAGTGAGAAGAGGTCAACCTTGACACTCTGGAGCTGAACAGGAGTATTCTAAACAATCAAGCAAGCCAAAAAAGATAGACAAGCAATCAAATGACCGAAGTCGACTCGACAAGGCTAATTCCGAATGAGCAATGAGATGAAAAAACTCACACTGGTCCCTAGTGTAGTTACCAACTTATTGGAATGGTAAATCCTCTCTGCGGACAGAGACAATCCCTCTAGCCCTAGAGTGGTTCTAGAAACAATGAAACAAGCTAATGTGTAGGTTCCTAGATAATGAATGAAATAGGTTGGGGTAGATTGTCCTACCTGGAGTCCAACATGATTGTCAAAGCTATAGTAGTGGTGGCTTCTTGATCTCTATCTCGACAGGTCGCGATCCTTCAGCAATGGTACCCGTATTCCTGCAAAAAGATCAAAGACAAGAGCAATATACAAGACAATAATTGCATTCATAGCTAACTAGTCAGTCAAGGAGGACTAAACACATTGAGTAAAATAAACCATATTAACACAAGATGGGAACCAGAAAATAGTCATGTATATATAAATAGAAGAAAGAGATTACAACTGGAGCCTTGACCTCGCAGCCTCCTTCAGCGGGTTCAGTTGAAGCGCATCTCGAAGGATCGTCAGGGAATGGGACGAGGCGAAGGCAGAAGCCTAAGCTCTCTCTCAACAAAGGTCTCTTTCTCTGCTCTATCTCACTAGCAAAAGGTTCAGCAATTATCTTCAACTATTCAGCTATAATATGTTCAGGTAGTGTATCAATGGGAGATAACTTTATTTATAGAGGGAAAGGAGGAGGTTGGGATCCATACAATGGTGGAAGGGAGGCCTTATCCTTTGGGAGTTTTCCCCAAAAGGTGGAAACAAGAGGCCAAAGGAGGGTGGTCGTAATTATTCAGTCAAACCACTCAGGCTAACTCGCCCACAAAGTTTGTTATCATGGAAACTTCTCCTATATATTTAAAAAACATTCCAAAAACAGCTTGGCGCAGGTAGATAACTGGGACAGAGCGCTAATGGGTATGGGGCCCAATGTTAATATTCCTCATTGGCGTGAGGGCATAACGATCTACCAGCGCCAATGCAAAAACATGTGTTTTTGATGGTCTGCTCAGGAAATTGTCAACAGAAGGAATGTTGTCCTCATGGCAAGGGATGCAATGATGGTCGTTGCAAGGCATGACAGTTTATATTAGTCACAGAAATGGTCCTCCAATGTGCGGGATGGGGATTGCAGGGACGGTGAAAAAATGTTGTGTAACACTAGGCTTCGCGGAAATCCTCCAAAAAATCCTTGCACAGATACTCGGTCTAGTTGTACTGGACCTTGTTGTTTCATTGCACAGCTAGTGAAAATAATGTTGCATGGACTTCATTAGCTCAACATTTCCGCATAATATTCCCAGCAAATATATTCATGGCGAATCAAACTCCTTGGTACTTTATTTAATTTATGTCGTAGCCTCTCTTTCATGGCAACAAAACCATTTTTTGGCTTGTTTGGTTTTGACCCAAGATCGATCTATGTTGTGCACCAACAAAACCCTTGATCATCAGTCCTTTCAGCAATGACCTGGAAGCAGATTGCAGCCTCACCCGAGGTGACTTAGGGTTGGTTTCATAGCCAGGTTTCTGTAGCCTTGAGGGACTACGTAATGTGGTTAATCTATTGTGATGATATTATCTTTTAACATACATAAAATGATTGTGTTGTATAAAACCCTTTACTTACTTTGACACATTCAATATATCACATTACACAACATCATAAACTATGTTGTTATAATGCACAGCTATAACAACTACTTTACAACAACTAATATTAAGCAAATAGACAAGAAACACATAGGAACACAAAATATCTTCACAAAACTTATTCTTCTTTATTATGATGGATATTTTAAGTACAATCAATTCTCCAACCTACACACATAGATGCAGGTGGTTTGTACACTAAGCTGGTGACTCTACAAAGGTCTTTGCACACTCAGCTGCAAAGCCTTCCCTTCGCTACAAAGACATATACAAAACTAGCCCTTAACCATAGAACTTACATTATGTGATATTCTTGATTTATCTCTAACATATCATTACACCCCTTTATATAACATTACATCAACACAATACCATGGTCTAAATACCATGGGCTAAGAAAAATACAACTCAAACCCGTTACAAAAAGGAGGGGCTTCAACCCACCCTAAAGCCCCTAATATACCGCATGGTATATCCAAAATGCCTTGCTATGCGGTATACTTTGCAATCCTCTCCTAAAAATGTGGAGACTTATCCAAAATCGAGGCCAAGTTGGGCTGCGCCCAACAAGATTCCCATGATACTCCAATACTTGGAGTGATTTGTACAAGCATGTTATTTGAAATATTCAAGTATCCATGTATGGAATGAGAATTTCATGTGTGATTTCCTAGTTTCAATGGTTAAAGTTGATCCATTCATGTCATAGGCCCTAAAACCTATAATAGGTCAACGGATGTGATGCCAAGGGAAGCTACATTGATTGGAGTGTTGTTCATTTAACCTATGATAGGTGTGGAACTTGTGAGAGGTTGCTTGTTCCAGTGATTGAAGTGAATTTGTTGACTGAGATAGCAACAATAAACATGTGATATGTCCTCGATTTGTTTTCATTGATCTACACTGATTTTCAATATTTGTGGAGGTACATGCAAATTAAGTATGGAAAGATGCCATGATGGAGGAGTACCCTTCAAGCTTTGAAAATATTTCAGAGTAGGCATGACGATATATCATGATGAAGGGGTATTTTATTTGCTTCAAGGAGGAATATGCAGAGCAAGTTTGACAGATGATATGATGGAGGAGAACCTTTCCAATGTTGAGGTAACACAAGAAGAATAAGTATGGTAGGATTTCATTTGGGAGATTTTTCTAGAACCCACTATGGAATTAATGACTAATTCCAAGTGTTCAGTTGATGTTAGAAATGAATTGTCTAAGTCCAAAATTAGTGGCATAGGATTTTCTCAAAAATAGATAGTTCACCTCAAATATACTTGTAATTATATTGTAGCTACATTATTTCCTTGTATAGAAGATATTTCAAAGAACATAAGGGATTAGTGGTCTTGGTTTATATTCCATCAAATTCATGGGTATTTAATGTTCTTTGAAGCCCTTAGAAAAGAGGAGGTGTAAGACATTATAAAAGTATCATAGTGTGGTCCTCACCAAGAGGGAGTGTTAGAGTTTACATGTTGTAAAGATCCATACAATCATGATTAAAGTGGAGGAAGTGCAAAAATGGTGAATATTTAGTGACGGAATGTGATGAGTATATTCTGTAGTAGAAACGTATGTAACAATTTGGAGACCTTCATGGCACACTCAGTAGACTAGTGAAGACAAAAAATGGTTATATAATGGTAAAGAAATTACTAAGGAGTTAGGGTGTATATATTGTTACCGACTGTTACAATTTTTAGTTAGTTGTAGATTTTTATTTATGGCATACCTAAAATGGTTTTGAGAGTTAGTAAGTTTCTAGCTCTCTAGGGTTTTAGTTTTCAATTTTAATTAATGTGAATTTAATATTTCAATGATAAATTTATATGAGTAATTATTATCATAACCTAAATAATAGATAAGATAAGATACTAACCTAAATATTTCCATTATATAACCTAGATAATTGCATATTTCAACCCACACAAGCATCAAAGATCTACAATTTCAAGGAATATCATCACACTTCAGGAGGGAACAAAAACCTGCACAACTACCATTACCAGCACATAGAGGGAAATAAATGCCCAGGTTGTCATTAGCATGCACATAATCACGTGTCAGGAGGGAAAGGAATGGATAGGTTGTGATTGGCATGGAGATTTAAATAATTTCACATTAATTTTATTATTTTTCATCATGAAATAACGCACTCATATTTCAACCAAATTAAATAAATTGAAAACTAAATCTAATTTTATCCACACCTACTAGAACAAAATGTGGAGAAAATGACTTAAAAATGTTCCAGGTGCACATGTTTAAATATTTTTTGTCAAAAAATAATGGGGACAATTTCTAGGGTTAGGCTTCAGCGTTCATGTCCCCTGAAAGAAGGGCTCAGCACCCCTTCCTCTTTTCTCAGGTTGTTGTGGCCTTCAAGTCTCCCACAAAATCAGTAGCATGAGAAAGGCACTTTGCCCCTATTTGTCAAGTGTAGAAATGTATGGACCAACAATAAATTGACTAACTACACCACTAGACTTGTCTGCCAGAAGCCTTTCTACATTAAGACATCCATTTGAAAATATGGGTCAAGCTTACTCTTTCATGCATATATTATTAATTTTTTTTTTTTTGTATGGACCAACTATAAATCAACAAATCTATTGTTTTTAACACATTAATGTTCTCTTCATTTTTTTTTTTTCAAAAAAAAACAAAGATAGGTCCAATAAAGACTAAATATGGTTTGAATTTGTTTAGTAAAAATATATGCTCTTTCATGTTAGGTTCATCTTGAACTTTTAAGGAACCTTTTCGTAGATCTGTGCACTTCGACGCTTACAATGGTATCTAATAGTTCCTATCACATATAAGAATTACGATTTATGCTTATACATGAATTCTAGTTTGAGTGGAATTCATAGGTTATGCATATTACTACATATGTAAAGCCAAAATAAGGCAAACCCAACTTGGGGTAACTATGGCTAGTTATGAATTTTAACCTTGGGAGTTCAAATTGCAAAGCTCCATTTGGCTGAGACTTAACCTGATGGAAGGGGCTAGTTTTGCTAAAACAAATGGGGAGACTTATTCTGAAGTCAAATATTGTTGGGTAACTCTTGATATTATATTTCAACTGACACAACAAAAATACCATTATATTTACATTTATAAAGGTTCAAGCAATGAACTTTGCAACTAAATTACATATGTAATAGAGTTTATGCAATATTTCAATGCAACTTCTCTCATGATTTGTGTCGTCAATTTCCAACATATTTTTAGCATAATATTATTTGTATTGATATTGTCAATCATTCAAACTTCTAGACCTGAATTGAATTGAATGTATTCATTTTACAAAATACCTCTGGTGCCATATATCCAAGTGTGCATGTTTTACCAGTCATGTCCTAAGGATTATGTGCATCCACACGAGCTACAATGAAATAAACTATTTTGACAGTTCAATATTTATCTAACAATACATTTTATGTTTTCACATCCCTATGTACACTCTTCTTTAAATGAATATAGCTCAGTCTACAATATTCAATGATATAAATGATAGAACAATTAATAAAATAAAACATCATGTAATTTCCAATACAACTTTGTGAATACTGATGAGCACCATCATTAGGTATATTATAAGGAGTTAAATGTCACATTTTTAGCTTAATTACTCTATCTCACACACATTTAATTGCATTTTGTCACATTCTTCTTAGTGATAATGGTGCATTAAGGATTGTCATGATTTGAGGCCTAATATGGTTTAAATGAAGAAAAATTAAGGGAATAATAATATTTTTGAGAAATATTCCATAATCAGGACTCGGAGTAATCATAGGGAGGATGAATGCCTCCTTAACTCCTAAAGGCAGCCAATATCTCTTCAATACTTTCCTCCAACGGCTCGAAATCAGAGGCATCAAAGCAAATGAATGATTAGAGAGAGCCAATATCCACTTCTCTCAAGTTCTAAGGGAAAAGAGACCTACTTTTAAGGGAGTAGTTGGTGGCTACCCTCTATCATAAATAGGCCAGAGCAATATCTTACTAGGATTCAAATCTAGATGCAGCTAAAGCACTCTTAAATTTTGTATTAGAAATTTCTAACTTTCATTGTTCATGTAAAATACTGGTTATGAAATAAGATGAGAATTTGGTTTCTTTTCCACTAAGTTGATTTTAGGGATTTGAGTTTGTGGGTTAGGGCCCAATCCATAGGCCTCAGTATCTCTTGTGTACATGTGCATTTCTTTTATGTTTCAATAGTTTATTTATGTCATTACATGTTTTCTAGCATATAAAACATTAAAATGGTGTGCTAAGCCTCCCTCTCTCACCTCTTCCATTGGAGCTTGAGGAGGAAGTTCTTCCACAACAGACCAAATATCTTTTCAATTTATGATTTCTTGGAAAATTTAGATAGTTTTACTTTTCTTATCATGAACATGTTGTAGGTTCAGAGGTAGATTTATGTTTCAATTGCATAGGTAGGTCTATCTAAATTCAACTCATCTTTTCCATCTTTTCTATGATAAGTTTGTCAATGATAAGTGCATGAGTAGATGTCTTGATTGCAGGTTTGGATATAGAAATAGAGAAGGGCCCTTTTAGCACCATCATCTTGAGTCTTCACTATCCATCAAATACCTTGCATCCAAGTCACCTACAACCTTGCTTTTGAGGTCACCATTACATCACCAAGAGAAACCTTGTGGGTTCAAGACAGGATTTTGGAAGAGCTTTGAGCTTGGCCGAGGGGTTGGCTATCCTTTATCTACCTGGATCCACCTTTCCCTCACCTCTTCTAACCTTCTTCTCATCATTTATGGCCTCCAACTCCTCTCGACCCACTTCCTGTAACATTTCAGGACATCCTATAGCACTACAGTAAATCCTGTAGCAGCGCCAAACACCCTCTCCTCCAGCCAAAAATCATTCCTCCACCTCACCTAAGCCTATCCAAGCCACCAATAGACCTTCAGACTTGAATCTTTGGTCCAGGTACTCTCATATACCACCCAAGCACCTCCTTCTTTTGCAGCAAAACAAAACCACTTTAAAGTGTGATTAGTCCATTACATTATGCATCATTAAGCACAGTAGTTAAGAATGAGTTAGATAGGACCTAGTTAGTGATTGATTCAACATGTGTGCTCTAGATTAGTTCCATTTTCTGCAATCAATTCAATAATCTAGACTATGAATGCCAGTTAGTGTCATTTTCTTTTCTTTAATTAGCATAAGCATGAATCTTTCTTTCTTGCAAAAGTAGAAAATAGTTGGATGAATCTGTGTGATCTAGATTAGTTTCTCTCCTTGTCAATAGAGTAATGGTTGTGATCTATTTCCAACCTTAGGTTGCATTTAGAAGTGTTACAAACTTCCTTTCCTAGAGCAACCCTAATTACTAGCACCTCATTGTAGAGCTAAGATGAGGATGACATGAGTAGAGATCATATATTCTCCATATAACGCTGTCACCTCCAAGTTTTTATGAACCCCGGGTTGATAAAGTAAAGTTGAGTAGCCTCTGGGAGTTGTAGCACTCTTGGTGCAATATCAAGGCTCAATACTTTTTAGCATCATTTCGAGGGAGGTTTCTAAGTAGATTTTTGTTTATGCTTAAGCATTATTTGTTGCTTTATGTTTACATTCAGTTTTTAAACATTTAAAAAACACAAAAACAGTTTGAATTTCATGCCTCGTAGGAGTAGGGAAAACCAAGTAATTTTTTTACCAAAACCCCACACAATCACTCTCCACTCTTCTTCAGTGACTATGAGGTAGAAAACCTCTACGTCAACCACTTGAAAAAATTTAAGAACCTATTGGGCAAGAATAGGAATTTTCTTCACCATAGGAAACTGCTTCACCAATTCCAGCCATGGCTAATACTAAGGCCCAAGGAATATTTCCCATTAGAGAAACTGAGGGAGAAAAAAAATGAAGAACATCAATCCCTCAACCCTTCCACATTTCCATGGCCTTAATTTTAGGATCTTGACACATTCATGTTCAAGTTTTTTATTTTCTATAGGACTTATGACTATGCCTCATATGAGAAAAAGTTGAAATTTCTCCCATCCACCATCAAGGATGTTTCGTTGCGCTAGTTCATGGGTATGCCTAGGAACAGTATCACTACCTGGGTATAGATGCAAGAATCATTCAACAAAAAATATAGAGACTATTGTAGGTCCAAATAGACCAAGGAGCATGTATTTAGGATGACCCTGGGACCTGATGAATCCCTGGAGGATTATGAAGAAACATTCCAATTGAACCATAAAAGAGCCAATTGCACGATCTCGGATAATTCAAATTGGTACTTCTCCAAGGGATCAGGGAGGAGGTGATAGAGACCCTTAATATTTTTTTTTGAGGATATTTCTACCAGCTACCTTATGAGGACATAATGACTATATTTAGAAACCACTCTATGGAAGTTAGGAAGAAAAGTAGATCTATCCAAAGCATGACCAACACCCGTTCCTCTTCCACCTCCATCAAGCATGAGATTGGAAATATTTTGCAGGACTTCAAAAGTGAGATGTTTCACATATTTTCTTTGCAAATGGACACAATGTAGATCAAGAGGAAACAAGATGAAGAATAGAGGGCCTTAGCTATCTTTTTTCCTATATGTACCAGAAAACACATTCAAAATGAATCTCCATTAAATGTCATAGAGGTTTGCTTAGTCTTTGAAGAGAATCATGACATAGATAAATGCCCCTCCTTACCTGGTATCAAAGTTGTATATCAAGGTGGGGAAGGAGGACTAGAGAAACTATGTTTCATAAATCTGAGAAGGCCTCAAGGGCCTCGGTCATATCAGCAGGGCATGCAAGGTGCACGTTATTCCTACTAACATGCAAACCAGAATGCACCTATACAGCCTTGGTATTCCTCCACTCCCACATAATTTCCTACACCTACTACTTTGAATTATGCCCCTCCATATCACCTTCAACTTGTAAATCAACCCTTCAAGCAGTATGCTCCTCAAAAACCTCAGTGGAGCAACCCATCACAAGGGTGTAGACCCAAACACAACCAACCACATGATTTACTACCTCCACCCCAACCTCAACCTCAACTCACTCATTCTACTCCACCTAAGTTTCCTCAGATGCCTGCCCAGCCTAATCCAAACCCGA
Source organism: Pinus albicaulis (assembly GCA_034641835.2). Classification (NCBI taxonomy): domain Eukaryota; kingdom Viridiplantae; phylum Streptophyta; class Pinopsida; order Pinales; family Pinaceae; genus Pinus; species Pinus albicaulis. Next base: position 234,154,971 of record CM076570.1, on the reverse strand, counting down.
ACAACAAATAGGAACAATAGGTTTACAGTGGATAAACATCCTATCTAGCTTATGTTGTGGATATACATGAAATTAACCTCAGGTCTAGAAGATTTCTCCCATAAATTCATCCTCCATCTCCACCTGTAGAATTTGAGAAGGAAAATGAAGAAAGGAACCCTCAGACCAATCAACCTCCTTTTCCCGAGTGCCTGATCCACCCTAGTTAGCACAACCCAAAAGAGACTGAACTTTTGGGGGAACTAAATAATTTATGTGTAATAATACCCCTTCTCTAGGCCATTAAGCATGTTCATATTTACAATAGGATCATCAAAGAAAAATTCTCTAAAAATCTTGGGAGAAAGAAGAAAGACACCCCCACCATCAATGTTGTAGGAAAACTATCCCACTTAATGTTGGGAAGTGTATGAATTTACAGGGTAAGTTACTTAGATCAAACACCAAATGTCACCTCTCACAAAGAAATAATATATTAGTACACTAGTATTTGGCATGGTTAAAACCCTCGAAGAGGGAAACAATCCACAACCTGAGCCAACGCGGCCACTTCAGGAAATTTATTAATATAAAGAAATAAAATTTCCATAAGCTTCTCTTGTAAATGGTCACTGTAAAAATGACCCTCCATGCTCTTTAAATAGATATAATGGACCAAATTGGTGTTAATCCATGGATCAAGTTTCAGTAATACCGAGGAGAGAATGAATCATCAGATCACTACATATCATGATCGTCGGATTATAAGTCACAAAAGTACATACTAAAGAAACATACTTTATCTAAATTTAACCTGGACAAAGTTATACTTAACTATTTCCTATGTGTCTAAATATCCTAACAGGAAGGGTGATCTTCCTGAAGTACCTGGATCCTAGGAGTCTAGTAGTAGATGTACACATCGATGGTGTCATTATCCCCCACACTTTTATTGATCTTGGGTTTTCCATCAATGTGATGACTAGGGAAACAATGCTTAAACTCAACCTCCAAGGAGCCCTGAGAAAGACCACCACGGTTCTGAAACTTGCAGACAGATCCACAGTAGCTTTGGAAAGATTTTTTTAGAATTTTATGGTCTCGATTGACTCTTGGGATTACCCCACAGATTTCCTGGTCCTTTAGCCAAAAACCAAGTTTAATGAATATCCTCTCATTTTAGGAATACCTTGGTTGGCCACTGCTGATGCTTATATCATTTGTAGGTTTGGAAACATTACTATCAAGAATGGGCCCTTTTCCAAACTGCTGGTATTATATCCTCCTACCCAGCCTTCCATTGACCAATACCTACCCTTGTGGTTGGAGGATGAAGAAGAAGAATGTGAAGTGTAAAATACCACACCCTACCCCATTTGTACCATAGATAATGTTCTTAGAGGGGGGCAACCTAATGAGGATGATCTCACTGACCACATCCTTCAAATCCATCCCCCCCTACCATTCCACTCGATGACCTAGTGAGGGAATCTAAAATCCACCCTTGGATTAAGCTGCACTCATTTGAATCAACCTCTGAAGCCACCAAGGTTATGGAATTTATCCCATCTATATCCCTGAAGATTAACTCATCCCTCTCAGCAAAAGAAGAAGAGAAATTGTGCCAGCTCCTGATGGAAAAATTAGATTCTTTTGCTTGGGGCTACAAGGACATGAAAGGGGTGCATCCATCAATGTGCACACATCACATGCGTGCATCCCTCTTTAACATATATATATATATATATATATATATATATATATATATATATATATATATATATATATATATATATATATATATATGTTAAAGAGGGATGCACGCATGTGTGCTAGCCCCAAAGAAGGATAAACCCAGCCTTGAATGACATAATGAAGGATGAACTGTAGAAGTTTCTGGATGCAGGTTTCATCTACCCCATCTCAGACTATTAGTGGTTGTCTCCTCGTATTCTAGTCCCAAAGAAAAGTGGGAAGTGGAAAATCTATGTTGACTACCAAGAACTAAACAAAGCCACTAAGTAATACCATTTCCCTTTTCCCTTCATTGATAAATTCCTCGATGGTCTTGCAGGAAAGAATTTTTTCTCTTTCCTGGATGCATTCAGTGGGCATAACCAGATTCAGATTAGCTCGAACTCCGGAGGACCTGGACAAGACCACATTCACATGTCCTTGGGGCACCTTCGCTTACATATTCCTTCCCTTTGGCCTATGCAATGCCCCTGCAACTTTCCAGAGAGTAGTCTTGAGAAATTTTTCCTAAACTTCTCCATTATTCTGTAGATATCTACATGGACGATTTAACACCTTATGGGTATGAGTTCCAGGAGGCTATCTCTGATCTAGTTAAGGTGTTGAGGAAGTGCATTGAAATGAATCTCTCCCTGCATCCTGAAAAGTGTGAATTTTTGAAAAGGGCGTGGATTTTCCTAGGCCCCTTCATATCACGAGCAGGAATATAGGTAGACCTGAACAAAATCACCATCATAAAAAATATGACTATTCCTCAAAATCAGAGAGATGTCAGAAGTTTCCTAGGTTTGGTTGGCTACTATAGGAGGTTCATTAAGGACTTCACCAAAGTGGCTTCCCCGGCATTATTTGGATTGTTGGCCAAGGGTTCTGAGTTTTTTTGGTCTAATATTTTTCAGGAGTCTTTTGATATCACCAAGGAAGAACTAAAAACTTCCCCTATACTTCGGCGTCCCAATTGGGCTCTTCCCTTACACATCCATACATATGCATTGGATAAAGTTATGGAGGAAGCCTTGGGAAAATTGGAAGATAAATTACGCTATGCCATTTATTTCATTAGCAATAATATTTCCAAGACTGAGCTATACTATATTGTCCCTGAAAGGGAGCTCTTAGTTGTTGTCCATTCCCTCAATAAATTCAGGCACTATATTATTGGTTATCAAAATTGTGTACCTACTGACCATGCAACAATCAAGTACTTAATGAATAAACGCAATGTCAATGCTAGAATCGTTAGGTGGTTTTTATTTTTGCAACAGTTTGATTTTACCATTGTAGATAAGCCAGGAAAATAAAATTTTCTTGCATATTTCTTATATAAACTAACTTTATTTGCAAATGAGGAAGTTATGGTTGATGATCAGCTTCCATATGAACACCTATTTTCTATCTCAGCACTCTTTGCATGGTTTTCTAACATAGCCAACTACCTGGTTACTAATAGGTTTCTTCCAAACCTCTTGTCTAAAGAAAAGAGAATAATTATAAGAAAAAGTGTCCCTTTCACTTGAATTGGTGGAAATCTCTTCAAATTGGATCTGGATCAAATTCTTAGGAGATGTGTTATGGAAGAGGAGGTATTTGACATCCTCTCAGCATGTCATGATGGTCCCTATGGGGTTCATTTTTTTGCTAAGAGGAAAACCTTCAAAGCCTTGGAAGTTGGCTATTATTTCCATACTCTCCACCAGGATGCCAAGAGATACACTAGTAGATGTGATTCTACAACCTCAGGTGGCTTTAGAGCCATTTGACAAGTGGGGCATGGAATTCTTTGGACCCATTGATCCACCATCCGGGCAGAAGAGATATATCATAGTATTCAGCGATTACTTGACCAAGTGGGATGAAACAAGGGATTTAAAGGAAGCAACAGAAGAGAAGGAGGTTGGGTTTTTGAGAGATAATGTGTTCTACAAGTTTGGGTATTTTAGATAAGTAGTCATCGATCAAGGGATTCAATTCACATCTCATCTCATTGAGAACCTCATGAGGTGGAACAAAATAAAGCACAAGACTTCCACTTCCTATAATCCTCAAGAAAATGGGTAGGTGGAAGTGACAAATAGAGCCTTAGAGAACATACTCACCAAATTTGTGAGCAGAAGCAGGAAATACTGGGCAGACATATTGGTTGATGCCACTTGGGCTTATAATACCGCCTGGAAGACAACTACAAGGTTTAATCCATGTGATATATTTTATGGGAAGTGTTAAGTTTGTGTTATATTCTTTCCATGACTAGAATGAGGCAGGGGGTAAGAGGGGGGATGCAACAGCCCTTAGCTTGCGCGAGGCGAAGTAGGGGGGTCATAGGGGGGCCGGAAGCCCCCTCTATCTGGGGGTTTACAGGGGGCAGGTAGCCCCCTACACGAGGTCCAGGGAAGTGCCCCATGAAAAAAAAATTGGACCCTACTTTAGGTGATCGAACCTGCCTATGGTTTTGTGCATGGGTTATCACATGGTTTTGGGGCATGATGGTTTTCTTCCCCTTGTATTTTTTAGATCCAGTCAAGGTAACTACGGTTATGTTCTAATCCAGGATTAATGGATTGGATTTTATGAATTCTTTGACATGTATGTATATGTGTTGTAACACTAAAAGGAATATAATGAAAAATCAAGCTCGTAGTCCCGATTTGGGATCCAGGGTGTTAGCGCAAGGAGCCACTCCTTGAATGCAAATGAGTAATCCTTACACATCATAGTTCATTTCAAAGTAAAATATTTTGTGTGGTGGGATGGCTTCTTAAAGAGTTTGAAATTATTTTTATTCTTTTAGACTTTCATGCATTTGGAAAGTTGTGGAATGTATAAATTGTATGGGTAAATTGGTAGTATAGAGGAGAATATTGTAAAAAATGAAAGATGACAGATAGCTCGTACTCAATCTAAGAAATATTCATATCCTAAATCAGCCACACAGCTACAAGAGTGGCCTTTTACACAAACTTTGTTTAATGTAAATGAAACAACATTTAGAAAGTGGAGTACATGGATAAATAATTTCATAAATCTTTCATGAAACCTTCACTAACATGCTCTACACAACATATATGTGATTTTCAGAATACTAAACAGTAGATAATTAAATATTAGATCCTCTAATATTTCTCTTACTCACACTTTACAAGTTGTTGCAACTCATAAATAAGAATAATAAAACAATGAGAGAAACACACCATACATTAGATATTCCTTGAATCGCAAAATCCTCCAGCATGAAGTGAAAAAAGGAGTTTTCTTTATTATGATAAGTCTTCAGGTCGACCAAAATTTACAATTCTGAAATGGCATTTGCAAATGATATTTATAGAGAGAGAGAGGCACCAACTCCATCTCTCCTAAAAATAAGGATCCACTCTTCCTCACATTACATAGGATTTATACGACATTAAATGCATATCCTATCGAAATATAACTAACATGACAGATGTAGATAATAAGAAAGAAGATAGTTTAGACTATGTTGCTGAGTGTGCTCACTACTGACATGCTGCCCCTTTTTCTGTTGATTTGTCTTTCCATTACCTTGGTTCCTTAAAAACCATGTGTCTTCATTAAATGTGACTTTTAACAACGTAAAAACACCTATCAACCATCACTTGACATATCCATATCGTTATGAGTCATTATCATCCTTAGATTGGCTTGAAATTTCTACCAACAACTGTCAAAAATCATTTAAAACAAGCGCTACCGAAATTTCCAGTAAAAACGTATAACAATGCAAAAATTGTAACGCTACAGTATTTCCTATAAAGCTATGTTTCCTTTTCAAAAATTCACAATAAAATACTTGAAAAATCCTATGCAGACTTATACATTCTAAAAATTGACTTGTTTTTCAAAAATGTAACTAGTAGGAAAAAAGGTATTTCACTAGGAAATCCCTTTACCTCTCCTCTATATGGGTTGCAGCTTCTACAAGATTGTCCAAGTCTGTTTGTTTGTCACCAACTGATTTTGATCTTGTGGTCCTGGTGGTCATCTCTGTGGAAATGGTATTTTTCTCTTCTGAACTCTTTTGGATTTTTCTTCTTTTTGAGGATCCTGTTTACTGGTCTAAAGGGGCTTTACCCTTGAATTTCTTTTTGGACCCACTAGAATCTGCAATTGAAGGAGTTACAGTTTGTAACCCTTCATATTTCCCCTCTACATCTATGAATTCTTTTAGCAAACTTGGATTATGCATGGCTTTAGATTTCATCCTAAATTTGTTGCTGTCCCTTGTGTGTCTTTTCCTGCTACCAACGATGTGTTTTGTATCTTTTTTCCTTCTCTTGCTGCTAATAGAATACCTTGCATCCTTCAGGAGTTCCTCATCAGACTTGGTGGACTAATATTCCTTCTAATTCTTTTGTTGGATGTCTTCTTCCGAAACTTCCGGTAGCACCTATTCTTTGGAATTTTCTGAAGCTACATACATTCCTCTCTGTGTTCTGGTAGAAACCTTGGGAAAGGGAGAAATAGGAGGCACCATATTCATTGATTTTGGTTTTCTAGTCGACGAACCTTTTCCTTTATCCAACTTCTTTTCAACCTTGGTTGAAGGAGACTTTTCCTTTATGCCTTTAGCCTTTTTTTGGATGTTCTCTTTCTTAGCATTTCTCTTAGTCCTCTTACCAACTGATGAAGTAGTTGGCTTCTGACTTTTCCCTTTCTGTTTGGCGAGTTGAGGATGTTGTTCTGAAGCTGGAGATAACTTAGCAGGAATATCTTATGTAGATGCAGGTTGGCCTGCCCTATAAAACATAAAGTGTTCCCATGACTGGTTTCTTTTCATGAGTTCTTCATCACCCAATACCTTGATAATATCCTGATGATATAAGCTATACTTTGATGCAGCTGCATGATTTTGTATCCTAGATGACATATTAGTCAAGCTCTTTAGCAGAAAGAATGGTAGGTTGAGGGTATTCATACCTGCAATGTGAAACAAAAACCTCATGTGATAAAGAAAAACAACAGTATACCTCCTCTCACAGGTAAGGTAAATCTTGATTGGCTTAATAGTTTCAACCCATTCACTCTTGAGGTAACTACTAGGAATCCCATTACCCCAGTTAGGGTCTCTATGTTCATCTTTGATGAAAATATGGAGGTATAGTCTAGTGATGACTTGGCCTTTAAACCATTTTTCTCATTCCTATGGAAGGTGGAAAGCTTCAACAATAGACTCAGTTGATATATTCATTATGAGGCCATAGATATTTACTTCTTTTCCATCAAAATAAAGTGAAAATTTCTTATCTACTCCTAAATGAGAGCTTCCTAGTCTTGAACACAATGGATACCACCCTACCTGAACAAATAACCTCCTCACATTCAAATTAGCATCAACTATATCATATCCTTGGGGTTCAATGCATTTTATTTTTCCTCCTTTCTTAGTCATATTCAGCAATAAAGAAGTTTTTCTTCTATAATCGGATAGGTGTCAAGAATAAGGGAGCTCACCTAACAGTTATTGTTGTACCTTGAATGAAAATTGTCTGAAATCTAGGTCTCCATCCCCAAGCTGCTCCCTGAAGCTGCTCATTCACCAACAGTTAAACTCAAAACTAATGGTTCTACCTTTCTTTCGGTGGTTTAAAAATATATGTTGCTTCACATTTCCATGCATGACATTTTTCATCATGGGAAATTTACTGGACCGTAAAACACACCTTGTGGTAGTCATGATTAACTTCAGTTGGCTATGGTGTTTCATATTATATGCTACAGGTGGTTGGAGTGGAACGGAGTTGGAGTTCAAAATCACCTCCATCGTATCCTTATGATAGGCCTAAAATTCTGGCAACGTTCATGCATCATAAATCCAAATGGTCATCACATTAAAATTGCAGATCCACGATCTACCTTAACACTTAATACATACCTCTACATGTGGATATAACAACTCAGCTGACAGACGAGACAAAAAAATGTTGGCTTTTCTTAAATGTGGATTGACACCTAGCTTGCTCCACGTATAACCACGACTCAACTCAACATCACTAAACGTAAACCTTTCCTATCACGTGACATAGCTCATGATAAAAAGTTTAAACCATAGTGGAAAACGGGAACACGTGGATAACACAAAAGCAGATGCACTCTTTTTTTATTTTTATTTTAAAACAGGGGAGGTTACTGAAATTTCTGGTAGCATAGAGTAAAGAAAAAACAAACATAAAACAAAATTAAAACAAATTGTCCGACAGAGCTAAAACAAACGCTACCAGAACTTTTGGTAGCGTTCTAATTTTTTTTTAATTTATAAATTTTATCCTAAAACAAAAAATTTAAAACAAACTCATGACTTAGCATAGAAATGTGCTAACATAGGGGAGAAATCTATGTGTATATCTATTTTATTTTTTATGCTCTCGCTATTTTTTATTTTCTATTTTTAAGAATTTTTTTGTCGATCATTTTTGTACAGGGTTAAAACCTATAGGAAGGAATCTTTGTTTTCCATCGAGTTTGAGTATAACATCCTTAGAATGGTAGCTTAGTCGAACTTGGACATCACAAAGGCACAACAAGAAATATTTCTTCAGCTGAATGGTTTGGATGAATTTAGAATGCAAGTCCTCCTTCACACAGAAATTATCCAGCTGCAAATAAAAGTTTGGCATGACAGGCACACAAATATAAAACATTTTGGGAAGGAGATTGGGCTTTGCTCTATGACTCTAGATTCAAGGACTTCAAGGGAAATTTAATGACCAGATGGCTAGGACCTTATCAAGTGGAGAAATACCATGATAACGGGGTTGTTCATATCAGGACCATAAATGAGAAGGGGATTCCTCTTCTTGTCAATGGTTACAAGCTAAAGATGTACAAGAGGCCCTTGTCTAAGGCATAATTTATCAATATAATAAACAGAGAGGTGAATTTAATTGGAAGCTTCATAGTTTCCATCCCCTCAGCTTCCTATAAAAAGAAAATAATAATAATAATAAAGAGGCCGGGGTGAAAAACTTTATGAGGCATTCAAGGCCAACTCCCAGGTTGAAAACCTCCAAGAGGCAATCCTGGAGGAAAAAAAAAGGAAAACAAAATAAAAATAAAAATGGAGAAATAAAAGATCCTTAGGTGAAAACCTCTTTGAGGCGACCAAGGTAGGTTTGTGGGGTTAAAACCTCTGTTGAGGCAGCCCACCCATATTCAAATAAAAAAATAAAAAACAGAGAAGAAAGAAAAGAAAAAAATGCAAAAGAATGAAATAACATCAATGCACTAACTTGCTTTGGTTTTACAGGTTGCTGAACAGTGATAATATGGAAAAAGGGAGCATCATTACTTCCATATTTATCTCTCTCCTCTACCTATCCACTGCATGTCCAACCCCAGCATGCTATACTCCATCCATTTCTACCACCAGGTGAGCAAAAATTCCAATTTTTTCCTATTCCCTTCAATGCTACATGATGACTTAGGCTGATACAGGATTTCCTGTAGTGCTACAGAAAACCCTGTAATGCTACAGGAAATATTATTGAGGCTGAATAAGCTCACCTAAGGCTCCTAACCCTCAAAAATACATAAAAAAAAATTGTTTCTCCACCTATGTCTACCATCCCTAGCCATCGCTCCATGCCATGCATGAAGACTCACTCATCAAACCCTCTATTTTTCCACTGTGAGCCAGTTTGTGTTAAATACACACACAGGGCCTCTTCTCTCATATTTTTTTCCACTACACCATTCCACCCACATCCTAACATCGCCCCTAGAATCTCTACACTCTTTTTCTCCCTTCCTCAGGATAGTTTGAGCTCCAAAATTATAACAATAAGACTGTTACATGAAGATGGTCACTTACTGTAGCACATCTGTGAATATGCCAGAATGCCTTGACCACCATCCAGCACATCAAAATCAGAAGAAGTATCATGAATATATGATCCTAAATATCAACAGGGGACTCCCAAAGGGAAGCTACCTCATCAGGAGCATCTTAGGGTCTCCATGAGGTACATGCAAAAGACATAACAAGAAAAAACATAGTAAGCACTTCACTTGGAAAAAAAAAACACAACAAATAAAAGATAGCAAGTGCTCCTCGTACCACCTGATCCCCCTAGATATCAGCATGAAGCACATCTAAATCCCTCTCTCGCAAGTTGATATTTAGCTCTACCATACCTGCACAAAACCATCATTTTTTTCAGCTCAGAGAAGGTAAACTTCATCATCAATAATCAAGTCCTAGTCCTGAGCCAAAAAATAGACAAAAACCCACCTCTGGACCAACTCGCACTTTTCAGCCTCTGCAGCTGCGAGTTCGTAGTTTTCCCCTTTAGAAACTATAATCCAATTTGTATTCTAGGCCCCAGAAGGTGCAATTCGGTCATGAGGAAGGGTAGAGTTTTGTTTCTGAGCCCCAGGCACCTAATATGAAAAACTAAAACGCTAAGAAAGTAGAGTAAGGTTAGGCCACCTACCTACAACTGACGGGTCTCAATTCCAACAGTATTTTTTTTCTCTATGATCGCCGAAATATTTAGGGCCTTCTCCTCCTCTCCAAATTCACCACAGCTCCACTAGAAAATGAATCAAATTGGAGGGAAATCACCCTATTAAAATAAAAATCCTAAATTTTATTTTTCCAATTATGACCAAACCGTAGCTCGGTTTGATGAACCGTTAGCACCATTGGAAATATCTCATTGAACACTATAATGGGTATCCTTTTGTTTTTGGTAATTTGACACATCACCAAGAAGCCATTTTTCCAAGAAGGGTCACTTTGTCACCTCTTAAAATCGGATTTCTTCACATGCGTTGTTTATACTTGGGGCACCACTTTGCCTTCATACTTTTCAATGGGTGTGTCAATTTTTGTCATGAGTAACCATATTTTTCTCATGTTTTCATGGTTCCCACCAGGCCTATTCTATCTGGCAGCATCATCGAGTCACCCTTGTTCAAAGAATCTGATTTGAGCCACTGTTGGATTCATGGAGTTTGTCCCGGGTCACCTTGCCTCCTGTTACAGTATTCCATCCATTTTTTCCTTGTACCTCTCTCGTGTCGCCAATTTTGGCCTCCAGTCATACTGCCCCCATCCCCCTAGGAGTCAAGTAAGTTGATGTCAAGTCATCCATGTTTTTTAGGCTCTAACAAGGGAAGTCGTCCATCCACTACTTAGTATCCTTTATTCCATCATCATCACGGGTATCAATCCATAAGTCACTTTACTATGATCCCTCTTACCTTAGTTGAGGATTCCTCATTGCCTCACCTATGGCAGACCTCCTTCTGTCGACATCAACACATTCATTTCAGAAGACATGTCTAGAGGGTGGTATACCTTGGTTCCAGCTTCCATTCTTCTTCAGTGCCTCGGATCAGGCAAAGGGACTCATCATTTCCCTTTGACTTGGTTATTTCTCATATGCTCAACTTCAACTCATTATTGCATGATCGAGATTTGTATACTTGATGGTTCGGTGATTCAACAGATTGTACCAATGATTCCCAGGTGTGTTTGAGATGTTTTAGACCTCATGATGGGGTGGCCCTTGAGGTATCCCCCCACATGCCCAGATGAATTCAGATTATGCTATTGCCTCAGATGCAGCTCCATCGATTTTATGGGATCAAATCCAACTGCTTTTAATGCCCATAGCATGCATGCATCATTCCAATGATCCATTCATATTTTCAGAGCCCTTTCCTGTTTATCAGGGCTTTTTTGGTTGTTATTATGTCTCAAGTACTTAGGTATTATTGTATTTAGTCCTGGTTGTTGTCTCAGGTGTAGTATGTATGTGGGATCCATTGTATTTTTGTTTGGCCCATTTTATGTTAGCATGTCATGTACCATTTATCATGTATTTTATTGTTCAGTTTCATTTTGTTGGGTGCACCATTATTCTTTGTACTTTGTCATCTTGGCAGGCATAGGTATGCCTCCCCCGCCTCACAGAGAACAGGTACCCAAACATTAAAGGAAACTTATATCATTTGTAGGTCTCACCGCCTCGATTATTTTCCTCTTGCTTCACTCCGTCTATGTATCTCTCTCTCTATGATTCCCCTTCGGTGTCTCGTTATTGTGTTCTTACAACATAATTCGATCATAATATTAGCTCCTAACGCTCGCACGTTGGGGGGAAATCTCTTACACCAAAATTTGGTCATCTAACCATTTAAAATTACATGGATTGAAGTATACCATGTAAGACCAATTTTACCATAGTAAAATGTTTTTCACTATAAGAAATAATTTAATAAACCATATTTTATTAAGTTATTTATGGTTAAAACAAGAAACCCCATGAGGAATAATTAAATAAATCCTTATTTATTTGATTTTCCTCTAGGAATAATTAATTAAACCATTATTTAAATAATATTCCTGGTCATATTTAACCCAATTATGAGAAATAATTAGATAAATACTTATTTTTCTTATTTTTCTCTAGGAATAATTAATTAAATTCATTATTTAGTTATTATTTATTGTTAAATTTGACTAAATCATCTAGAAATCATTATTTGTTAATTATTTCTTAACCACATTCTTGAAATGATAAATAAATCATTTATTCATTTATTATTTCTAAGTAAAGGTATTTAACAAATTTAAATACCTTTTCCCTCCAACAAAATATAATAAAATATTCCAAGTGGTTAGATCTAGATCTTGGTTAATAATATGTTATTATGTGTCATTATCCAGGATAACTCAATATTTTGTTATAAATAGGATGGTTTTACATTCATTCTTCACTTTGATCACTTTCATTGTCGCGCTTTGATAATTCTCGTTGATGCTACTACTTTATTTGCTTCTTGAGACCCCAGAGAGTTCAACATGTTTTGGGTTTTCTTCACCATTGAGAGATAGAAATTTATGGATTTGAAGCATTGAGGACAGCTAATAACACATCCCATTCAGGGGAGTTGGTAACATTATTATGTGTTCCCTTCCCAGGTGTTATAATATATTCAAATTATTTATATCTTGTCTTGTCCATTGGATGCATGGAGAAATTCTTATTTCTTTTCATTGTTTAACTTCTTTTACTACATAGATCTGGTTTTTTGCAGCATTTGTTTAACTATCGAATGCAGATCTAAAGAACTTAAGCAAACAACTTTATTGTTAAAGTTTTTTGTCACATACAACTAAAGTGATCTCTTTTCGTACAATTGCATTAAGAATTTATGCTAACACACCTGGAAAACTACAACTACAATGAACAAATAAGTACGAGAATAATTGATTAAAAATTTGGAATAAGAGGGAAGAGATTACAATAGAAAATAGGTGCCCGATCAGTTTAGAATTATTAAATTAATTTTAGTCCCATTTTTCATACATGCCAGAAAAGACTCAATGGAAATTCTTGTATTAGATTAATAATCCCACATGACAAAATCCTAATGGGGGAGTTGCAAGCCCTATTCCAAGAACATAACTAAGATTCCAGTCTTATAATTCCATTTCAATGAATCCCCATTGGGTTAATCATAAAAACTTAACCATTTTAGGTCACAAACTTAACCATCTAGTTTTTCATTTGGTTTGGGAGGTCCCTTGTAGTATAAACAAAAATTTGAAAGACCAAAAAACCTTATCATTATAGCTAAGAGAGAAAAAAAGTATAAAGGAAAGGTATTGTTATTCCTAAGAAAACAATATATAATACTGAAAGGTTCTACATAAGCTGCCCTTATTTTCAAAATACCAGAATATGGTTGTTTTTTAATATAAATAATATCTAAATCACTTCTATGATAGGTAAAACCTACTTTTGAAATATGTCAATGTATGTACATTCTCTTAAATTATCTCTAGAAAAAAAAACTACACTTATATGATGTAATTGGATTCAAAATTAACTTCCAATAGAAAAAATTTGATCAAACAAATGAGCACGGTGCATAGAAGAAATAAGCAGACATGCAACATTATATCGATCATAAACTCCTCTGTAAATATTCCAAAATGTGCCATGGGCGATAATAGTCATTATATCTAGTTTTTTAGGTCAATTTCCAACTTCTCTTTTAGGTTCCAGGCGTATGATTTTTTCCATACCTTGCTCAGATGCCTATATAGATTCATTAGATCAATATGATTTGTTCTCAAAAACCCACTCTTCCTTGGACTCCCTCCCTTCCATTTTATTTCAAATTCATAGGCCTTACCACTATTATTAGCACCACCCTTATTGACTTCTTGTTCCTCCTAAGCTTTCGAACCCATGTCCATCATGAAAAATGGATCCTACATCACAATCTAGAACCCAACTCAACAATCCACACCTTCCTCCTGAATTCTACAGTAGAATCTAAGAGATCATGAGAAGAAAAATAACAATGAATTCTCTCCCAACCTAGGAAGGAATAAGAGTAGCGGGAAATTGAATTTTAATAGTTTGATTTTAGATTTTAGAGTAGTAGAAAATTATATTTTAATAGTTTGTCAATTTCTATCGTAGCTTATGTTGCCACTATTGAGGTTACATTTTCTTTTCATTTGAGAAAAAAGACGTAATTTTCCATAGAATCTATATCTAATGATGTTGAAGGCCTAGAGTGATAATTTTGGCCTGAGGGCATCAATAAAAACTATAGAAGACCTCCCTAATTCAAGAAGTTTGTTCATATAAGGAGGGAAATGGGACATGTGGTTTACACATAAGAGGAATATCCATTAACCCTTAATGAGGTGGAAAATATTCTCAAATATAATAATAATGTTATCAATAAACTCAAGTAGTTGTAGGTAGCCCATTATTTTCGAAGAAGAGCTCAAAAATACCCTATCATAAGCTAGCCATATTTTAATTTAAATTAGTCATTCACGTTAGTCATTTTATCTATATTACTTATTAGTTAATTGTATATTTTAACCGAGGAATAAATTAGTTGTTTATGTTAGTCATTTTTTTGTTGGGTCACTTAATATTTCTCATTTTTGGTAGTATTTCACTTTGAAAAGATGTGATGACTAACATTTCTAGGCACATATTCAATGATTTCTCATTTTCTACAAGTGAAAATAAATACACATCTGAGTGACATAATTTTAAGTGATGCCCCACAAGCAACGTATATATGTGTGTGTGTGTGTGTGTGTGTGTGTGTGTGTGTGTGTGTGTGTGTGTGTGTGTGTGTGACATTATAGTTGACATGCCATGTAAGATAGCTACCATAAGCGACATAGTTAAGCATCAATGTACTAAAGTAATGCACACTTGAGCCATGGTACATTGTATTATCTATTAGATATAAGTGATGCACCTTAACTAAGAACACATAAGTGATAAACGTAAGTAATGAATGATGACTAGCATAATGAGTTCATATTTGAGTGTTTAATAAGAAAATATAGGTAAACACATGATATTGACCTTGCATCGCAAGTTGGAAATGTCCATTGATGTAAATTGACATGGAATTTGAAAAACCATAGTTGTGTACAATTTGGAAACCCTAGTTTTGTGTAATTTGAAAACCCTGGTAATGTTGAATTTGATAATGCTAGTATTTTAAAATTTGAAAGTGTAGTTGGAGGTTACTTGGTTTCTTATTTTGGTGGATGGAGTACTAAGGGTATGGAGAGTCTCATGTGTGCCAATTTATGTCAAGCTTTGCTGGCTAATGCTATTCATAAAAAACCTAGTTGATGGCTTTAATATGAAGTGTGAATAACCTCATTTTCTCCTTAGAGCTCAACATAAACTATCTCTTTATGCACTTTCCTTGGGATATTATCTTTTCTTTCATTATATTTATGAATGTTATGAAACTTTGAAATTTATATCGATGGAATTTTGTTGTTTATACAATTGTGACTAATTTATGCTTAAAAAACCATAGGTGAATTCCATAAGTGACAAAATTTTAAAAGAAACACACATATAACATACATAATTTTAAGTGAAACCCCATAAACAATGTACATATAAGTGGTACTCTTCAAATTTAGACACATAGTGAACATGCCAAGTAAGATACTATTGACAGTGCTAGAAAGCCATCAACCAATGGGGTCTCCCCAATGTGAAGTCACAATTAGACCTCACATCATTTGGAGTAGGATCCCCATCCGAGGTATTGACCTGGACACCATAACTTAATGTTTTCCTTAACTACAATGGATAACATAATAGAGTATGCACATAACCTTCGAAAACAGCAAGAAAATTGACATTGTGAAACACCAATTGCAATGTGTAAAAGGAAACTTTCATGAGAGGGGAGTAAGAGTGAGTATCTATAAGGAAAGTAATAGTACTATCTAAAGAGAGGGAAACAAGAGCAAGGAAATATTAATTATATATATATCAAAATATTTAACATATACATAACAAAAATTAAATTAAATACAACACACATTCAACAAGATAAGTACCAAAGCCACTGAAAACACATACCACAAATATATAAAGAATAACATTACTACATTCATGATACATGCATGAAAATGTGTTTCCTCATCAAGCTTCTAATTATTAGGTGAAAGATCCAAGTACACAATTACAATGGCAAGCCACTAGCTCCAATAGTGGAACATTAAGTCACTTCTTGCTTCTTCAAAGAATGATCTTCTCTCTTATTTTAACCTAGAGAAGCCAAGGCTAGATCTCCAAAGGCTAAGCCTCCAAAATCCATTTGCATGAGTTATGAGGGTGTATTTATAACAATACGGATGACCTTTCATATCCCCATGACTCTTTATCTTCCCTCGTGACTCTTATACTTCAAATGTGACCTTTGGACTTCTACATGTCTTTTGTACTTTTCCTAAAGACTATTTTTCCCATATATGACTATGTGAATTTTCATATTCCACACATGACTCTTCGACTTCCACACATTACATTTTTTCCTTTCCTTTTAATAATTAAATTATTATATCCAAAAATGATGTGGAATGACACATGGACACACATGACAATGTGATGACACTTGGATAAATCACAACTTGAAAATGATGACATGGATTTCATATTAAGATGGAAATGCCAAGTTGTTTCTCTTGCTACTTGTCTTCAATATTTGAGAGAGATTTGTTCAGTACTTCAGCTTCATGAAAGATATGCTTTGTCTCCATCTTCACCCTCCAAAGGGTTTAGGTGAATGTTGGAACCTTCCAAGTCAGCTTATTTGTCTTGATCCAAAATTCCATTGAGTTATTCATGGTGGTACTTCCTTACTTCTTCACAAGTGCTTGAAGATATGGAGTTTTTCATGTGATTTGGGTCTTCCAACTTGTTTTTTTATGTAGTGCCCTTTCATCCTATTATCCAATGGTCATATTTTCTTAACAAATTCATGA
Organism: Pinus albicaulis; assembly: GCA_034641835.2. Taxonomy (NCBI): domain Eukaryota; kingdom Viridiplantae; phylum Streptophyta; class Pinopsida; order Pinales; family Pinaceae; genus Pinus; species Pinus albicaulis. The sequence continues at coordinate 234,137,936 of CM076570.1, read as the reverse complement.
GGATCTTCTAGCATGGTATCCTTCTCCTCCTTTCTAAGCATCATCCTGTCATGTCAAGATATAGTACTTGCAACCAAAATCTACTCATGACAATATGACATTAGTCTGAAATCATACTAGTCTAACATGATTAATGAAATTCATTTGTTAAGCTGGAGATAGATTTAGGGATTCTGCAGTGCACAGTTCCAAAGGCCATGGATGAGATACTAAAGCTTGAGGTTGTGCATCACGTAGTTCTAGAGGCTTGGGCAGGAATACTGCGCAATTTGGGAGCTAAATGAGGTAGGCTTGAGCCTTGATACTATCTAATGTGAAATTCTAGAGGGATATTAATCACTAGATTGAAAATTTGTGTGTTTCAAGAACTCAAGGAGACAGTTTGATGATTGAGACTACGTCATGCACAGAAAGAGATTGGCTGGGAAGCATGATTGCGTAGTTTCTGATGGTAGGGAGATAATCCTTGAGAACTATGACTGTGCAATGTGCAGTCCTTGTAGAAAAAATTGTGAATTGAATGGTCCCAAGAGGCAGGGATGCATGTTTGAGGCTTGATCCTATGCAATGCATAGTTCAGGGAGGATAAGTGAGTCTAAGTTGATCAGGCAAGAATTTTTCTGATAGTTGACTAAGTGTGAGATCAGCAAGATATGGATAGGAATGAGATAGGATTTTAAGGTGATAATGCACTTAGAACAATCGATGACAAAACATTAAACAACTAGCACCTATAAAAAACATGATCACTTTGGTGTAACGACAACACTACACTTTCCTCTAAGTGTGACACTAAAGATACCTTTTGTGATGACATTGATGACAATAGTGCGACAATGAATAAAAATTTGGGAATTATTCTAATACATGTCTATATGATAAATAGGACTCATCGGAACCAAATTTCCCTCCTAAAAAGAACCATAATTCTACTTTGACATCATGCGACACTTCCCATGTTCGGGAGACAAACTTGCAACAATAAGAGAAAACTGCAAATGACACTTGAAAATGCTTAAATAAAGTGGAAGGGAAACATGGAAAATAAAATATAACATGAAAATGATACTTATCAAATTTAATGCAAGAAAAAATGATAGTTTCGAACGTGAAAGAGACACTTGAGAAAGCAAAGGTGTTCCCGAGTGAAAATTGATAAAACTCACTGAAAATAGAAGTACAATTGCAATCAAAGTGAGGGATACAGTCAATGGAGAGTGTTCATTGATTTCCTACATATGTTTTGTAGTACATTGTACTTATGGATTGTGTATTTTCTATCACCACTGTATCCCTCACTTATGCATTTTGAGTTCTTGATCGCACGAGCCTTACTATCTATGTAAGTTTGCAAGAAGAAGCCCTTGTGAATTATTCAAAAACTCAGAATGCATAAGCAAGTGAATTTGACACTTAAAATATGAGAGAAAACCAACCAACCATGAAGAAAATATTAACAATCAAGGAACAAAAGATCCTAGGATCACAAGTAGGCTCCAAAATTCAAGTGTGAGCAAATTTTGGAGGGTGTTTGTTGCAGTTGTTAGTGCAAGGAGCCACTCCTTGACTGCATAAGGAGTAAGCCTTACACATCATATTTCATTTCAAATTTTAAAAGGGTTGTTTGAGTGGTGGGATGGCTTCTCAAAGACTTTGAAATGATTTTTTTATATTTTTTAAGACTTTCATGCATTTGGCAAGCCATGGAAAGTATAAATTGTGTGGTTAAATTGGTAGTATATGGATCAGAGTGTACAAATGGAGAAGATTGATAGATGGTACCTATTCTAGGAGTTATTCCTATCCTAAATCAGTCACACAGGTACAATGATGGATCTTTAAACAAACTTTGTTTATGCAAGGCAAACAACATTTAGAAAATATATTACATGTATAAAGTATTCCATGAATCCTTTATGAAGTCTTCACTGATATGTTCTATAACACACATATAATTTGTAGAAAATTGAAAGCAGGTAATTTACCATTAAATCCTTTAACAGTTTCTCACTCACACCTTACTAGTTGTTGCAATTCATATTTAGAAGAAATTAACAAATAAAAGAGACACACCACACATTATATGTTCCTTGATTCACAAAATCCTCCAGCATGAAGTAAAAATGTTTTTTATTATACTCAGTCTTCAGGTATACCAACATCCAACCTGGAAATGGTATTTTCAAGTGGTATATATAGAAATAGAGGTACTAACTCCATCTCTTATAAAAATAAGGAAACATTAATCCTAACATTACATAGGTTTCAAAATACATTACATCCATTTCTCATCGAAATCTAACAAAAATGGACAGACAGAGAAGAAATCTGGGCTGAAATGTTGAGTATGTTGTCATGCTGCCCCGTTTTCTATTGATTTGTCTCCTTGTGTCATGGGTCTTTAATAACCATGTAGCTCCATTTAATAAGAACTCCAACAACCTCATAACCACCTTTCACCATCACTTAGTATATCCATTTGGTTATGGGTTCTTATCCAACCTTAAATAGCTCGGAAAAATTTGCTGACAAGTGTCAAAATTCAGTTAAAACAGGTGCTACCAGAAATGCTGGTAAAAAATTGTAACTGCGCAAAAATTGGAATGCTACTGGAATTTCCCGTAGTGTTATATTTTATTTTTAAAAATATGCAGAAAATGTTGAAAATCTTGTGCATACTTATATTCCTTGATACCTTAAGTTGTTGTTCAAAATTATAACTATTAAGGAAAAAGGAACTTGTATCAAAAACCTTTTTACCTTCCTTCTATGTGGGTTGCAGCTTAAGCAAGCTTATCCAAGTTTTTTTTGTTGTCAGCAGCTGATCTAGGTCTGGTTGGTCTTCTGTTTTCTTCCTTGACAGTGGATTTCTCCTCCTTATAACCCTTTTTTGTTTTTCTTCTCTTTGAGAGCTTTGAGTGTTGCTCTGAAGGGGTTTTGTTCTTATTTTTCTTCATGGATTTATCTGTCTTTGAACCTTCAATATCAATGACCTTTGTCATTAGGCTTGGATTATGTATAGCCTTGGATTTAAGCCTAATTTTTTTTTTTCTCTGGTATGCCTCTTTCTGGTACCAGCAACAGGTTTGGCTTCTTCTTACTACCGATGTCATATCCAGCATCCTTAAGGAGTTCTTCATCTGATTTTGTAGATTGATACTCTTTCTGCATCTTTTGTTGAATATGTGCTTCCGGAATTTCTGGTAGCACCTGCGCTTTTGATTTATCTGCAATTGTAGACCTTCCTCTTATGGTTGTGGTGTAGACATTAGGAAAAGGAGGAACATGGGGCACCATTTTCATAGATTTGGTTTTACTTGTTGAGTAACTCTCTCCCTTTTCCAACTTTCTCTCAGCTTTAACTGCAAAAAACTTTTCTTTCTTACCCTTGGCCTTCTTATAGATATTTTCTTTTTTGTCCTTTCTTTTTGTTCTTATTTTTGCAGGCTGAGGGTGCGGTTGTGAAACTGAGGTGTAGGTGCAGGTTGGCCTACCCTATAAAATAAAAAGTGATCCCAAGTTTGATTTTTGTTTCCTAATTCTTCTTCAACTAAAAGTTTGATTAAAGCTTGGTGATACAAGCTATACTCTGAAACATTAGTGTGGGTTTGAACCCTTGATGACATATTTTTCAAGATTTTCAACAAGAAATATGGAACATTCAATGTCTTCATTCCTGAAACATGAAAAAGAAACCTCACGTTATAGAGGAACACAATTGTATACCTCCTTTCACAAGTGAGGTATATCTTGATAAGCTTAATAGATTCTATTGATTCAGTATTAAGATATCTTCTTGGAATGCCCTTTTCCCTATTTGGATCCCTGTGTGCATCCTTGAGGAAACTATTGTGGTCTCCTCTTGTAATAACCTGCCCTTTAAACCACCTCTCTCCTTCCTGTGGAAGTTTAAAGGCTTCAGCGATGGAGTCTTCGGAAACCTGCAAGGTAAGGCTATAAATTGTGGCTTCTTGTCCATAAAAAGAGTTAGAAAACTCTTGACCTACTCCTGAGTGAGAGCTCCCTAACCTAGTGCATAAAGAATACCACCCTGACTAGATGAACAAGCTTCTTACCCTCGAATTTGCATCCACTAGGTCTGCACCCTGTGGCTCAATTCGATTTATTTTTCCACCTGTTTTAGTCATCTTTAGAAAATAAATGACTTTGTCTCTTGAAACTGATAGGTGGCAGACTTGGAGGAGTTTCACCTTACAATTATTGCTTGTATTCTCCTTTGAAATCCGGTCTAAAATCCAGAGTCGTCCTCAAACTATGACTCTAAGAAATTCGATCTCCAACAACTAAAATCTCAAATGACAGTGCTCCTAATTTTTTAGTGGTTTTAAAATAAATATATGGTTCATCACCCCATGAAAATCAACCTTCATCATGGAAAATATCCCTCACCGTGATTTGCACCATGTGATAATCCATCATTACCTTCAGTTGGTTGTGTATTTCTGTATGTAGAGCTCCAGATGGATTGAGACAAGCAGATGTGTGACTAATTGTGACCTCCATTGTCTTGATGTTAATTGGCCTAAATTTCTGAAAACACTGTTGTGTGACTAGCCAAATGGTTATGAAGTTTAAGCTTAATAACCACCATCTCCTTCATTCAGAAAAACACGTACCTTTACATACATCTAACTGACTTGGGGTTCACAGGCGCACGAGATTAACAGTTAAGTGCATTACTACGGTTGATACATAGGCATTAACGTGTACCATGACTTGACTTGAACTAGATGGACTACATAAGACACCTATCATGAGATATGAAAATATTTAAAAAGGATTTGAGGCGTATTTACACTACAAAACATGGCTTGGTAAAAGCGGATGCACTTTTTTGTTTTGTTTTTTTTAAACAGTGTATGTTTCTAGAATTTCTAACAGCATTGGAATTAAAAAGAAAAATACAGAAACAAGAAAATAACAGACTGTCCAAAAAGACTAAAACTGGTGCTCCCGTAATTTCCGGTAGAGACTAAAAATATATTTTGAAAATTTGAAAATTTTGAAGTTTAATCCTAAAAAAAAAATATGAAATGGACTCGTGACTTAGAAAAGAACTGTGCTAACAGCAACGAAAACACTTGGTGACACATTGGTAGAACTCCAGCTTCTCTTCTTAGGTTTCACCCTTATCTAAAAGTTCTCAGTATTTCAAGAAGTATTAGTTCATCGCATGGATTACCTCGACTCCCCTAGTTGACTTGGCTATGGACATAGTCTCGTATATTCCTTTTCTCACACTAAACAAATTCACAAAGTTTTCCAATTCATAATTGTTTTGATTCAGGAGAAGGGTAATATAAAATTACGATTTTAAGATAATCAGAGTCTTACTTTTCATCTTTGGCGTTGCTCTGCTACCAGCAGACCTAAAGACTACCTGGTGAAGTCACTATAGGAACACAAGAATTCATTTGTTGCCAGTGAGCCTGAATAATACCCCGACGAGGTTAATTTCTTCACTTCTCCACGGAGGAAATATTTCTCTTCTTTTTCCCTTTATTTATTTATTTATAGAATTGTTCTTAGGCACTTATTTATTTCACTGGGGTGGAAGATGGATCCCAACTTATTGATAGCATAAGAGGTTGTTCCCTCAGATAAGGTTATATATACCTTTGATATTGGTTTTGTCACTATTGATTTTCTCCTTTCCCTTCTTCTTCTTGATTGGATCAACCAGAAGAACACCATTTAATTACAACATTGAGTCAAGGAATGAATATCCTAGAATAGATACGAAATTTATGGTTTAACCAAAGGCTTTCCATTCGAATGGATCATATTTTGTGTTCATACATCATTAACTTTAAATATAACTAAACCAAATATATAAGCTAAGCGTTGTTGATCATCACAATTTCTCTTTTCAAGTTTTTCCACATTTTCTTTTGAGCCAACTAGAGACATATTTCATGCAAAGTAAAATAAGAAAGAAAAAACAGAGAAACAACACCAAAAAGGAAAACAAATGGAGGCTAAGCATAAAGAAACCTAAAAATATAAACAAAAGAAAAGCAAATACCAGATGGAAAGAAAACACAGGATGAGTGAGAAAAGGTAAACTAGAATAAAGATAGACCTACTCCTAACCTAACCATCTAGAAGGTCAGGGTCAAATGTAATGATATTTCCAATGTAACCACCGTAAATTGTCCCAACCTAAAAATAAAAGAACCAACAATTAAAATCGAAATATAATGATTTGCAACAAAAAATATCAGCACAATATATCGAAGGTCTTTCCGAAAGGCAAAAATATGTTCCATAAAAACTAACCTTAATCATCCTGCAACCTTACCTTCATGACGAGAAAAATAGTCATACAAACCTCAAAGGTTTATCGTGTATTCATCGGTGTTTCCCCTCTTAGAAATAATTAATAAATATCGGAGCTTGTTATTAGAAAAATGACCTACTAATTAATATCTCTCCATCCACACATAGATTCGATCATGAAATTCAAAACAATCCTTTTGAAACCCCTGAAATTCTAGGAAATATGAACTTTCAATCATCGCACTCAAATTATAAGGATAATCGATAGGATCAACCAATGTAGAAAAATTATCATTGGGTGTACTAATCGGAAAATGATTCATCGAGTGATAGTTTTTTCGACCAAATTGATGAATTAGCATATGATATTCTTGATTCTCCATTGGTTCCCTTTGTTTCCAATTTCGTACTAGACCAATAATAAGAAAGCTTGCAGAATTAAAAGAAATTTTTGGACTTGTAAATAAAGGAAACCAATTGAAACAATATTTTGACAAAAGGTTAGAGGAATATGTAAAATCAAATATAGAATCCATTTCAGCATGGGATTTTGATCCACTAAATTATTCAAGCAATGAATGCTGCTCAAAAAGATTAATTGGGACAAACAAACAAAAAATGATTATTTGAGTAACATTCATAATGAATATTAGGAGTTTATTTTTCACCATAACATTCAACATATATAAATTCTTTGGCCAAAAATAATCTTTAAATTGATCAACTTCACAATTTTTTGCATCCATGAAAGGCATACATTCCAATCCAAAGTTGGATACAAGAGGTCTAGATGAAGGTGAATTCATTATAATGGTATCTTCTATCTTATCAGAGACCCAATCTTGATAAATTGAAAAGTTGTGATTTTAAATACCTAAATCCATGAAGGACGAGTTTGCATCTAGTGAAATAATACAACGTAAAGAATTTTGCAAGGAAAATTGGAACTGACAGAGTTTGAGAGTATTACTAGGATTACGATAACTTGACATAACCATCAACGAAAGTTGAAGTGCCTCAACTTACTGAAATTTTACAAAACTTTAAAAAGATATATAAAAACATTTTGAGAATCGAATCAGATCAAAAATTGCATGTGGATAGCTACTATTAGTTAAATTAACAAGATTACTCTTATCTAGATTTTAGCCATCTAGATCACTGGTTTAATCAGATTTGAAAACCTCAACAAATAGATTACTCAAATCATAATATTCTTCCAATCGCAAATCTATAGATACATAAATTCGATAAATCTCATGATAAAATGGATTTGATGGGTTATCTTCATGTAAAATAGGATATTGCAAGGAATGGAATGGATATTCTATGAATTCATTGCTTTCTTATTTTTCATGGATAATCTCACTATCCTATGTCATTTCAAGATTCAACTCATCAGATGAAAAACTTGAAGAACATTGAGTATCTTCATCGCAATTTGATGAATTACAAGCAGTGGGGCACAAGGGATAGGGAGGTCAAGAGGAAGAAGTGTTCATAAGAGTGTTATTTGACCAAATCATATTGAAGATATAAATATTTCAAAATAAAATCTTATTGAGAAACTAAAAGATTAGTTGGTGCACTTGGGTTTCCATCATCATATACATCAACAGAGTCATCCTCATGGGAGGGATGGTTGTCCGAGACTTGATATTGATTATGAAAATTGGATTTCATTTAATTGACAACCAGATTCAATATTTTCTAGAAATGAGGAAATATGTTCTTCACATAGAGGACTTTGGAAAAGAGAATAATTATTGGAATAATATTCACCTTCCAGCTCCTCTATCTACAAAATGTGACTACCTTGCACCTTTTCACTACATGGATTTGGAATAGATAGCTTAGGAAAATCAATAGACAAGGGTCAAGAGAAACGAGATGAAAGATTTAGGACTAAATTTATGAATGTTAATATCTTCTTGCAGAATGGAGGTATTATTCTTAACCTTAGGCTCTATAAACCATTTCAATATTTCCTCCATTGTATATGGATCATGAGAAATGGACGAGGGTTGAAGATATGGATCAACCATTTAATTTTTGTATTTCCCAACTTTTACATCATCGCAAGAAGGCACCCAAATCGGAACTTAAAAAGGAGTAGGACAAGGAACAAAAGGAATAATAGGTTCCTCTTCTGAACTTAGAGGTGTCTCATGTTTTATAACATTTGGGGCAACAAAAACATCCATGGGTTCAATTTCACCATGTAAAGAAATATAAACCACTCTCAATTTTTTTCTTAAAGAAATCCCAAAATGTATCTTCCCTAGGAAATTCATAACATAGGTGAAAGAATCGATTAGAAAAATTTTCAATTGATTTACGAAGGTTCATTCCTAGTTGATTAATCCTTTTATGGACATCTTGGTAATCATACTTATCAAATACTAAATGAAGTCACTTGATGAAGTGTTCAAAATAATTGATGGAAGAATATGGTAAGGTATGAAACTATGTAATATTCCAAAATTTTAGCCTCCAAGCTAAATGGAATATTAGATTTGTTTTATCACTAGGAAGGTGAATAAATGGGTAGGTAGGCCCATTAACCTCTTTAGGAGGATCAATAACACTCCTAATGTGAAAAGGGGTAAGAGTAAGAAACTTGTTTGAGCACCCTTGGGTGTGAACAGAGATGGGGACATGTTGATTCAGTCAAATTTGACCAAGTCAACAAAGCTATCTAGATACATTGAACCACCTTGTTGGACAACACAGTTTTGGTGGAGGACAACTTGCATGAGATTGATGGCACATATGGATGGGACCCAATGAGGATACGTTCACTTGCTATATATGAAGAGGATGGAGGCCTTTTTTATTCATGATTTTTTATTTAGATCTATTGATCTTGTTTGTTTAGACTTGGCTTCCCCTTACTGTTTAGCAAGGTAGCACTGGGTGTTCCCGAGTGGGAATCCCACCTCTTCCCTTGAGAGGCCTCCTGGGAGAGCTTGTCCTATATTTCTCCACATCTAGGCTCAAGGCCAAGCATCATTAGTCAGTCCCAACATTATTTCTGTAGCAGGATATTGCTAAGTTGCAGGGTGTTGCAATGGAGGATTCTTACACCACTTCCGGGTCTGTTTCTTAGTAGAAGGTGTCTTCCTTCTCTTAAGAAAATAGTTAGGGATATTTTTGAGCATATTTCATATCTTGGTAGTAGGAAAAAGTGTTTCTCATATCCTATAGTGCAGTCCCTTGCAGGAACTGCGTCATTTTATGCAGAGTTGCTGCAGCAGGGTTAATACCCTTATTTTTTAGCTAGTTTCCTAGGGAAAGGGCCAACCCTTCTCCCGGAAAGCTATAGGAAGGGATTCTCATCTCTATTTTGTATTATTCAGCTATATTTCTATAATTTTGCAGTAAAACTACATTTTCTAAGCTGAATATTCAGATCTTCTCTTTCTTGTACATGTGTTTCATGAAACCCTTGTCGGGTTAGCTTTATAATGCAATAGGGAGGCTAGATCTCCGTTTTCTTGGCATATTATTCCATGTAAATCAAGAGCCATGTTATTCCATTATTTTATTACAGAAACCCTCATAAAATAATTTTTTGTATGTTTCAGTCTTTTCTGCATAACTCATATCATGGGATTTGGTTATTTTTAAGCTATCAGGTAGCCGAGAGGTCTGTTTAATAGATCAAAAGGGATTTATTTCTGATCCCATTTTGTATGTGAAAGCCTAACAGCATATTCTAAGGGAACCTAGCATTATTTCACCCAATAAAAATGCAGATCTCCAAAAATAACATTTTTAGGGTCTAATTTTTGCATTTTCCCCACTTGGGAAGGTGTATACATTCTTCTTTTGTTGTTGTTTCACTCATTTGAGGGCTATGTGTTTTTTAACACATCATATGAGTCTATTTTTTGGTTCTCCAACTTTGTAATATCTTACGATATTCTATTTTTTGTAGAAAATCCCTATTTTGGGATATTACAGTGGTATCAAAGCTTCAATCTTGGCTCAACCTGTGGAACTCAGCCATGCAGCTATCTAGAGAAGGAGAGATGAACAGAGAGAAGACTCCATTATGTGGAGGAAAAATGGAAGATAGGCTCACACAGCTTCTTCCAAAATCTATGCAGTGCATCAGTGAAGAGCTTAAGAAGATGAGAGAAGAGATGGAATCTCCTGAGGAGTTTGAATCTAGAGCCAAATATAGATTGGCACATGATAGGTGTGAGCATGCAGCTACACTCTATTATGCACATCGCATTCAAATGCCCGGGTCTGCTATGAAAAATATGAAAGAAGAGAAAATTCTGGAGGAAGGAACCCTTAGCAATTTTCTGCAAGAGTATGAATCTCAAACTGAGAAGTTTAGAGATCATATTACTTTCAAGGAGTTCTGCAAGATTATGTTGGAGAGGAGCCATATGCATAACATGGATAGACTTTCTCTATCTACCTTTGATGGATCCCCAACTTTCTCAGCCAAAGCTTGGGTGGAGGAGTTGTGTACTTATTTGCAGCAGCACCCAGTTACTAAAGAAGAAGCCATCAGAGTTGCAGCGCTGCACTTTGAAGGTAAAGCCTATGCTTGGTGGATGTTTGAGTAATTTTCATTGCAAAATTTTAATACTTATTCTTTTTCAAAGTTCGCTAAAATATTGGTTGAGAGATTTGATACAAAACATGAGGAAATCAAACCAATGAAACTTTTGCATAAGTTGGGAGGGCCTACAAACTCAAAACCACTTCAGAAACCTATTGGGGGAGATCACATCTTGCATGATACCTTGCTGGAGGTAAGATATTTGTTTCACAACCTTGGACAAGAGGGCATGAAGGGTCCTTTTGCAAAGGAGGATCCTCTTATTGAGCAATTACCTCCTATTCATATTGAATATGAAGAGAAGGATGGAGGTTACAGTGCTATCACATCTAGAGCATTTAACGTGCCTCATGCAGAGGAAGGAGGAGCACATGCTCCAACAGGAGGGTTTCTTGTTTTATTGCAAGAAGTTCCCCAGGATCTCATACATGGAGGTCCCAGCACAATCAATGAGCAGCATGATTGTGCGGCATTGCAGCTGGAAGGAGGAGGTAGGGAGGAAGGGCAGCATCACTTGATGAGAGGCACACACCCTTCTCTATTTCAGAAATCTAATGCAAGGAAAAGGCAGACTGATTTGCACTGTAAGGGCAGGGGCAAGGTTGCCCAACCATATGAGCAGACTACTCTTGACATAGATGTCTCACTACATGGAGGCATTCCACCTGGGAGGCCACCTGATCTCGAGATGATGAGAGGCATATTGCCATTTCGTTCAGCCCTCTTAGATTCCAAAGAGGTGAAAACTTTGGAGGATTCTAGTGCAGCGCAGAGAGTTTGGGATAAACTCAAGGAGGAGGGGGACATCCTACAATATTCAACACCACCCACTCTCACTATCTGTACTGTGCTAACAGAAGTTGTTGCAGTCATGGAGGATGGCACCTTCATGGTGCAAGGGAGCTACTCCATGGATTTGGAGAGACAGAGGGTACTTCCTTTGAGGAAGGAATCCTCCATACATGGGAGTAGATGGAGGCCACTCATGCTTTCATTCGCCAATATTGGGAGATTCTTCTTGGATGAGAGCTTCTCATGGGAAGAAAACTTCCAAGGATACCTATTCCTTTTAGAGCATGAGTTGTTGCATGATGGGCATGGCAGCAATTTGGAGGATAAATTTGGCATGAGGGATGTCAAAGGAGAAGACAACAACATGTGGAGAGCTTCACCTTAGAGATCAACAGCGTTGTCTCTTGGGAGGATTGATCCATATTGGAGGTCTCAACTCTTGGTAGAGTACTCCAAGGATCTTGGTGCTTGCATGATTCTTGATGACCCTGATGGAGATGACCGATATAGGGTGGATGATATGGTCATCTATTCTTATGGCAGAGTTTTCTTGACTAGAGCTTTTTAGCTCAAGGAGAATTTGCTACATGCAGCACATGAGGACTTCTTTTCCATGAATTTTGATGCATATCTTTCCTTGGCAGAGGAGTTCATTTGGGAGGGAATTCGGCATGATATACTTCAGAATATGGAGAGATGCATAGCCTGGATGGTGATGGAGAGGATGTCATAGCCACCTTCCTACTCATTGGAAGTAAGGGAGCATTTCCAGTTGAGCCATTTCAGCTCAAGACCTCAAGTGCATGATGGAGAATGTACAATTTCACTTAATGTTTTTTACTTCTTGTCTTTTTATGAGCAGCATATTGTACCAAGGAGGATTATTCCTTCTTTCATATTGTATAATGGTGTACTTGAAGCCATTTGTAGCATTGAGATTGGCTATCTCATTGGTGGTTTATGGGGGAAGCCACATGATTTTTGGTGTGCACCATTGACACCCTTTTGTACTTTCATGTTTATATCTTGTAAAATGATTGTGGCAGAAAAAAAATGGTTGGGAAAGCACTTGTTTTTGTTTGATTTGATGCAGGCAAGGAATTCACTGCGCTGGTTCCTTGTATGGGACCTTGATCCACTTTCCAGTTTTCATATGACAACTTGTTTCTATTGGTTTTTGCTTCCATGTATTGCTGATATCTTTATGTTCATGAGAAGCTTTGATTGGAGAGTGGGAAATGAGTTGAATATGCCCATTGGGAGGATGATTCTCCCTACTTTGCATGATTCATGTTTCCAGAGGAGCAACGGGCAGCCCATGATTGCCAAATTACATCTCTCTTCTTCATGTGGGAGAATCCATTTGGAGAACTTGAGTTTTTGGAGGAGGCACTTCATGGTTTATTTGTTTGATGGGGTAGCTTGGGCCACTCTTGTAGGTCATGATATTTCAGCCCAAGATCAGAAGCAGCCCCATACTTATCATAAATGGGGAGAGAAACCACTTGGTTGGGAGGATCCAATCTCTCCATGCAGCCCCAACACATTGCATGAATCTGGGGTTGAGGATCTTATTGAGCTGACTAGACTGGCTCATTTCATTTGGATGATAGCATGGGTGTGGGAGTCACTCATTGGGAATAATATTTCCCATGTTCATCATCACTCCCACCTTAAGGAGGCCATTGGACAGCAAGGATTTTTCCACTTACATCTTCCACCTTTCTATGATGTAAGCCATATGGTTTTGCATGCATGGGAGGAAACTTTGGAGTACAGATTTGTAGCAGATCATGTTGAGCAGTGGTGGAGACTTTTTTTTTATGAGGAGGCCACAAGAAGAGGAGGGGAGGATTTTTCTCTCCTTATACAGTTGCTTGAGGACAAGCAACTTTTTGGAGGGGAGGACTGTAATATTCCAAAATTTTAGCCTCCAAGCTAAATGGAATATTAGAGTTGTTTTATCACTAGGAAGGTGAATAAATGGGTAGGGAGGCCCATTAACCTCTTTAGGAGGATAAATAACACTCTTAATGTGAAAAGCGGTAAGAATAAGTAACTTATTTGAGCACCCTTGGGTGTGAACAGAGATGGGGACATGTTGATTCAGTCAACTTTGACCAAGTCAACAAAGCTGTCTAGATACATTGAACCACCTTTTTGAATAGCATAGTTTTGGTGGAGGACAACTTGCATGACCTTGATAGCACATGTGGTTGGGACCCAATGAGGAGAGTTTCACTTGCTATATATGAAGAGGATGGGGGCATTTTTTATTCATGCTTTTGGATTTCGATCTATTGATCTTGTCTGTTTAGACTTGGCATCCCCTTGTTGTTTTGCAAGGTAGCATTGGGTGTTCCCGAGCGGGAATCCCACCTCTTCCCTTGAGAGGCCTCTTGGGAGAGGTTGTCCTCTATTGCTCCACATCCAGGCTCAAGGCCAAGCATCATTCTTCAATCCCAGCGTTATTTCTATAGCAGGATATTGCTGAGTTGTAGGGTGTTGCAGTGGAGGATTCTTACACCACTTTCGGGTTTGTTTCTCAGTAGAAGGTGTCTTCCTTCTCTTGAGAAATTAGCTAGGGATATTTCTGAGCATATTTCATATCTTGGTAGTAGGCCAAAGTGGTTCTCAACCCCTACAGCGCAGTCCCTTGCAGGAACTGCGTCATTTTATGCAGATTTGTTGCAGCAGGGTTAAGACCCTTTTTTTTGAGCTAGTTTCCTAGGGAAAGGGCCAACCCTTCTCCCATAAAGCTAGAGGAAGGGATTATCATCCATATTTTGTATTATTTAGCTATATTTCTATAATTTTGTAGTAAAACTACATTTTCTGAGCTGAATATTTAGATCTGCTCTTTCTTGTACATGCGTTTCATGAAACCCTTGCCGGGTTAGCTTTATAATGCAATAGGGAGGCCAAATCTCTGTTTTCTTGGAATATTATTCCATGTAACTCCAGATCCATGTTATTCCATTATTTTACTACAGAAACCCTCATAAAATAATGTTGTATATGTTTCATTCTTTTCTGCATAACTCAAATCATGGGATTTGGTTATTTTTAAGCTATCAGGTAGCCGGGAGGTCTGTTTAACAGATCAAAAGGGATTTCTCTCTGATCCCCTTTTTTATGTGATAGCATAACAGCATATGCTAAGGGAACCCAACGTTATTTCACCCAGTAAAAACGCAGATCTCCAAAAATAACGTTTTCAAGGTCTAATTTTTGCATTTTCCCCACTTGGGAAGGTGTAGACATTCTTATTTTGTTGTTGTTTGACTCATTTTAGGGCTATGTGTTTTTTAACACATCATATGAGTCAATTTTCTGGATCTCCAACTTTGGAATATCTTAATATATTCTATTTGTTGTAGAAAATCCCTATTTTGGGATATTACAAACTATTGGTTAACTCAACCTTAAAGGGCGAGGAATAAAAGTATAAGAGCAAAATATTCATAATTGATTTCAAAAAATTCATAAAAATAGATAAAATTAGAGATGTGCTTGGCTATGGATATTTCACCCTCACCATCAAATTTTAATTGAGACAAGTTATAAAGAGATTCATGGGGGATTGGAAATTTACCATCTAATTTACTAGATAAACACCCTGAGAGTATGATTTAGGGATGATCCATTTAAGATAAGAGATTCAAAATAGAATCAACGGGTAGAGCTTGTCATATATCCCTCCTAGTGCTAGCTATTGAAGGTGGTAGAAATCCATCAACCAAGGGGTTCTACCCAATGCGAAGTTCCAGTTAGACCTAACACCGTTTACAGTAGGAGCCACATATGGAGTATCAAACCAACCACCATAGGTTAAGGTTTTCCTTAGCTGTGATGGATTATATAAGAGATTATGCACATAACCTTTGAAATCAGCAAGAAAGGTTACATTGTGAAACACTAATCGCAATGTGTAAAAGGATACTTTCATAATAGGGGAGCAAGAGTGAGTCTTTAGAAGGAAAGTAATAGTACTATCATGAGACTAGAGGCACACGAGAGAAAGAAAATATTAATCAGTTATTTAACGAAATAGTTCACATAGACATAACAAACATTAAATCAAATACAACACACATTCAACAAGATAAGTACCAAAGCCACCAAAATAGTTGAATTTCCTTAGTACATGTGAAAAAAACACATACCTCAAACATATAAAGAATAGTC
Source organism: Pinus albicaulis (assembly GCA_034641835.2). Classification (NCBI taxonomy): domain Eukaryota; kingdom Viridiplantae; phylum Streptophyta; class Pinopsida; order Pinales; family Pinaceae; genus Pinus; species Pinus albicaulis. Next base: position 234,122,074 of record CM076570.1, on the reverse strand, counting down.
TTACTACATTCACAATACATGCATGAAAATGTTTTGTCTCATTGAGCTTTTTATTATTGCGTAAAAGATACAAGTACATTATTACAATGGTGAGACACTAGCTCCAATAGTGGAACATTAAGTCACTTCTTGCTTCTCCAAATAATGATCTTCTCTCCTATGCTAACCTAGAGAAGCCAAGGGTATCTCTCCAAAGGCTAAGACTCCAAATTCCACTTTATTGAGTTATGAGGGTTTATTTACAACAAGAGGGATGAACTTTCATATTTTCATGACTCTTGAGCTTCTCTCATGACTCTTACACATCTAATATAACTTTTTGACTTCTATATGAATTTTGGAATTTCCCTAAAGACTCTTTTGTCCATATATGACTATGTGACTGTTCATATTCCACATATGACGCTTGGACTTCCACACATTACATTTTATCCTTTCCTTTTGATAATTACATTATTATATCCACAAATGATGTGGAAAGACACATGGAAACACATGACACTGTGATGAAACTTGCATAAGTTACAATTTGAAAATGATGACATGGACTTCATAATAAGGTGGAAATTCCAAGTTGTTCCTCTTGTTGCTTTGTCTTAAATCTTTGATAGATATTTGTTCAGTACTTAATATTCATGAAATATATGCTTTGTCTCCATATTCACCCTCCAAAGGGTCTAGGTGAATGTTGTAACCTTCCAATTCAACTTCTTTTTCTTGATCCAAGATTCCATTCAGTTCTGCATGGTGGTCCTTCTTCTAATTCTTCTTCACAAGTTCTTGAATATATGGATTTTTCATGTGATCTGGGTCTTCCAACTTCTCTCGCGATATAGTTCCCTTTCATCCACTTATCCAATGATCATCTTGTCTTAACATCTTCATGAGGATATTCTAGCATGGTCTCCTTCTCCTCCTTTCCGAGCATCATCCTATCAATGTCAATATATACTAGCTACAAGTGAAATCTACTCATGACAAGACAACATCAGTCCAAAATCATCATAGTATAGCATGCTTCACAAACTTCATTGGTTACGCTAGAGGCAGACTTAGGGATTGTGTAGTGCACAGTTCAAAAGGCCGAGTGTTGGCTTGAGGGGTCCTGACCCAGGTTCAGAATGTTCCGCGCAACCAAAAAAACCCTCCAACTATTGACCCTTTCGGCAGTGATCTTCTTGTGCAGACCAAAGTCTCACCTGAAGAAGTATGGGGGGGAGGGTGGAACCAGGTTTTCGCGCCCTGAGGGAGCGTTTGATGTGTTCTTAACCTTACTAGATTTAATGCTTATCTATCTATGTGATAATTCACAAGAAACCAAATCTAAGCACAGCTAAAATCCCTTAACATATATGCATAAACATATTATTAAACCTTAGTCAGACCTAGCTTTTCAGTGCAGAAACAACACTTGCGCAATCACCTAGATATTTCTTATGTAAAACCCTTAACACAGATGCAACCCTTGTGCAACAAAAAGATATTTCACATATGCTTAACTCAGATAAATTCACATTTATACAAAACTAGATATATAAAATTTAGTATTCAATAGTTAATTAGCACATTCATGCATAAACATAGAAATTGCAACAGATTTTGCCAAAACTTCTTCTTTATTGATAATTCTTCAATCCAATACAATTCTTTCCTTCTACGCACACAGCAGTAGAGTCCTTGCACACAGCTCAGGACCAAGTCTCCGCACACACAACCAACAAGGAGCCCCTCTACCCAGACCAAACACAAACTAGCCCAAAACTTCAATCAAAACATCAACATAACAAAGATAAGATATGATATCCTTACTCGACTCAACCCTTAAATATTTATAAGACTTTGATGGGCACATACCATGGTCTCAAACCATGGTTTGAGACTCATGGTTTCCCTTTTTTCCCATTACAATTATAAATGACCTTTGACCAAAACCAAATCCCCTTGAATTCTGCGCGCGGCACGTTTCAAAAATAATTTAACCATAATTATACCAAAATTTTACCTTAGGGAACCCCATTCGAACACTAGGTTGAGGTAATAAATCTCAAGATTGTGCAATGAGCAATTCTAGAGGCCTGGGCAAGAAGACTAGATAATTTGGGAGCTTAGTGAGGCAGGCTTGAGCCTTAACACTCTGCAATGCACATTTCTTGAGGGATAGTAATCATTTTATTGTGCAATTTCACATTTTAAAGACTCACGGAGGCAACCAAATGAATGAGAATGCATAATTCACAAAAAGATATTGGTTGTGATGCATGATTACGTAGTTTCCAAGGACATGGAGGAAATCCTTGAGAGCTATGAGAGTGTAATATGTTGTTGTAGGAAATAATTTTACATTGTGTAGCCTCAAGAGGTAGGGATGCATGGTTGAGGCTTGGTACTGCACAATTCACAATTCATGGAGGTTGAGTGATCCTAAGTTGATTGGAAAAGAAGTTTTCTGAAGTTTGACTAAGTGTGATATCAACAAGATAAGGATAGGACTGAGATAGGACTTTAATATGATCACACACTCTAAAAAATCGGTGAAACAACATTGAACACTCAACACCTATTAATGACATGATCCCATTCGTGTGACAGAAACACAACACTTTCCTCCAAATCCGACACTAAAGATACACTTTTCAATGCCAGTGACGACACTAGTGCGAAAATGCACACAACTTTGGGAATAATTATAATACATGTCTATATGATAAATAGGACTCACTAGAACCCAATTTTCCTCTTGGAATGAACCATAATTCTAATTTTACATCCTGTGAAAGTTCCCTTGCTTGGGAGATGACACTTGTGACAGTAAAACAAAACTGCAAATGACACTTGAAAATTCTTAAAGAAAGTGGAAGCGACACATGGCAAAGTGAAGATAACATGAAAAATACACTTATCAAAGTGAATGCAAGAAAAAAAAATAGTTATGAATGTGAAAGAGACACTTGAGAAAACAATGGTGTGCCAGAGCGACAGTTGAGAAAACCCATCAAAAATAGAATTACAATTGCAATCAAAGTGATGGAGATTGTCAATGGAGAGTGCACAATGACTATCGATATATGTTGCGCGGTACATTATAATTATGTATCGTGTAGTTTCTCTGTCACCAGTGATCACGCCAGCCTTACTTCCAAGAGCACTGCACTGTCTATGTAAGCTTGTGAGAAGAGAGCTTATGAATTATTCAAGAACTGATCATGAATAAGCAAGTGATTTTGACACTTAGAATCTGAGGGAATACCAACCAACCATGAAGAAAATATGAAAAATCAAGGAACGATTGATCCTAGGATCATAAGTAGGCTCCAAAAATCAATTGTAAGCAAAATTTTGGAGGGTGTTTGTCGCAGCGACAACATGAACCTACAATAAGTGACACATTTAAGCTACAATGCACTAAATAAATGAAAATTTGGGCCATAGTACACCACGTAGGTGTCACATATAAGTGGTGAAACTTATCTAAAAAAACATAAAATATGATGCACATAAACAATGGACTTCCATATGCGTCAATTCACATAAGTAACATGACTATATGATATTACATGATACATATAATTCACACACCATAAGAGCACACACACAATCTAAATGGACCAATGCACATTTTGGTTGCAATAGATGACAAGATATATGTACAATTAACTTATTCCTTCTATTTTCCAATCCCCATTGTTGACAAGATTTCAATAAGCCTCTCTCTCTGAAAAAATGTAATGTAAGCATAAATATGAGAAATTGGAGAGAGGAGAATGAAAAATTCCAAGAATTGGGCATGAAAACACCAACATATTGAGTTCAAATTTGAGTGCATAATTAGAAAATATAAGTAAATGCATGATATTGACATGGAACTAGAAAAAATTATGCCATTTTTTAGTAAGCTATAATGGCTAAGGCTAAGTTTGGAAAATCTAGTTGATGATTGGGGTGAAGTGTTGATAACCTCATTTTGTCCTAAGAGGTCAACACAAAATTTCTCTTTATGCACTTTCCTTGGGATGTCACCATTTTTTAATTATATTTATGTATGTTCTAAAGATATGAAGCATTATATGGATGGAATTTTATTATTTATAGGTCATTTTGAGTATTGTATACCCAACACACCATGCAAGAGACTCCCATAAGTGTGGCACAAATATACGTGTCATAATTTTAATTGATGCCCATAATAAATGTACATATAAGTGATACTCTTCAAAGTGAGACACATAGTCAACATGCCATATAAGTTACATACCGTAAGTGACATAGTTGAGCATCAATGCATTAAATCAAAGCACACAATTCAAAATTCAACTATATTTATATTAAATTTTTTCCACTGTATAGAATGGAATATTTTCGCCAACATAGATAATGGAAACTCGTGTCCAAAAGTGAGAGAATGGAAACTAGTACCCTAGACACAAAATGGAATCTTATGCTGAAAACAAACATCATGGATAATGTACATAATCTCTATCTCAATCAACCTTTCCACCATTGGCACTCCTAGGTACATCTCTAAAATCAATCTTCCTCCTCTTCAACATATAGGAATCTCAACCCTTCTTTGTTCTCAGAGTAATATACCTCTCCAGGCTCTAAAATGGAAAAACAACATATTAGTTCATTTTCCCATATTTTAATTAGTTAACAAACATAATAAATAAAATTTAAAACTAACATAAAAGCTCACTTTAGACATGAATGTTTATGGTCAGAGGTTTGTTCTCCTCTACGTTCCAAACATTATAGAAATGTCTCCTTGCAATAGTTACAACAACAAATTAATTAAAAATAATTAAAATGTGTACAAAATCAATTTAACTCATGTTTTTTATAATATTTTTATCAAGTCATTATTCTCACCATGAAGATATGAGTAAATTGGAGACAATTACCCTTCCTAGCTAAAATGTGGAGCACTTAGTTGAAAAACCTCATCTAAGGCAGTGATGGGGGATGGGGATGTAATTAAAACAACAATAGATGCAACCACTATAGATGTCGCTATTATAGGTGAAATAATTCTTGCCACAATAGTTGATGCGCTAATAGTTGGTGGAGAATTTGGATGACCAACTTGCTCTAAGGAAATGATGGGGGCTTGGGGAGGATGTAGTTGCACCAAATATAGATTCAGTTGTTATAGGAGTAACTATAGTAGATATAATACTGGTCATTGCAACATTGGATGTGTTGAATTGAGGGGTGTGATGATGGAATGGTGTAGGGTGAATGGATATTGGCATGGTATAAGGTGTAAAGAAAAATGTATATGGTTTCAAAGGTGATACACCCCCATTAGTTGTATAGTAGGAGGTAGCACCCTAGGGGAAGAAATCACAATCCCAGGTGCTAAGGGGGGACCCAATGGTCACACTTGAAATGAAGTGGGGACTAACTATGATGGAAGGGGATGGAATCCGAGAAAATGAAACGTGCATAAACATTTGTAATATGTTTTTGATTAGTATAAAAACATCCAATTCAACTATACTAAGATATTGAAAGTATCGTTAAACTAGATATAATCTAACATATGCTATCTTAGTGGGAGATGATTAGGTAATCCCAAGTTGAGATTTTTTCTTACACTCTCCCATAAACACCTATATAAAAACAATTAACTCAAATTAATTTATCCCAAATAACATAAACATTTTCAAAACAAAAATTATTTAAATCTTGCTAAGCTATCATTCATATAGACCAGAATAAATACATTTAAATACTTGTGTGAGAGGTCCTTAAATATTGAATGTTGTAGCTAAGGTTTCATGGAGATTGGAAGAAGTAACATCTTCCCATCTCAATCATGGCATATTCCCTCATAAAATATGTAGATGCCAAAAAAACAAAAGTAAAAAATTACTTTAAATTTATGTTTATTGAAAAATTGTTAATTGTACAATCATACTTATAACCAATTATTTATCATCCATTAAAAACTATACTAACATCATCCGTAAATCACTCCTAGAATGGATCCTCGATCAGAACATGGCAAGTATTCCCATAATGAGAACATAAATGTGGCACCACTCCACTTGAATTAGGAACATAAACTTGTCTACATGGAATCGATTGTATATAATCAGTGTGGCCCAAATGCCCTACATTTGTAGGTCTAAAAAAATACTTTAATCGATATTATTTGGAGGCTACCATAGATGATTAATCTTACACCAAACTAGCATAAGACTCGTTATCACATTGCTAGTGGCAGCAAGGTGATATGAAATCTAATGTGCATGTGGGAAGGGGGTGGGATTTTCCATACACCTAGGAGAAGGTGTCCCTCTCAATGGATTATTCTTGGAATCTATTCAATCTTATGTAGAGCCAACACCAACCCCATGGAACTCACTCATGTCAAAATAATTAACATGGAGACCATGTATGAACTCAACCCACAATTTTTGAAGGAAATATAATGGCACCTCCCTACTATTATAGGGATGATTGTGAAATACCATAAACCAATGGATCATCCAATTGTCTTTCCATGGATCAAATGTGTTCCAAACCTTTGAGAATTTTATGTTCCTCAGATCAGGGGATAGTCTGGTTCCTCGGCAAATATATAACCTTGCAATCATTATTTTGGTGATAATCAATTTTTTAACTTGTTATTTAATAATAAGAGTGGAGTAAAATTCTCTCATATTTGTCCTATATTCAATAATACTACTAAATTAACCATGGGCACAATTAATGGATGAAATATTACTGGCAAGGGGTGTGGCTAATGAGAGTTGTGATGGTCACCTTGTGTGCCTAAGTTCTTCGATCAATATTCTTAATTAATTTAAATTATTTGTAGTTTGAGTTTCTTGAATGGGATTTGGAACTAGATTTATGTTTTCTTGTGGCTCTAATATGAGGTTATTATGTTGATTTGGTTTGTGGCTATTAGCCAAGGTGATTGTAACATCCTCTGTTATACCTCGTACAAAATGCACAAGTTTTTTTTTACGAGTTTTATCAGCATGTAGCATCCTATGATTGACTTATCACAGACTTTTAATCTAGTCATAAAATCATAATCGTTAAGTGCAGTAACCATATAAATGGTATAGAAAATTTTGCAGAGGAATAATTATTAGTGAAACTTGTTATAATAATGTAGTTTGTTGTATCTTTGCATCATCATTTTTCAATTATTGAGGGATTATTAAAATATGTTGAATGACATAATTTCCAACATTATGAAAGATGAAAATATCAACAAGATAACCAATTATACAAGCACTTAAAAGGACATTGATATTACCCTAGAAACCTCGAAGGGAAAACCCAATAAGTGTTTATTTTATTAAAAAAAAAATCATGAGGGATTTCACCCCTCACCCAATGGGAACGAGTCCATCCCTTATCCATTATTGATATTTAAAAAAAAAAAATTAATCTTTAATTCAAGAACAATTAATTAGAGGAAAATACATTAAACAGTCGTCATGTTTCATAAACACATTACCCTTCTAATTTTCCATTCTTATATGTTGTTATAATCATTTTATCCCAAATATTCTCTTTAATGAGAAATATTTCAACACAATTTAAGCTTCCAATGAAAAATATAAATTGTAGATATAACAGCAAATACAATAGATAGTAGAAGGAAATAAAGAGCAATAAGAAACACAATGATTTGGTCAAATACTAGGGAAAACCCACGGCACGGAAAACCATTTCAAATTCTTCTTCTTATTAGATTTCCATAAAATGTTCAACAAAGAGAGTAAAATTTTCCAATTCACAAATCAAGAGTCGGACTCAATCTCAAATCCAACCAAACAAGATCCAATAGATGATCCCCGTAGACAAATATGATCAAAATAAAAATCTTTGAAGTCTGCAGTCAACAGTCAACAAAATTTAGGTCAAGATCAAGACCATGAAAACCCAGTGACGCTGAGTGTGGATTAAGCTCTCCAACCACAAGGAATACCCTATCAAGAAAGTGACTACAATCGATATTTCCAAAAACTAAACCTGCGACTCTAGAAAAAAATTTCCTTTTGTGCATGTGAGCTCAAACCCTACAATTTTGTACATGTACAAATAAATTTCAAAAATCAATATCAGACTTGTACGAACCAATCCAAAAAACAGAGAGAAGAAGACTCCTGATGATGATGTCCAAATGAGGATAACTTTTCTTTAATTTATATGCTTCCAGGGTTGCCCAATTTCTCTTTAAAGTCGACCTGTACTTTTGAGCACATGTGGGTTTCCTCCTTAAAAAAATATATTATTTAACCAAATTAAATTCTTCCAAGGGCTAGGAGGGGTATTTATTCATGAGAAATACTATCCAAAGGAGGGAATTTGTCCCTGAGCTTCCAAATTAACACTCCCCAATCTCAATTTGAGAGAAATTTCCGACTATAAGATATGACCCGTCTCAAATGTCTCGTCATTGTCAACTCAAATTTCGTCACTTCTCATCTCTGCTTGTATCATCTCATGTATGCTCATCTTTGTTTAACACTCTCGAATGTAAAAGAAGAATAATTTGACATCAAATGGGAGATAAATCTACCACCCTCTATCCATGAATCGTCACAGGGGATTTCTAACTCAACCCACATCATAGAGGAGCCCATCTCAACCCTTTGTTAATAAGCGAGATAAACTTACCACAAGGGAAAGGATCGCACTACGTCTTATTGAATAGGCAAGATCGACCTACCACAAGGGAAAGGATCACACTTTGTCCTATTTACCTAGGAAAATGGGTGAGATCTACTCAAGGATCACATTGTGTCCTACCATCTAGTGACAATAGGAAATATCTACCTGAGGATCACACTTTATGATATTTTTTGTTTATACTCCATCAAGGCCCTTAAGGTTCAAGTGGCAGAACACTTGCATCCAATACTTGAGAGAGATTTACTTACCACATGGGTAAGGATACACATACTATCTCAAGTAACCTCAACCCATTGGCCATATGGGGAGTTCTAATCCCAAAAATCATATCTTGTGGGTAGGATACCAATTGGGGTATACTCCATCAAGGTGACAATAGACGAGCTTGGCTTACCACATGGGTAAGGATGCACACCCTATCATGTTTTCCAGAGATCTCTCAACCCCATGAGCCCTTACTACTACATTCCAACCTTGGGAGATCAAAAAGGGGGGAGAGAATGCTCAATGTTATAATTCAGGGCCAGGACCCTTACCTAGGTGGGTCACATCCATTTGTCCAAGATGCTATTTGAATACGAATAACTTCCCTTTCGGTAAATCCTTGGTGATTATATCCATTATCTTCTCATCATTTGAAATGTGATGGACTCTCACAAATCCTCTCTGCACCATGTCTCAAATTTAGTGATAATTGATCTCAATATCTTTAGACTGGCCATGAAATATGGGATTCTCTGCCAATTGGATATGAATTTTGTTTCCATCTCATCCTAGATATTATCATAGATCCAAAGCTAAAGCAACACCCTGATGTTGATCTAGATTTTTGGAGGAATGAGCCTTAAATATTGACACAAAAATAAAAAATTAAAACTTCCCAACAAGTCACTCATCCCAGTACTACTCTAGCTTGGGCTATTTCCCATGATATCTAATGCAGTAATGTCATTGTGATCCAAGTTGTTTAACAAAGGAAATTTCAAAAATGGAAAAGGAATAAGAATTCAATGCATAACAGAAATATTGCAGAAAAATAACACAAGAGGAACTCAAATATTTATTGAAATGGGTCATATACCATGAGACCACATTATGAGAAAAAGGATGATTTACTCCATGGTGAAGTTATGTATTTATACTTTTTACAAGTATCTTTCACCGAGAGTCATGCCTCCTGTTACATTTCAAATACCATAGGAAAATACCATGGTGTTACGGTCCATTTTGTCACATATGATCAATAGACCTACAAACTGAATCAATCAACATCCTTGAACATTTTTTCATAATCCCTTCACAACTCCTTAAGCATCACTTCTCCAAAAAGTTAGATTTTCTGGGACAAATAGCTCAAAAACATTTTTTTTAGCCCCAGTGCACATTGCATGCTTGTACACCTACGTTCAATGCATGTTTCATGCTTGTTCACCAACGTTGTTCAGCACATGTTTCCCCCTTCTACAGGTGTGTTGATTCTAGAAATTCTAGAAAATAAAAAAAATATCTCTGAAGTTTCCTCTTCCAGAAGCTTCCAAGGTAGTTTTAACTATTTACCATAGATAAAGAGCTTGAATTCCTATTCAATAATATCTTGGATACCTTATCTCTTATCTCTTAAGCTCATCCTCCCATCATATGTGTATCTCAATCCCATAATGGTAAATCCTAAACTACCAAACCCATCCTATAAATTTACTACCTCCCATAACGTCTGGGTTGGCTTTTGGACACTACTAGTTCCATGATTCTGTTTCTTTGGACCTTAAGGAGTCATCATATTGATGCATTAGGGTTGATGTTGAGGTGTGATTTGTGACAAGGAAGGACAAGTTAACTTGGGGAGACATATACAAGGTAAGCTACTATTTATGGTTGTAAAATCTCTCTTATATTTTGTAATACAAAGAGTATCTTTCTTTCCTATACTTGTTGTATTATGTTTTCACTCATGTATTTAAATGTCATGTTGATTCATTGAATAAATATATTAGATTATTCTACGTGGATTTTGTGTATTTTTATAGAATCATTTATCACCTCTATATACTTGATGACTTATGCATTGGCCTTGGGAAGCCTTTCCATTCAGACTTGATCACGCTTCTTAAAAAATGGTATATTAAATTCAACACGCGAATTTGCCCAGCTTTTTCCGCGTGCAGACGCAGGCCCAATCATATTTGACCCATGTATGCTATTTAAAATATTAAAAAATATAAAAACTCCCTATTAATTAGGCATGGTTTATAGGTTTTTCTTGTAACTTAACTATCCCAACCCGTGGCCTGACTGTTTCCCAACTAAAAAAACTGATTTGAGAAAGTATAAATACACCTCAAGGGAATGGCCTAAGGGAGGATAGAGATAATTTATTGATATTATAGCCTATTATATCCCTGATCAAGTCGGATATTTCCTTGTGCCTCCTACACTTCCCAGGTTTAGGAAACCATTGTTTCCTTGGGATGTTCACCCCCACTTTATGTGACATCCTTTGCGCACCATTTATGGAAGAAGCTTTGTGAGGTGAGGGTTGGACGGATCCGAAGGATGGTTTCTCTTGGAACCATGGCAGATCTCAAGTGATTTCTCCACTTTCTTCTTACATATTGTCAATAAAAGAAGCTATGTGTCGTTCCTGATGTCTTTGTGTTATATGTCTCCTATATATGTTGAATGATCTTATACTGGATTATTTCATGTTATTTTTATGTGATTATATATGCTAACATGCTGACATCTAGGACATATATGTTGTGTAACTATTTTGTGTGTTTTGTCTTGATTGATTTGTAGGTTCTGAAGCACAAGGAGTAGCAGAGGGTTTGCACCTTGCGAGATTGACCCCAAATGTAGGACAAACGTGTAAGGTCGTATATCCTCATTTTTCTAGTTCAAGCATTAAAAATGATAATTAGAGTGCTTCTTGTGATGATATGCCATCCACTCTTTTAGGTCCCTCAACCCAGAACTTAGGTTAGCTTAGCCCGTAATAGAACTGGTGACTCCACTGGGGATTACATCTGTGTAATTCCTAGTTTGGGTTATTTTTCTCTATCTTTTGGGTTCCCTGACAATTTGATCACTTTTTCAGTCTAGTAGGTTCTTTTCCCATCCAAGCAAAAGTCCTGATCTTCTGGGTCACTGCTGGGTTTTTTATTTTTTCTTTATTACAATTTCTATACACTACTTAGTGTGTACACATTCATGTATACCTTATGTTTCTTCCAAATGGACCCACGTATATGTGTGTTTCTTTTGGTACAGTCACGTATACACACGTTTTTCACACAGTGGATCGGCGTATTCCTAGTAAATTTAAAAATTTGAGTTTTGTGACCCTCTAACTCTTTCTTGCATGTTTTTTGTCATCCCTATGGAACCTCTTAGGTGTCTGGACTGTGATTCTTCTTGCTGTATGTCATTATCTCTCCTTTTCAAGTGAATTCCTAATCATTCTAGGGTTTTACCTATTAGGTTAAGTTTCAATTGTGGTTGTAGCACCAGGACTTCTTTCTGAAGTTCTTGGTTGTTCTGAACTTTCAGAACAGTGAGCCTTTGTCATTTTTCTCATGTTTGCCTTATACATTGCTTCACTTTTTGGTTTTTTCCTTCTTGACTTTCTTGGTTTTCTTGTTTCTTGGGATCAACTTTCTAGTGAAACTTGAAGTTGCCTTTTATGAGTTTCTTGAAGTTTTTGTTTGCTGGAAGTTCATACTACTATTTTGAATCAGTTTATTGATTCAGTTACTTCTTTTTGGTTGTTTGAAGTCCCGCTATGAAAGTGGCATAGTTGGCTTGTGCAATTATAAGTTCCCTTATTGGCTCAATTTCTTGATTTGGGACCTTTGGTAGTTTTGTGATTGTCTCAATGAAATTTTTTTGTTTCCTTACAAAGTGAAAAGCAAAAAAACATTATTGTTTTCCGTTGCTTTTGATTTTGTTTTCTTTTCACGGTTTTCATCCATTTTTAAGCAATTTTCTAGTTTCTCATTTTTGGTTCAATTGCTTGGTTTCGAGAGGAGTCCTTGTTCATATTTGTCTCTTTTATATCAATATTTTTTTGGCTTTGTTGTGTGCAAATAAGTTCTTGTTGGGGCTTGTCTCTGATTTTCTATCAAAGTGATTGGACAAATCTTGTTGAAAAACTCTCTTTTGCTTCCCTTTGTGAGTAGTCCTAGGATTTGCATTTATCATTGGTAGATTTTGCATTAGTTGCACCGTTAAGAATTCTAGTATTTTTGGTAGTTTTTTTAAGTGTGTGAAAAGTGACATTGAAAAGAAAAAAGAAGTCTTTCTTGTTTATTAGTTGCTTCGTAGAACCCAAGTAGAAATCTCTTTTCATCGAAAGGAAAAAATTGCATATTCATGTAGCAGGTTTTCCATTGATTTCTCTTTTGCGTCGAAAACATCATAAGTTGCATTCTTCATCTACCCGTGAATTAAATAACAGCCATTTAAAATCAAGTGATTAAATAAAATGAACTAGAAGTTTTTTTGGTTTTCATTAATTATACACCAACTAGTCTAGGTCATAGGGCCTTGGAATAGGTGGGTGGAGAGTTAACTCTCCAAGGCCACTCAAAAATTTCAAATGTAGAAGTTGATTAATGAGTGAAATCCAACTTCGTTTAGTGGACCGGTAAAGCTCTACCTCCAGAGAGTTAAGCACGAGGGATAGTGAAAGCAGAGAAGAGAGATACCCCCTCTCCTATTTGTTGAATCTTGACCTAAGACCATTATGTCTGGCTGTTGATATGAACTGGTGTCCTTAGCTGACTTTCCTAGGTATCACACATGTGTCTGCAGGGGGGGATACCCATGGTACCTGAGGCAGACATTGTATCACTTTCATTAGTACTTCTGGAGGGTGCCCTTGCAAAGCTCGGTTACTTGCACCAGCAAATTCATTAGTTAGGAGGTCAGCGTAACTTTTTATGTTACCTTCACTAGTAGGCCTAGAGCATAATTACCTCAGACTATTTCCGGAAGGTCCTTTTATTTGATTTATAGTATTTTGGTATCTATTCCTAATCACCCGAAGTGGAAATACCTGAAGTTTTCTTGATTCTTGTATCTTAGGGACTTTTGATAGAGTGTGCTCTTTGCTCCTAGATTACCATAACTTCTTAATTTTTTTCGTCTAATTAATCTCATAGTTATTAAAATTGGCTGACTGATCACCTCGCCAATCGAGGAGGCTTCGTGGGATTTCTCCTGCGAGTGTCGAGCCTTCTTCAAGAAGGGGTAGGAGAAATTATGTTGGTTGTTTTCATCCAGTAGTTGCAAACGCATCAAAGAGTGATCCTCCAAATGGGGTTGTTGTTTCTGTGGGTGGTCCTAGTACTAGTGATATTATAGATAGGAGTACTCCACTCATCTCTAGAGTCTTGTTTCTGGCAGAAGAAGTTGAAGTTGAAGAAGTTCCTAAACATCTAGGTACTCATTCCTCTCCTCTTCATGCCAGTTTTCTAGATGTTCTTTTGTATGTTGGGTTTGCATCTTAGAGACCAACTAGCCCCCATCCTTATCCTTTTCTTTCGATGGCTACAGTTGGGAACACAGCTTTGGTTATGAGCACTGAAAGTGTGCATACCCCTCTTTCAGTTGAAGGGGGGGGGGGGTACCATTGCTATATCAACTATCACTCGTAGTGCTTCTATGTTTGTCGCTGCCTCTATTCCATATACGAGTTGGGGCACCTAAGCATTTGCTTCCCATTCTGGTCCCTTTTCTTTTAGAATTCCATCTAGTCTGATTCCTTCTACCTCCTTCATTGTTTCTTTTGTTGTCTCCGCACCTATGCCTTTCATGGCTAGTGGGTCACCTTAATTTCAGGGTTTCACCTTCAGAAGTGGTCACGTTCCTCATTCGAACCCTTCCCTAGGATCTTTTCCTTTCACCTCTTAAATTCAAGGTTTTAATCCTTTCCTCAGAGGGCAAAGCTCTAATGCTTTTCAAAGCTGGAACCATGCTTTTACAGGGTTGGGAGCTTGGAATCATTTTTTCTCTGGTCAGCAAGGGAATGTACCTTTCCCTTCTATGGGTCCTTCTCAGGGTTTCTCTCCATTCGCCAACGCTTGGAACCCTTACCAAGGGGTTTATTCTTCATTTAACACTTCGATTAGAGGAAATATCCATGTCTATGGTAATCCTAAAATGGGATGGGGTCATTATATGAATGCTTCTGGGTCACAATGTTTCTCTTATGGCTCAGCCTTTTCTACGAAAAATCTCTGGCAACTTGGTGCCTCAACAAATCCAGGGTATTATTTTCAAAATGTTGGGAATCCTTCCTTTGGGGGATGGAATTATCAAGCTCCTCTACGCTTACGTTTCCTGGCAACTTTAAACTTGCCAGATTTATCTAAATTGAAAAATGATCCTATTCGATATAGCCTAGGTTGGCCTCCAGTCCCTACTAAACTTCCCTCATATATTCCAAAATTTTAAGGGAAGATCGGTGAGGATACGGCTGACCATGTTACCACTTTCCACTTATGGTGTTCGTCGAACTCCCTTATCGATGATTCGATTAGGTTGAGGCTATTTCAACGCACCCTAACTGGAAACGCTGCAAAATGGTACATTGATCTAATAGGGGGAGTTTTGTTACTTTTTGCGAGTTGGCTACTATGTTTCTGAACCATTTCTAGTTGCATATTCGTTATGATGTCAGGACTGATCTCCCAGCCAATTTCCAGTAGGACAAGGAAACACACATTTCTGATCATATTCAAGAATGGAGGAGAAGGAAGAGGCTTATCAAAGCCTATATTTTGAATGAGTTCCTTCTTGAATGGTTTCTTAAATCCTTACAGCCATAAATCTCGAAGGATGTATCCCTTTCTAGGGTATTCTCTAAGGAACAGGCTATCTTTAGGGCTCAGTGGTTAGAACTGATCTATTATCAGTCTAGGGTCCTCAATAAGATTTTGTCGGATGCTCTTCATTCCAAATTGGATTTAGCCAAAACTAAGCCAGGTCCTCATGTTGACTGCCTTATCGGTTCGATTGATAGTGGCATGGCTAACCTGCTAAATCAATTGCAGTAGTTGTCTTTACAATCTGCTCCTTCTGGTTAGGCTACATTGTTGGTGTCGAATCCTTCGCATCCCTTGACTATTAATGTTGTTCAAGCTTGTAACCCCAAAGGAAATCAACAATCCGATGGGAAGAAGAAGGGATAGAATAATAAGAAGAAAGATAAGGATGGGAAGGGCAATGCGAATAGATCCAATGATAGTGTTAGAGAGGGTAAGAGGTACAGTAAGAAGAAGGTTAATTTTCCATGCAAGTTATGCACTGGAGACCATCTTACTCACCTCTACCCGAAAATTCAGGATGCTCAGCAGGGTTTCTCTAGTTCCTAGGCTGTACTGATAAACCCTTTTCCCCAAGGGCAGTAGCTTCTTGCTGGCGTAAATGCTAATATTGGAGCTCCCGCAGGGAGCAACTAGGAAGGGGAAAATTCCTCAAATGTATATATAATGAGTGCTCGCACTGTTATCGCTATGAGATCTTGTGATTATGGTGAAGCTAAGTCTTTGAAAGCTAAGGGTGCTCCTAATAATTCTGAGCCACTCCATATAGAGAGGCCTACAATTGAGCCTATACCTCGGATGCCGAAAGGGTCTATGAACCGTACGACGATTAATCCTAGTGCCAAGGCTGCCCAGAACTACTCCATTATAGAAGATCTGGCTCAAATTCCTTGTGCCATGTCTACGTTAGAGGTACTCCAGTCGTGCCCAGCACAAAGGAGTGCATTACTCACTATGATTGGAGTTGTTGATCCAAAAAACTCTCTTGTGATCACATTTTACATGTCGAAATTTAAGAAGAGACTCCCTCATCACATGGCTTTTCAGATTAAGTCTACATATCGAAAGATCAATATTTTTCGAACAGTAGTCGATGAGGGTGCTTCCACATGTGTCATGTGTATCACATGTTGGAAAGCCATTGGATCTCCTTCATATTTCCCTTCACCTACTCTTCTTACTACATTTGATGGTCATTCTCATGGGCCACATGGAATTGTTCTAGCTTTACCCATCTGTGTTGGGGATAAAACTGTCAATATTGAGGTCGAGATATTTGATGCAAATTTAGACTACAACCTTCTGTTGCGGTGGAATTGGATTTATGAGATGGACGTTATTTCTTCATCATTATTTCGCATCCTGTGTTTTCCTCACGAATGGAGGATTGTCACTGTCGACCAGATGGATTGTTCTCCTATAGATCCAAATGCATCTATTGACTCTACTGTACCCTTGGTGAATGATGCCAAGCAACATGTTGAGAATTTTGGGGTTGAAATGTACACATCGTTGATGGGTACTTTTGATCTTCTGCCTCCTTCAGTTCATATTAATGCTAACTCATCCTCGAGGGTTCCTACTCGAAGAGAGTTATTTCGAACTCATTAATTTTTGGATCCTTGGACCTTGCCTTCTCCTACCTCCACATTAGAGGAAGGTCAAGTGGGTGGAATGGCATTCCCTATGTCTACAGCTGAGATTGCCTATCAATATATTATTGACTCTGTAGACTCCCTTCCAGTTTCTCTTTCTCCAGAGGATTTGTATGGATATGTGGCTCCGTCTTGGACTCTTAGTTCATCTTCTGCTTAGGACTGCCTTGATACCACTCTTCCATCTGAAGAGGCTATCCTTGAAGAAATTACTGGCGTAGAGATATTGTGGGATGATTTGCATCATCGGTCCTATTTTCTACCAAATTTGCGAGAAGTTGAAACAAGATTGTCTAACCCTCAGTCTTCTAGTCCTATTCACTCGGTATTGAACCCCTTAGCTCCAACACAGGTTTTTGTTGAATGGAACATGGCCATCATTTATAGGACTACCCCAGTGAACATATCCAAAGATCCCAACGTTATTGAGAATGTCTTCATTGGAGTTGAATGTTCCCCTGAAGAGATTCAGACTTACATCGATCTCTTTAGAGAATTTTAGGATGTGTTCGATTGGTCTTATGAGTAAATGTCTTGAATAGAACCATCTATTGTCCAGCATGAGATCAAGACTTACAAAAATTATAAGCCTATACGATAGAAGCTTCATCCGGTCAACCCTAGGAAGGCGACAACTATAAAGGCTGAGGTTGAGAAACTGCTAAATTCGGGTTTCATATACCTCGTTCCGTTAATTGAGTGGGTTTCGAATCTAGTGCATGTGGAAAATAAATAAGGAACGGTCCAAGTTTGCATTGATTTCAAGGATTTGAATAGGGCATGTCCAAAATATAATTACCCCACACCTTTAATTGATTATATTATTGATGAGTGTGCGGGGAATGAGATTTTCTCCTTCATGGAATGTTTCTTGGGATACAATCAGATTACTATCCGTCCTAAAGATCTGCATAAGACTGATTTTATTTTCCCCTGGGGTACATTTGCATACAAAAAGATGCCTTTTGGCTTTAAAAATGCTAAAGCTACTTTCCAGCGGGCCATGTTCTATGCTTTCCATGACATCAAGTATATTATTGAAGCATATTTCTATGATTTAGCTGCTCATTCTCAAAAGAGAATTGATCATCCTTCACACCTTCCACAAGTTTTTGAATGTTGTCATTATTATAAAATTCAGTTGAACCCTAATAAATTTGTTTTCATCGTCACATCTGGTCGATTGTTGGGATTCACCGTGTCTACGGAAGGGATTTGGGTAGATCACTTCAAGTTTGAGGCAATACTTCATCTTCCTCCCTTATCTTCTATTCATCAGCTTCAAAGTCTACAAGGTAAAGCCAATTTCTTAAGGAGATATATCATTAATTACGCCAAGGTGATGAAAGGATTTATGAGGTTGTTAAATAAAGGAGTTCCATTCTTTTGGGATGACTTTTCTCAACGCTCGTTCCATGCTTTGAAAAAGGCATTGACCTCTACTCCATTATTGAATCCACCTTATTATATCAGAGACCTCCTTTTGTATCTCGTTGCAGCAGAATCTACTATCGTTGTGGTTCTTGTTCAGGAAGATGATGCTCTTTGTGAGAATGTTGTATACTACCTTAGTCGAGGCTTGGTGGGTCCTAAACTTCGATATTATTCCATTGAGAAATTAGCTTTGGAACCTGTCCATGCTATCCAGCGACTCTGGAATTATATCCTTCTTCACAAAACTTATGTTTTGGCAGCAGTTAATCCATTTCAATTTGTTCTCAATAGGCGAGTGATTGGGGGAAAATGTGATTGAAGGATTTTCATTTTTCAAGAGTTTGATCTCGAATTCCTATCTACCAAATCAAAAAAATATTTGGTATTTGCAGACTTGATCTCTGAGTTTCCCTGTGGAGAAGAGATTGTTTATGAAGAGTTGTTCCCTGATGAACATCTTTTCCTCATTTCTTCATAGGATCCTTGTTCTGGAGATCTCATTATTTATCTCCAGACTTCGAAGTTTCCCTTATCTTTTTCGAAATAAAAGCGTCGAAAGTTGCATCACTTAGAAAAAATTTACCTTATTATCGGTGACACTCTATATCATCGCGGGGTCGATCCGTTCCTTATATATTGCTTGAATCTCGAAGAAGATGAGGTTGTGTTGAATGATTGCCAAAGTGGAGCTTGTGGTGGTCATTTATTTAGGCTTGCTACAGCCCAAAAGGTTTTGCGTGCAGGATATTTTTTGCCCTAGATTTTCAAAGATTGTATTGAGGCGATCAAAAAATTTCATCCTTGTCAAGTTTATACTAGGAAGATGTGTGCTCATCCAGCTCTACTCTTTCCTGTTGTCACTATCGATCCATTCACAAAGTGGGGTATTGATTATACTACTTGTAACTCATCTTCGGCATAGGGTCATAAGTACATTATCATAGCAGTAGAAAAATTTATGAAGTGGGATGAGGCTATGCCTACTTTTTTGAATGATGGTGAAACAGCAGCCCTGTTTCTATTCAACCAAGTCATTTCTCACTTTGGAATCCCCAAAGAGATTGTCACTGACCATGGAAGTCATTTTTAGAACACCATGATGGCTGAGTTGGCTCTCAAATTGGGTTTCAGCAGGAGCATTCATCTTCATATTATCTTCAGTCTAATGGGTAGTTTGAAGCCATAAAAAATTCCTTAAAGGTTATCCTTCAATGGGAAATTGATAAAGCTATATCCAATTCGCACGTCATTTTGTATCCTGCACTTTGGGCATACCAGATGTCTGTGAAGACTGCAACTGGATTTACTCTGTTCCAACTATTTTATGGGCTATTTTATTTCTGAAATCTACCTCAGAATGAAGGAAGGCAGAGTCTAGGGTAACATCAAACCACGCTTAGTCTGGTAGCTAGCCCTACCAGATCAAGAGAGGGCTCTCTCTGGGTCAATCTCAGCAAAGATAATCAATAAGGCTTGAGTTGACTTGAAATAAAGGCTGATTTAAGGCTAGGTATATAAGTAAAAGAGTTTAATTTGATTTTTTGGGGTTTTTTTGGATCAAAGGAAAAGTCTGATTTTGGGTCCAGGGATGAGGCCTAGTTTTTGCAGAGTTCTGAATGGGGCAAGGAAGGCAATTGTTTTGATGCTTTGGGTTGAATTAATGGATAGTTCAGACCGGTGAGGAGCTGAAGAGGGCAGGAGGCTTTCAATAATCCTCTTCAAACAGATTAAAACATGGAGAATTAAACAAAACTCAAGGCAGAGCAAAGCAATCTAATGAATTCCACCTTTATCACTCATTTTTTTAATTTAAGAAGAAAGGAGAAGGGAAATGATACACATAAAACATCAGTGAACTTAAAATCATAGAGAGAAACACACCATCAAAACATAGAGCCACATGGATCCCAAGGAGTGCTACAAACCCTGGTATATTCCTTTGCCAAAATGCAGAGATGAAATGTACAACGAAGTGCCAAGCAATCCCAAATGTCCAACCCTGAAAATGACTGAAGAATTACAATATATAGACAAGCCTAACTCATCCCCATGCCTCTAGGGGTTGAGCTCATCGTTCTAGGAGCTGTTTCAACCATATCTAAACTAAGAACTGGAAAATAGGCAATGAAACAACTTGCCTCTATATGATAGGAAACTTATTCATTCACTTACATTTCACTTTTTGGTGAATGAATCTACTAGGATGAGTAAAAATGTGCCAAAATTACATCAAAGTCATGAAATTACATCAAGTTACATCAAGAGTTACATGAAAAAGTCAAACTAGCCAAAACTAGGCGAAAATCTGAGCTCCTGAGTGAAAACTAGGCCAAATTTCCCAATGCGTCGCGCCTGAAATCTCTATGTGTAGTGCCACTTTGAGGCTGATTTTTAGGGCCTTCCTGAAGTCCAAATTGAGCACAGGATAGCTCGTTGGAAATCCCTACCTGTCTACTTTCCAACCCAAGTGGAATTTCTGGATTTGGTTGCCATTTTCCCCTCCAAAAATCAAATCTCCCAACACTGCTTCCTGTGTGTCCAAAAAGTGGCAGAAAGGCCATTTTTAGGGTGTTTTTGACCCTTTAGGCAACCCAAAACATGTCAAAATCCTTAGGTAATGGGTAGGCATGCACAAATTTTGATGAAAAATCAAGAAATGCAAATTTTTCCTCCAAAGGAGCTGCCAATTATAAGCGCGCACCAACGGGCGCTACGCGTCGGGCAGGAAAATCTGTGTTAAGGCCAAAAAATTCAAAATTGACAAAAAGTTTCCCACATTTCTTGAAATTTGGGCTAAAGGTCCATCATCAAGCGCTATGCTGGGCCAAAGAAGCTTCGGCCAAAATTTGGAGTCTATCATGCATTTTGCGACGCTTTAGTGCCCTCCTTAGCTTTGCTTTCAGGATTTTGATCCTCACTTTGCAAACATGATTTCGCGCCCAATAATGGTTTTCCATGTGTCTGAGCATGTTCTTTTCCTTTTTTTCCTTCGCCAACAGCTTCTACAAATGAATATTGACCCTTTCGAGCGAAGTCTCTCGATCAGCCTCAATCTCCCGCTCAATGTTGGCTTCTTTGGGAAGCTTGTCGGTTCTCACGGATGTTTTGCAACTCCATGATTGTTTGTTGATCCTCCAACTATTTGTTCCGCTGCTCCAGGTAGTTTATGACCCATTGGGCTCTTTGCAACTTAATGGTCAATGTGTCGATCTCCGCCTTCTGCTCCTGAATAGTCTCTCTCAACTTTGGGCTTGGAGAGCTCAAATCCTCATCAATAAGTATGAAATCAGTATCCTTGCCTCCTAAAGGGGCCTCATACTGCATGGGCATCTTACCTCTGTCCTGTACCTGTACTGTTGATGACAGCAATAAGACCCCTTCCACCCCAGGTGGAGATATTACTTTCCGGGCTGCTGCAAATAATCCTCTAGTGCCTCTCTGATAAGTGACATATGTCAGCACACTAGTAGTCTCTGCCTCCTGACCTCCATACTGATGTGAAGGTTCACCTGCATCATGGACAACCTCTGGAGGAACCTGAGGAGCTGTGAAGAAATCATGGGAAATGAAATCCTCCCATGAAATACCCTGCAATCCAAGTTGATGTACAACCACGATCTTGATGAGTGCATAGTGATAAATACTGTTGTACTGCTGCTCAGGAGTTTTCTTCTGCAAAAGAGTAGTCATTCTCTCGATGTTTTGGCACATGAAATAAGGAATGTTCATCATCCTCACTCTGGTGAAATGCATCAATAGCCTGATATGATAGGCATAGAGGCGTGAGAACCGGCCCTCACAACTAAAGTATCTAATAATGAGTTTCATTAGGGGCGCATAGTATTCCTTCAAAAACCTGAAAGGAAACACTCAGCTGAGTTGTCTCACAAAGCTAGGCCTGATATATGGTTCATAATGCACTCTGTCCACCTGCTATCTTTTGTTCCATTGTTCACCCACATTCGGTATTCTGGTTGCTTGAGAGATGGTTTCCAGTGTCAAAGTGAAATTTACACCAGCAAGAGTTACCTGACCATCATGTAAATGCAATACAAACAAATGAGCCAACTCCTAATGATAATGAATCCTAGCAATCATTTCACAAAACCGATAGCATGACTGCTCTCGAAAACATGCCATGGCAAGTGGGCAAGCCAACAATTGAGTCAATGAGGTGGGCTCTTCTCTCACATGTCTGCCACCTTTACGAGGCCTTCTAGGTGCATGTAGCTCAGTGGTAGAATCACTATCTTTGTCATATGATGTATCAGTGTCTGTCTCCATGATGTCCATGCAAGGTGTATGTTGGCTTGTATGAGATGAAAATGAGAATTTGGTGCTTTTGTTTTAGTTGCCAAATATATGTCAAATTTATGGTAGTGTGAGAGGGATTGTGGGGAAATAGGGCAGTGGGGACAATGAGGTTTAATCAAGTGATAATTTTCCTTTTGAAAATTTGACAAATGTAGGGACAATGGACAGCCACTTGATTGTTTGGGAAACTTGGGGTTTGGGAATTTTTACAAGTGAGATGGGAAAGTGAAAATGATAAGAAATGAAATGACTTAGGGATAGGAAAATAGGCTTAGGAATGAGTGACTTTGGGGATGTAAGGAAATAGGGGATGGACTGTAATGATAGTATAACAGTGAGAGGGAGGAATAAGCAAGTGAGGAATGAAGTATTTGGCACCAAAATCCATTTTAAAACTCCAATTTCAAAACCCTAAGGAGGCACTTCAACAAGATGATAGGGTTTGATTTTTGACATTAAAATTCTCACAATCCATTTTCAAACACTTGTAAATGGCAATTACAGTTTCACATGAACTTACTTGGACAAAAAGAACCGAGTCGATTTGGAGTTTGTGGAAGCAATGGCAAAAATTTAGTTGTTTGCCCTGTGCGCCACGACCACTGCCCAGTGCGTCGCGCCCCTTCAATGCGCCGCGACAGTTCAAATTTGCACAGTGAAGAGCGGCCCTATGCGCCGCGCTCATCCAATGCGCCGCGACAGTTGCCGAGTGCGTCGCGCTCAACAAATTACACACAGTCTGCCCTCAAACACTTACTTCGCTCTTCCACGATTTGACTTGGCTCAAGGCTATCTCTTGGCATGAAAATGGAGTGTTGGAACACAAAAATGATATTTATACCAAAGAATTTGATTTTTATTTGAAAAAACCCACTTTGTAATGTTTGAACTTTGACACTTTTTAAATAAACTTTGTTTTGCTTCCTTTTGATTTTTTGGACTGATGATGAGCTTCTGTCTCTTTTTCAGGGAGTGGTTGGCATGGATATTTGGCAAAGGCGACCAGGCTTGTGCCTGAAGTACTTTACAACTGAAAAAACTTTGAAAATTACATTGCATTTATTACAAAAGATGAAATAGACGATTTTTCTTCAAAACAGAGTTTTGAAGAAAAAATCGTTATCAAGCATTATGATGATAAAAAAATTTGCACTGAGACATTATTTGAAACCTCCCTCATGTGCCTACTGACATTATTAGTCATTCTGAAGACTAAATTAACGAAACCCTAGACCTAATGAGACTAAAAACCCTAAAATTACTCTTTTCTAACCAAGAAACCAAACATGACTGTAAATGACTGTAAATGATTTTGATGGATTTTGATGAACAGAACTAGGCCAAGGCTAGCAGGTACAAGACATGAGGGATATGAGCGACAAGACCCTACCGTCAGATCATCCACGCTCCTAATGGAATGCAGCTGACTGAACTGAATGAGACACCTAAAATGAAATGCAACAAGAGAGATTTTGATCTCTGATGGAGGGATGAAGATATTGACTCTAACATTGGCTCCAATGGGGATGGTAGCTCCTTGGAGGTGCCAAGAACTACAGATTTGTGGGAGAGTAGGCAGTGCCTCTGTCCATTGGGCTATGGAGTCCATAACTTCGACAAATCAACACAAAACTCTTGACTCATTTTATTGACTGAAAATTTGACTCAAACTGACTCAATTTTGAAACCAAAATGACTGAAAACTGACTCGCAAATGACTCAAACAACTGACACACCAAAACTGAAATCAGACCTTCATTTTTATAGCCTCCAAACTGAAACTATGTTGAAACTGACTAAAACAAAAATGACTCAAGACCTACTTAACTAAAATTAGTACTTACAAAGATTTTTAATGGCAGTAGTCCATCGAGATTTGAGGGCTTCAAATCATGATGACAACCAACTGCCTACTGATGGAATATGTACAATCATGTGTAGTGGGCCTTCCAATGTAACCAATCCAACAGATGGCTACATACCAAAATTCTGCTCTCACTTTTCTCGAGCAGGTAGAACGATGTACATGTAGGCAACTCACAATAACCACTGAAACCAAGGCTTATGATAACGAACCAGGCAACATTTATCTTTTCTGATGCTTGCAAAAGAATGCCGAAGGGATCTTGAAAATCCTGAAGCACTAGTTGGTCTTGCGATCCAACAGCAAAAATACAACTACTCGCTTCATTCTGATCTGAAAGAACAATTGATTTCCGAGTGATAGGAAGGCACAGAGAGGTATAAGCTTATGCCATCTGAGTGTTAGCTGTAAGTTCCTTGACCATGATAAATTCTGGCATATTGTCTCTCTCAAGCTCATATTCCTCAACTTCATGGTCTAGGTCATTCTTAAACAGAAAACAATCTTCAAGATTATCAAACATGACAACCTTATCATCTTCATGAAAGAAAATATTATCTGTTTGTTGATCTATAAAGCTAATTACAAGACCGTCATCATTTTCAAAAGAGGAAGAAGTTTCACCAACACTTTCTTGACCATGTGCGCACTGCAAATCTGCTTTAGCTTGGGCTGTAACATGACCTTTCAGGAGTTGATCTATCTCATCTTCAGACAAAGGAGATAATGCTTTTTGTTTTCTTTTGCTCAAACAGTGATTGTCTTCATGAAATAACATTTTAAAACATGAAAAACCTGAATGACAGTCCTTAATTCCCTGATCTTCTGAAATTTGACAACATTGTTGATCATCTTCATCTGACATGGCAATAAAATTATCATTTATCACTGATTTATTGAAAGAAGATTTTTCACTTACTTGAACAAAGATCTCATCTTGTTTTTCATGAACTGACTGGATTACCTCCTCATGAAGGCTTTTTTCTAATGAAATGAGAACATTTGGATCAATAACTCTGTCTTCTTCATTCCAGATGATCTCAACAGCAGAGCTCTCCTTCATGGGATTCAGCAAAAGGTATTCTTGATCATCATGATCTGAATCTAGATCTGAAATAGCTGACTTGACTTTATCACATTCTGAAATTGAAACTTGAATTTCTTGCATATTGTCTTCTTCTATGGACAGATCTGAAACAAAACCTTCTCTTTCATCATTTTCCATTTTACTAAGATCTTGATCCTGCTGCAAAGTTTCCTGAGCATCTTGATGTGTATCCTCTAAGTTCTCTTTATGCTGCTGAAATGGATTTTCGTACAGAGCCTCCATGATCTCATCGTCCATGAAGTCATCATCTTCATAAACTTTTTCAAGATCTTCAATAAAACTATGAACATGGCTACAACAGTTCTGAACTAAAGTTAAGGATGGATAAGATTCTTTATACCTTTCAAAGAACATGGTATGAAAATCCTTTAAACAGTAAATACAAGCAGGCGGAAAACTTTCATACCAAGATCGGGTTTCACCTTCCAGAGTGGCCATGAATATCTTCATCAAGCAATATTCAGGAAAATCAACCTTCAACTTGCGAATATGTATGTGAAATCTAACCAGATGTAAAGCAGCATCCTTCTTATCATCATCTTTAAACGTAGGCAAATTCCTTTGCCAATCTACCTTATGAATTTTATTTGGAAAATGTGGAATGTGGTCTCGGCTCATGGGAGCATACCTTCGATCCAGCGAAACCATTTTGATAACAATGAACTCACCAAGAAATTCCCCAGGCTACTGATTCTTGAAGAGTAGAGTCACCATAAAAATTCTGCATCTTAGGATTCTTCGACACTGGAGTCGCCAGGTGAATGATTTCATCCTTGCAGTGTCTGATCGTTGTCCACCATCAACAATCAGATCTGAACTTGATTAGATCTTACTCAGGAAACCAGATGTTCAGTGCATAAACTAGATCGGAGATTGACTGAAGCAGCATTTATCTACTTTCGCTAATGCAAAGTAAGAGCGTTTCGAAGGCTACCTAGCTAACTTCGGGCTCCGTCTGTAGTTTATAAAGCAAACAACAAAATTTTCTCCCTATTATGGTCGCCACTATGTTATTGCCTAAATCTACCTTAGGCTGAAGGAAGGAAGAGTCTAGGGTAACATCAAACCACGCTCAGTCTGGTGCTAGCCCTACCAGATCAGGAGAGGGCTCTCTCCGGGTCAATCTCAGCAAAGATAATCAATAAGGCTTGAGTTGACTTGAAATAAAGGCTGATTTTAGGCTAGGTATATAAGTAAAAGAGTTTAATTTGATTTTTTGGGGTTTTGTTGGATCAAAGGAAAAGTCTGATTTTGGGTCTGGGGATGAGGCCTAGTTTTTGCATAGTTCTGAATGGGGCAAGGAAGGCAATTGTTTTGATGCTTTGGTTTGAATGAATGGATAGTTCAGACTGGTGAGGAGATGAAGAGGGCAGGAGGCTTTCAAGAATCCTCTTCAAACAGATGAAAACATGGAGAATTAAACAAAACTCAAGGCAGAGCAAAGCAATCTAATGAATTCCACATTTATCACTCATTTGTTTAATTTAAGAAGAAAGGAGAAGGGAAATGATACACATAAAAAATCAGTGAACTTACAATCACAGAGAGAAACACACCATCAAAACATAGAGCCACATGGATCCCAAAGAGTGCTGCAAACCCTGGTCTATTCCTTTGCCAAAATGCAGAGATGAAATGTACAACGAAGTGCCAAGCAATTCCAAATGTCCAACCCTGAAAATGACTGAAGAATTACAAGATATAGACAAGCCTAACTCATCCACATGCCTCTAGGGGTTTATCTCATCATTCTAGGAGCTATTTCAACCATATCTAAACTAAGAACTGGAAAATAGGCAATGAAACAACTTGCCTCTATATGATAGGAAACTGATTCATTCACTTACATTTCGCTTTTTGGTGAATGAATCTACTAGGATGAGTAAAAATGTGCCAAAATTACATCAAATTCATGAAATTACATCAAGCTACATCAAGAGTTACATGAAAAAGTCAAACTAGCCAAAACTAGGCGAAAATCTGAGCTCCTGAGTGAAAACTAGGCCAAATTTCCCAATGCGCCACGCCTGAAATCTCTATGCATAGTGCCACTTTGAGGCTAATTTTGAGGACCTTCCTGAAGTCCAAATTGAGCATAGGATAGCTCGTTGGAAATCCCTACCTGTCTAGTTTCCAACCCAAGTGGAATATCTGGATTTGGTTGCAATTTTCCCCTCCAAAAATCAAATCTTCCAACACTGCTTCCTGTGTGTCCAAAAAGTGGCAGAAAGGCATTTTTAGGGTGTTTTTGACCCTTTAGGAACCCCAAAACTTGTCAAAATCCTTAGGTAATGGGTAGGCATGCATAAATTTTGATGAAAAATCTAGAAATTCAAATTTTTCCTACAAAGGAGCTGCCAATTATAAGCGCGTGCCAAGTGGCGCTACGCGTCGGGCAGGAAAATCTGTGTTAAGGCCAAAAAATTCAAAATTGACAAAAAGTTTCCCAAAATTCTTGAAATTTGGGCTGAAGGTCCATCATCAAGTGCTATGCTGGGCCAAAGAAGCTTCAGCCAAAATTTGGAGTCTATCATGCCTTTTGCGATGCTTTAGTGCCCTCCTTAGCTTTGCTTTCAGGATTTTGCTCCTCACTTTGCAAACATGATTTTGCGCCCAATAATGGTTTTTCATGTGTCTGAGCATGTTATTTTCCTTGTTTTCCTATTCCAATAGCTTCTCCAAATGAATATTGACCCTTTCGATCCAAGTCTCTCGATCAGCCTAAATCTCCTGCTCAATGTTGGCTTCTTTAGGCAGCTTGCCGGTTCTCACGGATGTTTTGCAACTCCATGATTGTTTGTTGATCCTCCAACTGTTTGTTTTGTTGCTCTAGGTATTTTATGACCCATTGGGCTCTTTGCAACTTGATGTTCAATGTGTCAATCTCCGCCTTCTACTCCTGAATAGTCTCTCTCAACTTTGAGCTTGGAGAGCTCAAATCCTCATCAATAAGTATGAAATCAGTATCCTGGCCTCCTGAAGGGCCCTCATCCTGCATGGGCCTCTTACCTCTGTCCTGTACCTGTGCTGCTGATGACGAAAACGATACCCCTTCCACCCCAGGTGGAGATAGTACTCGTCGGGCTGCTGCAAATAATCCTCTAGTGCCTCTCTGATAAGTGACATATGTCGGCACACTAGTAGTCTCTGCCTCCTGACCTCCATACTGATGTGAAGGTTCACCCGCATCATGGACAACCTCTAGAGGAACCTGAGGAGCTGTGAAGAAATCATGGGAAATGAAATCCTCCCATGAAATACCCTGCAATCCAAGCTGATGTACAACCACGATCTTGATGAGTGCATAGTGATAAATATTGTTGTACTGCTGCTCGGGAGTTTTCTTCTGCACAAGAGTGGTCATTCTCTCGATATTCCGGCACATGAAATAAGGAATGTTCATCATCCTCACTCTAGTGAAATGCATCAATAACCTAATGTGGTAGGCATAGAGGCGTGAAAACCGGCCCTCACAACTGAAATATCTGATAATGAGTTTCATCAGAGGCGCATAGGATTCCTTTAGGAACCGGAATGGGAACACCCTGCTGAGTTGCCTCACAAAGCTAGGCCTGATGTATGGTTCATAATGCACTCTGTCCACCTGTTGTCTTTTGTTCCACTGTTCACCCACATTCGGTATTCTGGTTGCTTGAGAAATAGTTTCCGGTGTCAAAGTGAAATTTACACCAGCAAGAGTTACCTGACCATCATGTAAATGCAATACAAAAAAACGAGCCAACTCCTGATGATGATGAATCCTAGCAATCATCTCACAATACTGATAGCATGACTGCTCTCGAAAACATGCCATGGCAAGTGGGCAAGCCTGCAATTGAGTCAATGAGGTGGGCTCTTCTCTCACATGTTTTCCACCTTTACGAGGCCTTCTAGGTGCATGTAGCTCAGTGGTAGAATCACTATCTCGGTCATATGATGTGTCAGTGTCTGTCTCCATGATGTCCATGCAAGGTGTATATTGGCTTATATGAGAGGAAAATGAGAATTTGGTGCTTTTGTTTTAGTTGCCAAATATGTGTCAAAGGGGAGGGACTGTAGGAGAAACGGGGCAGTGGGGACAATGGGGTTTAATCAAGTGATAATTGAAGTGTAGGGACAACCAATTAACTGTTTGGGAAAGTTAGGGTTTGGGAATTTTACAAGTGAGATGGGAAAGTGTAAATGATAGGAAATGAAATGACTTGGGATAGGGAAATGGGGTTTAGGAATGAGTGACTTTGGGGATGTAAAGGAATAGGGGATGGACTGTAATGATAGTATAATAGTGAGAGGGAGGAATAAGCAAGTGAGGAATGAAGTATTTGGCACCAAAATCCATTTTAAAACTCCAATTTCAAAACCCTAAGGAGGCACTTCAATAAGATGATAGGGTTTGAGTTTTGACATTCAAATTCTCACAATCCATTTTCAAACACTTGTAAATGGCAATTACAGTTTCACATGAACTTACTTGGACAAAAAGAACCGAGTCGATTTGGAGTTTGTGGAAGCAATGGAAAAAATTTAGTTGTTTTCCCTGTGCGCAGCGACCACTGCCCAGTGCGTCGCGCCCCTTCAATGCACTGCGATAGTTCAAATTTGTACAGTGAAGAGTGGCCCTATGCGCCGCGCTCATCCAATGCGCCGCGACAGTTGCCCAGTGCGCCGCGCTCAACAAATTACACACAGTCTGCCCTCAAACACTTACTTCGCTCTTCCACAATTTGACTTGGCCCAAGGCTATCTCTTGGCGTGCAAATGGAGTGTTGGAACACAAAAATGATATTTATACCAAAGACTTTGATTTCTAATTTGAAAAAACCCACTTTGTAATGTTTGAACTTTGACACTTTTTAAATAAACTCTGTTTTTCTTCCTTTTGATTTTTTGGACTGATGATGAGCTTCTGTCTCTTTTGCAGGGAGTGGTTGGCATGGAGATTTGGCAAAGGCGACCAGGGTTGCACCTAAATTACTTTAAAACTGAAAAAAACTTTGAAAATTACATTGCATTTATTACAAAAGATGAAATAGACGATTTTTCTTCAAAACAGAGTTTTGAAGAAAAAACCATTATCAAGCATTATGATGATGAAATTTTTTTCACTGAGACCTTATTTGAAACCTCCCTCATGTGCCTACTGACATTATTAGTCATTCTGAAGACTAAATTAATGAAACCCTAGACCTAATGAGACTAAAAACCCTAAAATGACTCTTTGCTAACCAAGAGACCAAACATGACTGTAAATGAATGTAAATGATTTTGATGGATTTTGATGAACAGAACTAGGCCAAGGCTAGCAGGTACAATACATGAGGGATATGAGCGACAAGACCCTACCGTCAGATCATCCATGCTCCTAATGGAATGCAGCTGACTGAACTGAATGAGACACCTAAAATGAAATGCAACAAGAGAGATTTTGATCTCTGACGGAGGGATGAAGATACCGACTCTAACAGGCTGGAATCAATATTTCCTATTGAATGAAAAATTCCTTCCCTTAAGCTGGCAGTTGAGCTTCTTCCTGAAAATTCAAGTCTCGAAGAACGCCTTGTCCATCTCAAACATCTCGATAAGCAGTGTTGAGATGCAGGTACAATGAACGAGGCTCATAAGAAACGAGTGAAGGTTTAGTATGATAAGGAAGTCAAACCTAGGTTTTTCTCTAAATGTGACCTTGTTTTGGTTTTTTCTCAATACAAGGATGCTTTGGGGGAAGGCAAGTTCAAATCCATGTGGCATGGCCCTTTTATCGTTAAAAAGGTCCTGAAAAAGGGAGCTTATGCCCGGAAATGGGCTCTATCTGAAGAAGTATTATGCCTAGGCTTGTGCCTAGCATTTTCTTTGGTTGTATATATTATATTTTGTGTACATGTCTATTTATCGATTTTTTATGTGACTGATGATTTTGATCTACTTTGGCAGGTGTTTTTTGGATGAGATGAGTAATTTTGGCTATTCCGATGGTGCTATTAGACATACCCAGAATCTTGCTTCCATGGCTTGGGTAATTCAATATCCATCTAGTCAGTTGCTAGTATCAAGGGGTATATGCATTGGTCCTGCTTCGAACAATGTGGCAGAGTACATGGAAGTGGTCAATATACTCTTGGAGGCAATATCTCTTCATGTTGATTCATTAGTAGTATACTTGGATTCACAACTGGTGGTTTCACAATTAAATAACACCTATCTTATGAGAGACCCATTTTTACATCGATTATTTCTGAGAGTGCGTTTGTTACAACATTCATTTCAATATTTTACATTCATTCTCATTGTTTGTTCAGATAATTGGTTTGCAAACTCATTAGCTAATCAAGCAATTGATTGGCATATTAATCATTCAACGCTTTAAATATCAAAAGCATCATTCATCAACAGACGTTTAAATAATAAATTCATCACATAAAAATCGTATATATATATATATATATATATATATATATATATATATATATATATATATATATATATATATATATATATATATATATATACATATACATATACATATACATATACATATACATATCAGAGTGTGTTCAAAATATAAAAAATTGGACAATCATGTCCTACAAAATTAGGGCTTATGCCTGATCATGTTCATCATCAAAAAATATTACAGTCATCCGATCAAATAAAATTGATCCCTACGGGCGCTGCCCAGGATAGGTGTTCCGGAATAACACTATAGTTTTCGCCACATGGTGGAACAGCTGCACCCAGCCATGTGGTACTCCAACCACACGTCTCTGTATAGCCTCTAGGAGATCCTCTATGGTAGCCATAAGGACTTGGTGATTCAAACTCTGCAAGTTTCTCTGTATAGCATGGAGGGTTCTCCCTGGGCCTTCTGTGGCGCCCTCAGCTTCTCTCCAACGACACCTATGTCTCGTGAAACCCTCAAGTCTCACTGGTCCCATTTCTGCATCATGATCCATAAAATTTGTAAGTCATATTGTCTTAAACAAAAATATTTTTCATTTTCATATAAATTGAAAAAAAAAATCACATAATCAGAAATCATTGTTCGATCTTACCAATCACCCCCCATGTTGCACTGGGTGGAATGACCAAATCTGGATCTCCTCTGAAATTCATGCCAACATAGGGATAGTCCTCTATTGTGATGACTGGTTCTCCCCACCAAAGGAAGAACTCATCATCCCAATTAGTCCGTGTGACCTCACTACGCCCTAGTTTCTTCATCGGATCTGCCCACCTAGCTATCCATGGATCATGAGGATTGTTGATGGTAGAGATGATCTTGTGGCGAAGCCTTAGAATCCTCCCAAAGAATAATGTGCAGAGAATGGTACCATAACCAAAATTATTTTTCTTAATTTGTCGGATTGAAGTTATTTGTTTCTTCAAATTTTCCAATAAGGCTATGCACCAATCATATATCCTAGTCAAGCAATCGCCTACCAGACTCATGCTTCCTCGTGAAGCTTGGTGTATGGAAGCTGATCCGACTACCCTCACAATGGTGAAAAGAACTATCTTCATGTGCAAATCTAGTACATATCTAATTGGTATCTGTGTCCTGACCTTCTGAGTACCCTCAACACAGTAAACATGAATATAATCCTCAAAATTTAACCCTCCTGCGGGGTTTCCCTACAAATTTACTGGTTCCCCTCTCTAATAGAGTCCAATTATGAAGTAAATGTCCTTGATTTCAATCCTTAGTGGAATTTGACCTATCATAAAACAATATTCATCCAGATCCCAATAATTTACAAGAATCTCGAGTAATCTTGTGTTCGTTTTCATATTTGGCATTTTGAATAATTTCAATAATCCACATCCCTGGAGTATATACGAGGATAACTGGTTATGCATAACCTAATTATCAATTGTGATATGCTCTCTTTCCCTCCAGCTGATAGCCATCCCGCATCATTTCATCCAATAACCATTTAGAAATTCATTTTAAAATTTCGCTTTGCACATACGCGAGTCCATTCGGACACACTCACATATATACGCGAGTTCCTCATTATGAACCCGCATATACGCAGAGGTTTTTGAGAAAAAATATATATTTCTATGGTGAAAATCCCAAAAAATTGCTTGAAATGATAAATAAAGTAATGAATAAGCTAAGTATAAGGCTTACCTGAAATATTTGGATCGATTCGGTGGGTAATTTATCCATTTTCAAGAAAGGGGTTTTTTCTCCAGAGCACTAACACCATTTCTTCACAGCACAAATGACCAAATGTGAGTCCAAAATGTCTATTGATGCCCTGAATTCAAAAAAAAATTGCAAATTTCATTTGTGGTTATATTTTGAATTTGTTCATGATTGTTTAACCTTTTGGCTTGTAAGTGTTAGGATAGGTTACTTTCAGGTCCATTCTGGTGATTTCGAGATGATTCCATTTTTTTGCTTCGAATCCATTACCACTGACCTGTCATGGCAGGTATTTTATTCTAAACTAGCATATAGGTTAGGGAATTCACTTTCCATTGCACTTATGCATACTATCCTCCATTCTAAAATCTTTCCATAGGGTCGACCCCATCATATTATGACTATTAAACCAATTTCACTCATCAACTTATAAATCATGATATGATGGTAGAGCCATCCTTTACATGGGCTTCTTAGTTATTTTCTCGCTATAATTTTTTGCCCATGTTGCAATTTGTGTAGGCTCGGGAGTCTTCTTTAGTCCCGCCATGACTTATGCGTTTAAGCTTCATTCTTCTTCTTCTTCTCTATTTTTAATCTGGCCATATACCTTGGAGGCTCCCATTTTGTTGTTGAGTTGTAATGTTGCATTTCATATTGACCATTTGTATATCTTGGCCTTTAGTCGGCTTCATTTGGACTCATGTTTAAGCCATATTTTGACCATGTCTTTCTGCAAAGTCAATCATGCAATCACTTAGCCTTCACAGCTTGACACCTTTTCCAGTGGATGGAACATTACTCTGAGTGTCACTTACCAGTTTTTTCCACCTTGCATTGAGCATAGGATTGTTCCTATCCTAGGAACAAGTGCATATATTTACCGACACTCGTTCTACACATTTTACTATAGGCATTTAGTTTATTCTTTTTCAGGATTTGAAATATGAAAAAGACAAAAAAAAAATCCAAAATGAGCGGGAACGGGACATTGCTTCCATATTTTGATGGTAGCTACAGAGTCAGTTTTGTTGCCCTTGAACAAAGCACAAAAAAGCTAATTCTTTTCACCATTTGGGATGGGTTTAGTTTTGACTTAGGAGAAGTCATAACCTTGTTATTGAGTTAGTACTCCCCCGGTTGTTTATCTCTTCCAATCATATGGAGGGTTTTTTTATGCCTCCTGTATGAAAAACTTATACAAAGTTATCATTTTCTCCCATAGTTAAGATGAGTCATGCTTTTGTTCAGGGTAAGTTAACTTGAGTCGGCCTTTTTGTGGTGTCTCTTGACTCATTTTTTAGTCGTTCATCCCATTCTGTCAGAGTCTTGTTCTATCACATCAGCTATTTGGTCCTTTGCTCATGATGGTTTCAAAAGGTCTCCATTGACTTCTTGCCGGTTATTTTGTCTCTTATCGACTTCGCCAAATTTCTCTAAGAGTAAACCTACAGCCGCACCCTGGCCCTATTTACATCATTTATAAGTGACCTTGTGCTCAGCATTTGATCAACATCATGGGTCTTTGACTGAGTGGTGTCTCTTGTGTTCGAATTCAGCTTACATTATCACTACTGGGATTCATGTAGTGCCTTGGTTTCGATTTGACCCTATCGGTGGGTTCCTCGCCTCTTTTCAAGCTTCCATTATTGTTTGGTTCAGAGGGTTTCTTCCATGCGCTTGCTACATTTTTTCCAAGTCAGAAATGTACTTCTGGTTGGTTACTCACTTTTCTTTGTACGATTCCTTCCAAATTTTGGCCTGCGAGTTACGCTCTCACTGGATTGATGTGGAATGCTTTAATGCCTTCCTTCCAACAAATCTTTTCCCATTGACTCTGACTCATTCTCTGGCAAGAAGGTCTAGAGTCCTTTTGTCAGTACCTTAGGGTTTGCAGTCATCAGTGGCAGACTCCTTCGCTATCGAAAATGAGAATACATCAATGTCTCATGATTGGTATATTCTCTCAAGTGTTCGACTTCAACTCATCTATTCACACTTGTTAGATTGTACTGGGGCACCTTAACTCTCATCATCATTATCAATGAGTTTTCTTGTGTTTGTTAACTGTATACATCAATGACCGGTAATCAAATGATTTCTTGCATGGTCGAACTCAGCTCATTTATTCCCATTGTGTAGAATTATGCCATAGTGATCGGTGAAGACCTTGGGTTTGCATCAGCATGTTTTGGTTCACTTTGATAGCATCTTTAGTTTTCTGCCAGTGATACCATCCACCCTTATATGTTGCAGTTCATTACAGCAACATCTTATATGTTGGCACCCGAGTTGTGTGTAGTACCATTTTTTCCACCACTTATGATTTGGTACTTGGAGACTCAGTTGTGACTTCAGTGATCAGA
Source organism: Pinus albicaulis (assembly GCA_034641835.2). Taxonomy (NCBI): domain Eukaryota; kingdom Viridiplantae; phylum Streptophyta; class Pinopsida; order Pinales; family Pinaceae; genus Pinus; species Pinus albicaulis. The sequence continues at coordinate 234,085,699 of CM076570.1, read as the reverse complement.
TATTTTTGCAGCATCATTGATCATTCTTTTATATGTGATACTTGGACATGATTTTGATATGTACTTCTGGGCAGTGATCAGATGATTCACTATGTAATTTACAGTTCATTTATAATTGTATACATATTGGATCCGCTCCATACTTGATACGTAGACATGCTTTTCTTTCACTGAGCATGGGTATGCCCACCTCGGACATGAGCTTTCTTTCTGATTTCTACGATTGGTTTTTGGTTGGCTGAAATCTGGTGAAGTCCTCTCTAGTCCTCGCAGGATTCTTTTTTATGCACATAATACATTTCGGCTATCATGTACCCCTTCTAACCTCATATATTAGGGGACATCTGTTATAGCATCATTTATCACCTCTATATACTTGATGACTTATGCATTGGCCATGGGCAGCCCTTCCATTCAGACTTGATCACACTTCTTAAAAAATAGTATTTTGAATTCCATACATGACTCTGCCCAAATTTTTCCACATGCGGACACGGGTCCACTCATATTTGACCCGCGTATGATATTTAAAATATTAAAAAATATAAAAACTTCCTTTTAATGAGGCGGGGTTTAAGTATTTTCCTATAACTTAACTATTTTAGCCCATGGCCTAACTGTTTCCCAACTGAAAAAACTAATTTGAGGAAGTATAAATACACCTCAAGGGAATGGCCTAAGGGAGGAGAGAGATAATTTTATTGATATTATATTATGTTATAGCCCTGATCAATTTTGATATTTCCCTGTGCCTCCTGCATTTCCTAGGTTCAGGAAACACTTGTTTCCTTGTGATGTTCACCCCCACTTAATGTGACATTCTTTTTACACCCTTTATGGAAGAAGCTTTGTGAAGTGAGGGTTGGACAGAACCAGAAGACAGTTTCACTTGGAGCCATGGTAGATCTCAAGTGATTTCTCCACTTTCTCTTTCCATATTGTCAATAAAAGAAGCTTTGTCTCGTTCTTGATGTCTTTGTGTTATATGTCTTCTATACATGTTGAATGATCTTGTAATGGTTTATTTCATGTTATTTTTATGAGATTATATATGCTAACATGCTGACATCTAGGACATATATGATGTGTAACTATTTTGTGTGCTTTGTCTTGATTGATTTACAGGTTCGAAAACACGAGGAGTAGTGGAGGGTTTTCAACCTGCGGGATCAACCCGAGACGTAGGACAAACTGGTAAGGTCATTTATCCTCAATTTTCTAGTTCAAGCATTAAAACTGATAATTAGAGTGCTTCTTGTGATGATATGTCATCTTCTTTTTTACGTCCCTCAACCCAGACCTTAGGGTAGCTTTTCCCGTAACATGGATCCTTTTCTTTTTTTAGTCGTGTGTGTAGGTTCTAATTATAGCACTTGGAGCTAGAATTTGGGCTTACAATCGAGAAGGAAAGGAAGGCTTGTTATAGATTCTAGGTAGGATTATTTCCCATAATATATTATCTAATTAAAACTTCATGTTTTTTTTTCTTCTATTGTTCTATCTCAGACCACTAAATATAGGGAAATCACCTTTGTCTACAATCATGAAAATTACGCATAACAAATTGGTGACTCCACTAGGGATCGATTCGTCCCTTAATGGTTTCCCTCACCTTAGAAACTTTTTCACCTCTTAAAGTGAGCTTGATTGATTCATTTAGACATTGATTGACCTTAGGAAAACAACTTTTTGAGCTTGCATTGGTTTTTTGTGTCGTGATTTGGCCAAAATAGCCCTAATGCATCCTCTGATATGAGATAGAGCACTTTAGTGCACTTTCTCCTTATTTATACATGTGTTGCAGTGCAATGGTGTGTGTTCTACACCTACGTTGATTCTTCTAATATGCAAACAAATTCATTCCTTTACCTTTCTCTTTTATTTTATTTGGTCCAACTAGTTTTCCTTGTGTCTCTGAGTGTGTCCTTGTCCCTAAAAATCCTTCATTATGTTTTCTTTTGGTTTTATTAACCTTTGATGAGAATTTATTTAGATTTTTCTTTGTTCTTGTGAGTTAGGTATTTTGCAAAATTTTTGCTTGATCATTGATTGGTTTGAAGAAATCGATATTACAGTGATAATTTTGTGTGATTTCTCTTATAATTGATCTAGTTGCATCTTAGTTTTCATTGCATTTGAAGATTAAGAGGAAATAAAAGAAAAAATTCATTATTTGCATTTAGGGTTTTGTGTGAAATTAGTAAATTGGAACAGTTGCATTTGAAAATTTTGACTAGGAAGGTTTGTTTGTTGCGTTACTATTTGAATCCATTCCTTCCCATATTTATACTTTCATTGAAAATAAAATATTTCTTATTATCATGCTAGATTGCATTTTAGGGAATTCAGGTGAAACTCGTGGTGAGCATTAAAAACTGAAACCTAATTCAAGATAAACTCTAAAATATATTGAATCAAAATTAAGGGTAATTTGGAACATTAACGCAAACATCTATAGGTCTACGCTAGATACATGTTTCGGTGTCTTTATACATAGGAGCTATTGTTATTTTTCATTGTTACATTCTGGGGGTGATATCTTGTTCCACGTATGTAAGTGTATATGATCATTATCCACATCCCTTCAAGTATATTATATGGTGCTCCACGCATGATAAATATATGGTAAATCTCTCATCATGCGATTATGCATTATACAACACTAATACAAACTACGCTACCATGTACCTTTGAGTATATTTTGAAATTCCCCACTAGATTTCTATCCTGCCATAGGTAACTGAGTCATGCGCCTTGCACACTTTGATACACCGAACACAAAATTTAGGGAGATTACCTAGCCGTACATAAATCCTTAGTTCACCAAGGTGGTATATTACAGTTAACAGTGACTTGGTAAACCCTTTTTCCTATTTATCCCTTTTGATTTATTTTTGTTGTTAATTTCTAAATTTTATTAACCATCACGAAAGAGAAACCCCAAAAACCCCTGTCATTTGCATAGGATGCAAATATTTCCTCCTCTTCTACCAGAGGAAACTACTAGACGTCGAAATAAAATAAAAAAATACACAAACTAACAAATATCAAACTTCGGAAGCTACCCCTTCCGGACCTACATCCGAAATTAACCAACAAGAATTGTTTCTTCCTTTGAGTAATGAACCCGAGGTCACTTATGTACTAGATGGTGAGGCCAACACATTCGTAACCAAAGCACTTGAAACTTTATTACCTGAGTTTATTGAACTTGAGTTTCTTGACTTAGAAACATTACAACCCAAGGTTATACAACCTAAGGAACCTCAGTTAGTTACACTTGTTACTTCAGGCTCTTCCTCTTCTCTTCCTTTGTCTTTTACTCAATCACAATCTGTATATATTGGGCCTGATCGTGAACAACTTACACCTGTTCTCTTGAGTATTGAGGATATTCCTCAAGAAGCGTATCAACCTTCTTCTCATATTCATTTAAAGGGGCTTCATATCTATCAATTCCTTCATCCTCACAATCTGATACAAGCCCCTTTTCCTGATTCTCCTCTCTTCAACTCACCTTTGAGTTCCCCTCGAAAATACACTTTGGTAAATTTAACCATGATCGAGTCTACTACGGTGTCTCAGCCAGCATATGCCATTATGAGTGAGAATACCAATGTTTCAACTGCTTTTATGTTTTCAACATCACCATAAAAACATTTGTATGGTGGTCCATCAGTTCCACCTAGATACTAATCATTATCTGGTACCTTTTTTGGGGCATCAAACATTCCATGGACTTCTCCCATGTCATCCTCTTCTAGAATTCAATCTAGTGATTATTTGATGAGTGCCAAAGTCTGCTCCTCTTACTACATCTTAACCTTCATTGAAGCAACACCTTGAAACCTAGGTACCCTCATCCAGGAGGGAATTTACCTTCATATTCCTCTTATCTTTCAGAAGGGGGGAAACCTACTGCTCGAATGTTCCAATATCATGACCAAATACCACAAGCTGGTGCTCTACCTTATTTGAGTCCCCCATTTCCAAGATTTTTTTCCAATCCTTGGCATCCTATGTTTCTCATACAACTCGCTCGATTGTGAATCAAATCCAAAGAGTCTCAACTTGTTCCATCTACGCCCCATGTTCCCACTTACCAACCCATATCCCAACCTTCTTAAGCCTTATCTCACATAATTCATCCTTTGCAGGCTGCACCTCTAACTCAACCTATTCCATCAATATCTAGGACCTCTCAAGTCCAACTTACCCAGCCTCTTCAAGGTTCCCTACAGCCTCCACCGCTTGGTCAATCTATTCCTAAAATGAAAGTAATTCAAGTTGTACATGGCATGGCATAGGCGCAAGCTATTCAACCTCACATAGGGACGATCCAAAATACATTGAGGAAACCATATCAAGATATTCCTCAAATTCCATAACAAGGTCAACAAATTAGAACCCAGTGATTGAAACCTTTTCAAGGATATCTTGGAATTGGGAAACATGGTTACCAAAATATTCCTTATCCAAGAATGAAAAGCCTGTTTCTCAAGCCATTTCATCTTACCCAGTATACCCCTCACCGGACTTTAATAGGTAGTTGCCATTTGTAGCGACCCTTGAATTTCCATATCTAACTTGGCTTACAAATGATACTAGTTTTCACTCTCCTTGGTGTTCGGTCATTCCTACAAAATTACCGATCAATATCCCAAAATTCAATGGAAATCGTGAAGAAGACTCGTATGCATGTATGACATATCATTTATGGTGTTCATCGAACTCTTTTTATGATGATTATATCAGTTTACGTCTTTTCCAATGGACACTTACTGGTATGGAAACAAAGCGGTATATTGAATTTCCATTAGCTTTGTTCAAGAATTTCAGTGCCTTATCAACCACGTTCATAGCCAATTTTTAGTTTCCCATTTATTATGAAACCAAAATTGAACTTTTGACCTCTTTCAAACAGTTTGACCCCACTCAAATTTCTGATCATATTCATGAGTGGCGATGTCGCCATCGTTTGGTCAAAACCTTTCTTCCTGGTCAATTATTAGCTAAATGGTTCACTAAGTATTTTTTATCACCCATAACTAAATACATTGCTAAAATCGAAGTGTTTACTTAAGATAAATTCATGTCTCGAGCCCAATAACTTGTTCTCATTTACACTCAATATTGCACGCTCTACGATAAAATACCCAAATCTATAAGACCTCAAAATACCATTCCACCACCTCTTGGTAAAGAATCACATTTTTTTTATGGCATGATTGGTTATGTTAGCTACCAATCAGTGAGTAAACTATTTGGTTCATCTCCTGCTATGGTTTCCAAAAACCTGTCCTGCACTACTCTTGCGGCTACTACTTTCAATATTAATTCCATCTAGTCCACAAAAAGAAAATCTTAACAACACAGAAGTAAGAATAAAGGAAAAGGAAAGAAGAATAAATACAGTCCTCCATTATACAAACAAAATAATTAATCTCCTGACAAAAAATAGAAACCTCATTATCGTTGCTTAATCTATAATAAGGAAAATTTTATTTGGGACAATCCACATCAGGAGGAATTAAATAAATTCTTTAATTCATCATATTATGCACCTATTGAGTTAACAAATCCCTTTCCTAAAAAGAGATAAACGTAGTTGCACGGGATCCATCTTCCTCTTCCTATTTCCTCCACCAAAAATAAAAATGAAGTTATGGTGGCCATTAGAAATAAGAACTATGATAATACAAATTCCTCGGTTGGTGAGGCTATTGATCAACCTTCCAGTTCTACCTCATCTAATTTTGATACTACTCCAAATGTCGTTCCAAAAAAAATTAACTATTAAACCTCCCAAGGGTGTTATTAACAAATAAACATTCAATCCTCATGTGATAGCTGCACAGAACTATAACATAGTTGAGGATATGGCTCAAACTCTTTCAGCTATGTCAACTCTTGAGGTTTTGCATAATTGTCTTGCCCGGAAGAGGGATTTATTTTCCACAATTGGATGTTTTGATCCTTCGGATTCTAGTCTTTTAGTATTTAATAATAAGAATCATACACCCAAACTTCATCCACAATTTTCGAAGGATGGTTTCTGGTACTATTCAGGTTGTTGTTTGAATTAATACCATCCATCAGAAAATTATGGAAGAAGGAGCTTCGACTTGTATCATGTCACTTTCTTGTTGGACTGCCATTGGTTTTCCTCATCTCAACCAACCACCAACTACTCTCAAAAATTTTGATGGAAGAGGCTTCAAGCCTTACGAAATTTTGGATTCGCTACAAGTGGAATTAGCTGGAAAAATGGTGTCAGTAGAAGTCGAAGTTATAGATGAACCATTGGATTATAACTGTTGAGCCCCAAAGATGTCCTTTCCCTTTACCAAAATTCACTTCATTTCCTTTCTCCCTTATCAATTACAGGCTTAAATGGTCAATAGGATTGATTAAAGTCACTTTAGGAATGTATACAATGACTGACTTGCTATATCTTCATGGTTTTGTTGTTGTAGTAATTTTTGACTAGACTCAGCTACAGAATGCAGCCATTCTGTAGCCAGTCACCTATTCCGCGGCTATCTTCATGTTCTCATAGGTTACAGGTGTCACTTCAAGGAAAAATTTATATGGTTGAATTCCACAACACTCCCACATCATTTATTTCTCTCTACGAAGTCTGAGAAAGAATCTACAGGTGGTTATGCACGTGGAAAAGATCAAAGCTAAGAAGCTGATTCCTACTAGGACAGGGACTCTACAGATGTCTCCAGCAAAGTACAAGGCCTCCACAAGAGTTCTAATTTGATTTTGATTGAAAAATACACTTGTTCCTGTTTCTTCTCAAGGGTAGTTATGTATTTCTTTTATAAGAATGACTCAGGAGACCGAGAGACAGTTAGCTAGATTGGTGTTTTGTTGCTAGATCTCAAAAGACCGTAACACTCTGTTTTTTAAATACTTTTCCTTTAATGAAAGAAGTACCACTTTATTGCAAGATCTGAGACAATATTGAGGAGATTTGTATGCTAATCCGGTGGTAGAGGGCCCCTACTGCTCGAGAAGCTCTGTGCACATTGTTTAGATAAGTAACTTTAGCCTTGTTGCATTCCTAGCTTAAGCAATTTTCTGAACTTTGTGTTTTATACTCACTTGCATAGGATGCTACAGCCAGTCTTATTCTTACGAATTGTTCCAAAATATCACTAATATTGAATGAGATATAACTGTAGTATTTTAGGAATTAGTTGCATTCTTCTGAACTTTATGTTTTTGTGCTCAATTACATCAATTGTTACAGCTAGTCTTGTTCTTACGAATTATTCCAAAATATCACTAACACTGAATGAGACATAGCTGTGGTCTTTTAGAGCTTAGTTGCGTTTTCCTGAACTTCGTGTTTTTGTGCTCACTCACATTACATATTACAGCCATTCTTGTTCTATGAATTGTTCCAAAATACCACTAACACCGAATGAGACAGAGTTGTAGTATTTCAATGATTAGTTACATTTTAGTTTAGTTGAAAAACTCCGGAGGTTAATGGCACTCTAGTTCAATTCTGTTCACTGTATTTCAAGTTTGATTGATTGCATTCTTGTTCAGTTATGTTTAATGTCTTTCAAGTTTCATTAGTTAGTTGTATGCTAATTTTGTTCTATTAGACTTCAAGGCCTTCATTATTTACAAACTACTCTTGTTATTAATCTCTTCCAACACATCATCATATGGACAGGAATTAGTGATATCAATTCAAGGCCTTGACTGCTCTGCAATATCTTATAATTTTACAAACATCCTTTTTCCAAAACTATTCCAAAATATTTCTAACTTTTGAATGAGGCTTAGTAGTGACAATTTGAGTTGCAGAATGGATTAATTTCAGTGTCATAAGTTAATTTAGAGTAGGATTCCTTACTATGCTACAAATAATATTTTCCAATTGTGTTCCAACAAATTTCTAGCCATGGATGAGATTTTCCCTGTGACATTGTAGATTTTTGTTTACTTAGAAGAACCTCATTGCATTAAACTTATCCTTTTCTCAAGTTATTCCAACATATTTCTAATGAATTAATTGGACTAAGTTCATGTTATGAGTTATTGAGTTCATGTTAGGAGATATTTAGTTCTTGCTATGAGTTATTTTTCTTGTTAAAGTTTTGCATTTTCTGTTCTCAAGTGTCATACATAGTTTAGAATAGGTTTTGCTCTGTTTTAGTGTGACCAACAACTTCTTTTTACCAACACTTAGTTCTTTTTCCCTTAGAATAAAAACACAAAACCAAAAACATTTGAAAAACACTAAACACAACGTAGTGAGAAACAGATACCTAGGCACATATAGTGCACTTCACTTCAACAGTTTACTAGCCCTGGTTGACAATTTATGACATCAATTTAGGAACACTAAGTTGAGAAGACATTTTGGCGCCGTTGCTGGGGAAGTGTAACTAGGTAGCCTTGTTTCTTACCTCCCAAAAACAATGACATGCGTAGAGAAAGAGACTCAAGGGGTAGATTCATAAGAAGCAGAAGCTTGATTCCTAGAACACCACTTGTTTCACCAAGACCAAGAGCCAACACACCTCCAACTCAAACCCACATTCCATCCTTTACTGATCCTAGACTTCCAGAGGACTTAAGATCAGATATTCCATTAGAAATACCTTCTACTTTACCCACTGAACCTGTCTTAGAAGAAGATTCAGGAACCCCTGCTAGGGACATAAACTTTTCAACTTCTACAGAAGAATCAACTATGGCAGAAGAAGGGGGAGGAGGAGTTTTTAATGGAGAAAACACACTATTTGGAGGGGGTAGAGGTAGAGGTAGAGGAGAAGGAGGTAGAGGTGCAGAAGGAGAAGGAGGCAGAGGAAGAGGTAGAAGAGAAATGGGAAGCTCTTTTGGGTTTCCTATAGTAGATGAAGAAACCAATACAACTATGAAAAACATTTCACCCTCCGTCCTTCCAAACTTTTATGGACTTAAAACTGAAGATCCTGAAACCTTCCTATTTGAATTTGAAGTCCTATGTAGAACCTACGACTACTTACAAGATGCTCAAAAACTTAAACTATTTCCTTCAACATTGAAAGGAGCAGCATTGAAGTGGTTTATGAGTTTGATCAACAGTTCTATTAGGACATGGGAAGACATGAAACAAGCATTTCTAGAAAGGTATTTGGATTACTATATGCCATTCAACCATAAGGAGTAAGTGTTTAAAATGCTACAGAAAGAGGATGAAAATCTGGAAGATTTGTTGGAGAGATTTAACTACAACATCAAAAGAGAAAAAATGGAAAACCTAGACCAAGACACTTTGAAAGCTCTCTTGTTGAAGACAATTAGGGATGAATGGTTATATATCCTTAACATGATGGGAAAAGGGGATATATCTCAGCTCACATTACCTGAAATAGCTTAATTATGTATCAACCTTTCAAGAGGGAAATCTAAAACTGTAAAAGGACCAAGAGACCCTGCTCTTGCAAGGGCAAGTAATTCTACTTCTGGGACAGTAAGTAGGGTAGAAATAGGACATATGCTTGATGAATTCAAATCTGATATCTTAGTGAGTCTTAGTGAACAAATAGACACCCTTAAGTTACAAAACAAGCAAAAATCTGAATCTGATGCCTTAGCAATTTTTTGCCCCAAATGTAGAAAGAAGCATGCCCTGAGAGAGTGCCCTTTGGATGCAAAAGTAGCAGATACCTGTGTAATTTGTTCATAAAAATATGAGACCAAGAGTTTTCCTTCACTTCCTAGTCTTAAAGCTGTCTTTCAAGAAGAAACTCCTACAATTTCCACAGGATCTCTCAATTTTGTCTCTAGGAGGCCTTAGCAAGGACCTTAAACACAAGGATTCCATGATCAGCTGTATAATCAACCCCCACCAAATTGGAATTCTTGGCAGCAACCTTGGCCCCAATTTCAAAATCAATCTCAAAATTGGACACAAGGAGCACAAAATCCCTATGGAAGATACTCTCAGTACTATCAGTATCCACCATCCTATCCACCATATCCACATTTCCCTCCTCAGCAAAATTTTCAACAAAATCCTCAACAGAATCATCAAAATCCACAACATCAAAATTCACCACTTCCATTACCATTTCCTCATAAAAAAAATCAGTTTCCTGCCCAACCCATACCAAACCCCAACAATAAAAATCCTCAGAACACATACATGATAGAAGGCCAACAGTTTCCAACTTATTTGATCACTCCTTTAGACCTTAGTGATGTTCAACTTAGGTCTGGAAGAATACTTGAAAAGAGGAAACCTTTTGTAATCATACAAGAGCAAGACAATTCTGAGGAAGATTCTCTACAGGTAAATAAAAGTCTTGAAGAGAACACATCTTTTTAAGACCCAAATATTGAAAAATCAAAACAAAAAGAACCAATAATTTCAACTCCTATATTAGAGCAGCCATCAACATCCACTTCTACACCTCCCTTTCCAAAAATATTACAAATTGATAGGGGTGTAGAAAAACAAATTATGGTGCCTAATTATGATTTCCTAGATGAGCTGAGAAATGTTTGTATTAAGATCCCATTATTGCAAGCTATCAAGGAAATTCCAATCTTAGCAAAGACAATAAAGGAGTTGAGCATGAAGAAAACAGGAAAAAGAATAAGAGAGACAAAGAAAATTCAACTGGCAAGAAAAATAGCAGATATCATGATGGGTAAGATTTCCATTCCAAAGTATCTAGACCCAGGAAATCCAGTTGTTAAAATACACATCAATGGAACTGAGATCCAAAACACACTTATTGATTTAGGAGTAGCAATCAATATCATGAGTAGACAAATCATGGATAAACTTAAACTTCCTAATCTTCTTTTTACACTCACATTATTACAATTAGCAGACAGATCTGTGATCAAACCTGATAGTGTAATAGAAGACATTCCAGTGTCCCTAGATTCTTGGGAGTATCCTATGGATTTTATGATCCTAAATCCTAAGAATAATCTAGGAGGGCATCCTATTATATTAGGAAGACCTTGGTTAGCTACAGCTGATGCTTTCATTAGTTGTAGATCCGGTGATATGTACATCTCTGATGGTAGTTCAACCAAGAAATTTACCTTGTATCCTCCAACAAAAACAATTACAGAATTAGATGATACTCAATGGATAGAGGATAAAGAAGACTTACAACCTCTCTTCACAATTTCAGAAATTAGTGAAGATAGCCAGATTCTGAATACCTTAGAAAACTTTGAATCCTCTTCGGAATACAAACATGAAAAATTTCAAGAAGAATCCAACATTGATTTTTTATCATCAAGACAGATGTCTCTTTATTCCATGGATAAATTTGGCAGCTCTACAATTGAGATATTTCCAGGCAAAACTTTAAACATAAACAAGAACCTAGAGAAATCTCAACAAGAAGAGCTAGTCAAGATATTACAGAGACATTCTTCTGCATATGCATGGGAGTACACTGATATAAAAGGGATAAGCCCCAAGACTTGCACTCATCACATCTACATAGAGGAAAATTGTAAACCAATCAGACAACCTCAAAGACAGATGAATCGAAATCTTAGGGAGATTGTTAAAGAATAATTGTAGAAATTGTTGAATGTCAACTTTATCTATCCTATTTCAGATAGTCAGTGGGTTTCTCCTTTGGTAATTGTGCCAAAGAAAAATGGTAAATGGAGAGTATGTATTGACTACCGAGAATTAAACAAATCTACTCTTAAAGATCATTTTCCCCTACCTTTCATAGATCAGGTGTTAGATACATTAGCTGGCAAAAAGTACTTCTCATTTTTAGATGGGTTTAGTGGTTATAACCAAATTCAAGTAGCACTTGAAGATCAAGACAAAACCACATTTACCTGTCCTTGGGGTACCTATGCTTACCGAGCATTGCCATTTGGACTATGCAATGCACCCGCAACATTTCAAAGGGCAGTACTAGGAATCTTTTCAGATCTAATACATGATTGTGTAGAGGTATATATGGATGATTTCACAGTTTATGGAAACACATTTGAAGAAGCCTTAACAAACTTGGAAAAAATTTTAAAGAGATGTAAAGAAGCAAATCTTTCACTTAGTCATGAGAAGTGTTTTATGATGTTTACTGAAGGAATTGTTTTAGGACATCACATTTCAGGGGATGGGATTAGAGTTGATGAGTCAAAAGTTGAAGTCATCTCTAACTTATCTATTCCAAGTTGTCAAAAAGATGTTAGGATTTTTCTCGGATTTACAGGATATTATCGAAGGTTTATAGAAAACTTCACCAAGATAGCATCTCCACTTTTCAAATTAATTACCAAGGACTGTGAATTCAAGTGGAATCCTGATTGCCAGTTAGCCTTTGAGAACTTGAAAACAAAAATCTCTGAAGCACCTATTTTAAGGGGACCTAACTGGAAATTACCTTTTCATATTTCAACAGATGCCTCAGATATAGCTTTAGGAGCAGTATTGGGACAAAAAGACTTGATTCCTTATGCCATCTACTATACAAGTAAAAATTTGACTCCTTCAGAGTTAAATTATACTGTAACTGAAAAAGATTTTTTAGTTGTTTTTCATGCCATAAACAAATTCAGACACTATATAACAGGCTATGAAACTTTTGTTCACACAGATCACTCTGAAATTAGATATCTAATGAACAAATCAATTACTAATGGCAGAGTCATAAGATGGTTATTGCTTTTACAAGAATTCAACATTGCCATTCTAGATAGTTTGGTACAAAACATGTAGTTTATTTCCTATCTGGGTAAACTCCAAAACATCAAAATATACATCAGCCAAGAACAAGATCACCCTCGATGAATATTTTTTGCAATTTCCTTGCCTTCAGTCTTTGCTGCCGATACGCGTTAATTATTTAGTTTCAGGGAAATTTCCTTCAATAATGAATGCAAGAGACAAAAGAAAGATCATTTATGATAGTGAAAAATATTCATGGGTTGCTAATGAGTTATACAAAACAGGTCCAGATTTTATCATTAGGATATGTGTTCGAGAAGATGAGATGCCTGAGATCCTCAAGGGCATGTCATGATGGGAACCTTTAAGTGATTAATTTCAACATAAGAGACAGCTTATAAGATCTCTATTTAGATACTATTGGTCATCCCTTTAAATATGCTAAAGAGTATGTCAAAAGCATGTACGTGACAATGCCAAAAGGGGAAACCTTCTCCTTCGTGATGTTACCATAGCCTCAAGTACATATTGAAACTTTGAAAAATAGGCTTAGATTTTTTATAGGGACCTATTAGTCCTCCATCAAGACAAAAGAAATATATATTAGTTTATAATCGATTATGTTACTAAATGGGTAGAGTACAATATTATCGTAGTTACTAAAGCATCTGTAGTTAATTTTCTTTTTGAGGATATTTTTACTCGTTTTGGTATCCCAAGGGAAATTGTTACAGATCAAGGAGCTCAATTCACATCAAGGCTAGTGGAACAAATGATGGAGAGGTACAAAATTAGACATAGAAAATCTAATCCCTATCATCCACAAGCAAATGGTCAAGTGAAATCTACCAATAAAGTTATTGAAGGGATCCTAACAAAGACTGTTCATTTACATATAAGAGATTGGGCATACAGGCTTCCTGAAGCTTTGTGGGCCTATAGAACTACATGGAGAAGCATAGAGGGTCATACTCCCTATGAACTTGTTTATGGAAAACAAGTTTTGTTTCCCATAGAGTTTCAGATTCAAACTTTTAAAATGGCAGTTCAGCTAGGACTTGATCTAACAGAGGCACAAAAGAATAGATTGGAGCAGACTGATGAATTGGATGAGATCAGACAAGATGCAGTCCAGAAAATAAGTATAGTCCAACAGCAAAGGACTAGATGGCATGATAAGTACATCAAGGAAAATAAGTTCAAAGAAGGTGATTGTGCTTTCTTGTTTGATTCAAAGTTCAAAGATTTTCAAGGTAAATTCCAAACACATTGGCTTGGGCCATATGAAATTACGAGAATTTTTGACAATGGAGCAATAAAAATCAGGACAATAAATGAAGATAAGGTCACTTTTCTTGTAAATGGTCATAGATTGAAGCTGTATCATAAGCCACTTTCAAGAGAAGAATTTGTCAAGAGATTCCAGGAAAACAGTGATGTGAAGTTAATGAAGAAGAATTATTCTTCTTCATCAACTTAATTGAATTTTCTGAATTCAAATGAAAATATATATATATATATATATAGAAAGTATAAACATGAAAACTAATTACTGATTAGCATGTTTATACAGAAAAGATAAAGTGAAAATCAGAATCCTTCTAACACTTTAGCTTTTCAAATTTGTTCTTTTTCTGCAAGCAGCTATCACAAAATCATAGGTCTCACTCCATCATGTCTCCATTCATTCATATTTCATTTACCACATTCATCCATATTTCATTCACTCCATTTCATGGTCCATTTCATTTCCATCTCAGATTTCTAAATTTTATCTCTTTCTGCAGATTGAGTATTACAAATCATGAGTTGCAGACCACTTTTTATGGTTCATTCCACTTCACAATTTTGATTCATTTCATTCCATTACATTTCACTTCACTCTTGATCCATTCCACCATATTTCATGATCCATTTCATACTACACCCCATCCATGTTTCAAAGTTCCTACAGGTACATTCTGCAGCCAGCTAGACATTTTGCAGCCAGATATCCTAAAGGAAATTATCCAGCAACCACTTGTTCAACAGCAAATTGACCCTGCACACCTATTTTAACAAGCAAAATCAAAGGAATTATGAAGACTGAAGAATCAATGATTTTCAAAGGAGAACAAAGCATATCAAAACCACAAAAATTAAAGGAAAGGCAAAGGTAAAGTTGTAAAATTATTATGATGACAGAATATGAAAGTTATAGTATAGTTAAGTCATGTATGATTCAAAGATTTGTTTTAATTATTCGTGTTGATCATGCCTATTAAACCTATCATAAAAAATTTGGACAAAATCCCCTCCACTCCGCCATATCAAATCATCATTTAAAACTTAACGGTTAAGTACTTAAGTGACCTAATCAATCACGTCACTAGGCCAAAGTATTCAGTGATGATTTTGAATTTCTCACGAAATGTTTCCGCGGTATTTTCTCCCATGATGGCTCTTAAACTCATTAATTCGTGTAAATCAACCTCACTACATTTCACTCATTCTGTAACCTCTTCATATCATCCTTCTGTAGCTAATTCCTATTGCATAAACAGAGAAAGCACCTTTGGGGTAAAAACAACTCTTTAACAGCCATTTTCATCGTGGATAGAAGAGCAGTAAATTGAAGGGATAGAAGAGAAGCCATGGATCTCATAGTAAGATCCGAACCAGTCGGAACCAAATACTTAGAGGGTTACCCACAAATTATAGAAATGCTACATCAGGCTAGGTGGTTACAATTTTTGGAAAAATTTAATGGTTTTCATAAAGAGGTAACTAAAACATTTGCATGGTCCTTCAATGGAGCAGAAGTCGAAATAGGAGATGTTGAATTCACTATTACAGAAGCTTTCATTGCAGAAGCAGCGGAATTACCTAGACAAGGAGAAAGATGGTTCAAAAATATGGAATTTCATAATGAGGCATGGAGGCAAATGCTTAAAACACCAGGTATGGATGTTTCCATTTTTAAGAAGGGAATTCCTAGCTCAGCACTGAAGAATAAATGTCGGAATATGTTGCTCATTTTGAAAAAATTTATAAATTGTGAGGGAAGGTTTGGTACCTTATATATTTATCATATTCGGCTAATGATGCATTTCTTAGATGAAGAAATCAATTTACCCTTTTTCCTACTTCATAGTCTGAAGAGAATGGCCTCTAATGTTCAAAAGAGGGTTCAATTCCTGGAAACCACTTTGTACCACCACAGCCTAGTTAAAATCCTAATTGAACATCATTTGAGAAAGGTGGGAGACAATTGGGATGAGTTTCTATTGAGGAATCACTTTGAAGAACCCAAGGAATCTCCATCTAAAGGCAAACCTACAAGAAGAAGCAAGAGAAGGAAAATTTCCAAAGCTGTTGAAACTAAAACTGGTAAGTCCATACAAGAGGACAGTGAGGAGATCATTTCTGAGAAATTGACTAAAATTAAGAAACATCTTAAAAAGGAGAAGATGATAAGGTATGCCAAGGAGAGAGGTGAAGGACCATCTCAACCAAGACGAATCCACAGGCTTAGAGGTATATTGAAGAAAACAGGGGTTAGACAAACGGAAATTATAAACATTGAGGATGAAGAGACACCAACTGCTAGATCACCTGAGTACCAGTACGAGGAGGATCTTGATGAAGGAGATCTGGAGATAGACCCAGCAAAACAACAAATTTATAATTATGTTGAGACATTAGAGAAGAGAGCCTCAGAAAGAAGAGACATAACTCCTAGCCCACCAGAATCTGCAATTGATATGCTAAGAAGAGATAAATATGAGTTAGAAGTACTCAATAGGCATATCAAGAATGAGAATGACATTTTAATGGAGCAGGTTAAGCTGAAAAGTGATATGAATACAACTCTCTCTCTACAAATGGAAAAATTGTACAAGGCTAGTGAGAAATTGAAGAAGAAAAACAAAAAGTTGAGCAGGGCACTTATAAATTTGAGATTCAAGTTGGTCATAAAGAAGCCTAGGAGGCCATTAACTATCAGGCAAAGTAGAAGAAGGAGCCTAGATGTCCTAGCAGAAGTCTCAGAATATATGAGTTGATTGCATGAGGACATGCAAAAACTTTGCAGTGGGGGTATGTTGAGCCCTAAAGATGTCCTTTCCCTTCACCAAATTTCACTTCATTTCCTTTGTATCATATCAATTATAAGCTTAAATGGTCAATAGGATTGATTAAAGTCACTTTAGGAATGTATACAATGAATGATTTGCTATATTTTCATGGTTTTGTTGTTGTAGTAATTTTTTACTAGACTCAGCTAAAGAATGCAACCATTCTGTAGCCAGTCACCTATTCCGCAGCTATCTTCATGTTCTCACAGGTTACAGGTGTCACCTCAAGGAAAAACGCATATAGTTGAATTCCACAAGACTCCCATATCATTTATTTCTCTCTACGAAGTCTGAGCAAGAAGCTACAGGTGGTTATGCACGTGGAAGAGATCAAAGCCAAGAAGCAGATTCCTACTAGGACAAGGACTCTACAGATGTCTCCAACAAAGTACGAGGCTTCCATAAGAGTTCTAATTTGATTTTGATTTAAAAATACACTTGTTCCTATTTCTTCTCAAGGGTAGTTATGTATTTCTTTTATAATAATGATTCGGGAGACCGAGAGACAGCTAGCTAGATTGATGTTTTGTTGCTAGATCTCGAAAGACCGTAATACTATGTTTTTGAAATACTTTTCCTTTAATGAAAGAAGTACCACGGGTCAAAAGATCTCGAGACCGCTATCGTAGGGAGATTTGGTGCTAATCCGAAAGCGGGTAGAGGGCCCCCATCGCTTCGGTAGCTCTGTGCACATTATTTAGATAAGTAACTTTAGCCTTGTTGCATTCCTAGCTTAGAAGTTTTCTGAAATTTGTGTTTTATACTCACTTGCATTGGATGCTACAACCAGTCTTATTCTTACGAATTGTTCCAAAATATCACTAACATTGAATGAGATATAACTGTAGTATTTTAGTAATTAGTTGCATTCTTCTGAACTTTGCGTTTTTGTGCTCAATTACATCAATTGTTACAGCTAGTCTTCTTCTTACAAATTATTCCAAAATATCACTAACACTGAATGAGACATAGTTGTGGTGTTTTAGAGCTTAGTTGCATTTTTTTGAACTTCATGTTTTTGTGCTCACTCACATTACATATTACAGCCAGTCTTGTTCTATGAATTGTTCCAAAATACCACTAACACCGAATGAGACAGAGTTGTAGTATTTCAGTGATTAGTTGCATTTTAGCTTAGTTGTAAAACTCTGGAGGTTAATGGCACTCTAGTTCAATTATGTTCACTGTATTTCAAGTTTGATTGATTGCATTCTTGTTCAATTCTGTTTAATGTCTTTCAAGTTTCATTATTTAGTTGTATGCTAATTATGTTCTATTAGACTTCAAGGCCTTCATTATTTACAAACTACTCTTGTTATTAATCTCTTCCAACACATCATCATATGGACAGGAATTAGTGATATCAATTCAAGGCCTTGACTACTCTGCAATCTCCTATAATCTTACAAATAGCCTTTTTCCAAAACTATTCCAAAAGATTTCTAACTTTCGAATGAGGCTTAATAGTGACAATTTAAGTTGCAGAATGGATTAATTTCAATGTCATAAGTTAATTTAGAGTAGGATTCCTTCCTATGCTACAAATAATATTTTCCAATTGTGTTCCAATAAATTTCTAACCATGGATGAGATTTTTGTGATATTGTAAGTTGTTATTTACTTAGAATAACCTCATTGCATTAAACTTATCCTTTTCTCAAGCTATTCCAACATATTTCTAATGAATGAATTGGACTGAGTTCATGGTATGAGTTATTGAGTTCATGTTAGGAGTTATTTAGTTCTTTCTATGAGTTATTTTTCTTGTTAAATTTTTTCATTTTCTGTTCTCAAGTGCCATACATAGTTTAGAATAGGTTTTGCTCTATTTTAGTGTGATCAACAACTTCTTTTTACCAACACTTAGTTCTTTTTCCCTTAGAATAAAAACACAAAACCAAAAACATTTGAAAAACACTAAACACAACGTAGTGAGAAACAGATACCTAGGCACATATAGTGCACTTCACTTCAACAGTTTACTAGCCCTAGTTGACAATTTATGACATCAATTTAGGAACACTAAGTTGAGCAAACAATAACCTTTTACTGGGTCACACATGGATTTATGCCATGGTCATATTAATTTACACCTATTTTAGAATTATTTCTTTTCCTCACGAGGGGGCATCATGGCCATTGACCATCTCACCTTTTTTTCTAGTAATTCTCAAGTTACTGGAATCCCCACATTCTTATCAACATGTTGCGGTTGGACAGCTTAAATATTCCACTTTGATGGGAACTTTTTCCCTTGCTCCTCCTGACAACCCAAATCTAGTTTCCTTCATCAACATGATCTCTTCTTGTACTACTCGATCTGATCCTTGGATAGTATAGAACACTTTTAATATTGATACGTTTGGTGACCGCATGTCACTCGGTCCTATTGAGCTCGAATATGAAGCCATCTATTTGACCTACTTGGCACATCTTGTTTTATCCTACATGATAGATTGGGTCGATCATTCCAATATTATGGTTCATATTATGATCCTTTCTCCAGTACATTCTCTACTAATGAAAACATCATGGAAATCATGATATCAGATGATGCATCATGGGATGATAATCATCATCATTCCTCCTTGGCTAATACCTATGAGGATAATATTGGTTATATCTATTCACCTAATATCGTTGAGTTATCCATGAATTCCCTCTATATTCATGACATTGATTTTGAGAAACAAATGTCGAAAATTGAAGAGAATGTCCCTCTTGATATTTCGATTAAACCCAGAATTATCGAGATTGTGCATATTGATGCTTCTTGCTCTCCCAACGTGGTCAAGATCTATAAATCCCTTTTTCAAGAATTTAGAGACGTTTTCTCCTGGTCATATGAAAATATGTCAAGTATTTATTCAAATATTGTTGTACATGAGATCAAAACATATTTGGATGCTAAGTCAGTTCAAAAGCACTTGATTCTGGCCCATCCTAAGAAAGTTGTTGCTATAAAGGCAGAGGTTGAAAAAAAATTCCATGTTGGTTTCATTTACCCAGTTCCTCTAACTAATTGGGTCTCAAACATTGTTCCTGTAATGAAAAAAAAGACACGATTGGAGTGTGTGTCGATTATAGGGACATCAATTGTGCCTGTCCTAAGGACAACTACCCTACCCCATTTATCGACTATATTGTTGATGATTTTGTTGGAAGAGAATGTTTTTTGTTTATGGATGGTTTTTCTAGCTGTAATCAAATCAACATCCTCCCATAGGACCAACATAGAACTCCATTTATATTTCCATGGGGCACATATGCCTATCAAAACCTCCCTTTCGGTTCGATAAAATGTTAGGGCAACTTTTCAGAGGGCTATGAATTATGCCTTCCATGACATTAAGCACATTTTACAACCCTATTTTGATGATCTACCTTCCCACTCGAAACATCATGCAGATGTTCTGATGCATCTCAGGGCCATTTTCTTACGTTGTCCACATTATAATATCAGGATAAAGACGCACAAATGTGTGTTTTATTTTCAATCTGGTCAACTCATTAGCTTCATTATGTTGAAGCAAGGAATTTGTATTGATCCACTTAAATTCTAGGAAATCATCAATCAGCCTGCTCCTTCCTCTCTTGTTCAGTTACAACACCTCCAAGGGAAGGCTAACTTTCTACAGAGATTTGTTCCCAACTATGTTGAATTGACCAAAAGGATTTACTCATTTTTTAACAAAGGGGTTCCCTTCCATTTGGACGACACAACCCAAAAGGCATTTGATTCTTTGAAATATGCTCTAGTTTGGGCATCATTATTGTATCACCTAGATTATCAAAGTGATTATTTCTTACATCTTTTTTTTGCAGTTACTACCATTGCTATGGTGTTAGTCTAAGAAGAAAACTTAGGGGATGCACATCCTATTTATTATTTGAGTCATATCTTGAACACGAAAATCAAATATACTCACGTTGAAAAGTTAGCTTTGGCAGTTGTCCAAGTTGTCCAAACGTTTCACCGCTATATTATAATTCACGAGACTATGGTTTTTTATGATTACAACCCCGTGGCATACCTCTTGTCATGATAATTTTTTGGGGTAAAGTACTCCAAATGGATTTTTCATTCTCTAGGAATTTGATTTTGAATTCATCAATTCTAAATCCAAGAAATCCTTAGCCTTTGTTGAACTGATTTGCAACCTTCCCTCTTCCAAAACTGTGTCACCATTTGATGATTACATTCCTGACAAGTCATTATTTTCAATAGATTCATCTGATCCTTGGTATGGAAATATCATCATCTATCTCCAAACCCATACTTTTCGGCCCAATAGCTCTCACCCTGACCAGCAACGTATTCGATACTGGGATAAATATTATATTATAATTGGAAACACACTTTATCATCATCGTATCAATACCATATTTAGACAGTGCCTCACTCATAAGGAGGATGAGAAAACTATAAAAAAATGTCATGTTGGGGCATGTGGTGGGCATATGTCTATGTATGCCATTGCATAGAACATTCTATGTGCTGGTTAATTTTGGACTTCTGTGTTTTGAAATTGCATCCTCGCAGTCCAAAAGTGTGAGGATTGTCAAATCTATGATCAATAAACTCATGCTCCACATACTCCTTTACATCATGTTATCATCAATGGACCCTTCGTGAAATAGGGTGTTGAATTTATGACATGTAACCCTCACTAATTCGGGGGGCATGGCTACATCATTGTGGTTGTAGATTGTTTTACCAAGTGGGTTGAAGCAATGCCTACGTATAATAACATCGGTGAAACAACTGCTTTGTTCCTCTTTAATCATGTCATTGTTAGGTTTGGTGTTACACAAACTATCGTTACAAACCACGGGAAACATTTTCGAAATCACATGATGTATAATATTACTTCCAAGTTGGGTCTTCAACATGATAACTCAACTCCCTATTACCCATAGGCAAATGGGCAAGTAGAATTTATTAACAAAGTTTTTAAAACAATGCTACAACGAATTATAGGGATTCACAAATAAAATTGGCATCTCATCCTTTATGCAGCTTTGTGGGAGTATTGAACCTATATCCAGAAATCAAATGGATTCATACCCTTTTAATTGGTGTATTATCTAGAGGCAATCCTTCCCAGTGAATTCGAGATTCCATCATTGAAGCTTGACGTCGATCCTCTCCCCTCTACTTTTGGAGAAGAAGAGTGTCTCTTTCATTTAGCACGCTTAGATAAAACTCAGGGTGATGTTGCGATGGACAATTAGGCCCATAATAAACATGTTAAAATGCAATATGATAAGAATGTTAAACTGCATGCCTTCTCGGAAGGTGACCTAGTCCTATTATATGATCAGGAATCCTATAAGTTAGGTTCAGGGAAGTTTAAGCCGATACAGCTATGCCCATACATATTTAAACATGTTTTTGAAAAAGGGTATTACAAGCTTATTGATTTTGATGGAATTCCCTTAGCGCAACCTAGAAAGGGGTTGTACCGCAAAAAAAATATGATTATTTCATCTTTGTATGGTTATTGCGTACATATTGTCTATAGGTGTGTTGAATTTATTTTAAGTGTGTTCAGAGCTTCCTACCATCTCTATTAATCTTTCTTTACATTTATTCGTAGATGTCGGTGTTCCCTCAACCATATGTTGGTTATGCTGATGGTTCTAGCCATATTACTCAGAACCTTTCCTCTGCAGCATGGGTTATCTATGCTTTGAGTGGCGAGTTAGTGAGTTTACAAGGTATTTGTATCAGTCGCTCTACCAATAACATCACTAAGTATAGCGCACTGATCAAGTTGTTTCCTAATACTATTTCTCATGGAATCCTCCATATGGTGGTCATACTTGACTCACAACTTGTAGTACTACACTTAACTAATGCCTATTTCATAAGAATTCCAACTATTCTACGTATGTTTTTAAGGGTTCATCTTCTGGAGAGACATTTTGATTACATCCAATATCAACACATTCCTATAATTATAAACACATTAACTAGCGCATTAATGAATTATTTTTTAGAAATGCATTTGCAGCACATGTAAAGAAAATTCAATCCACATCACACATTGAACGAGATAATAGAGAATATAACAAACAATGATAGGTAGATAAATGTATATAAAGTTTGGTTTTACAAAAATTTGTGTCCAAGACACATATGGCCACATGGCCTATTATATCAAAAATACATGTAGTCAAAAATGGCT
Organism: Pinus albicaulis; assembly: GCA_034641835.2. Classification (NCBI taxonomy): domain Eukaryota; kingdom Viridiplantae; phylum Streptophyta; class Pinopsida; order Pinales; family Pinaceae; genus Pinus; species Pinus albicaulis. Next base: position 234,062,720 of record CM076570.1, on the reverse strand, counting down.
CTAAGGCCTCCTAGTAGACTAGTCTCGATGTTGATCATGGTAATAGGCAACAACATGGGTAACCTTGCACAACAACTAACAGATACGGTCAGGAACTCCAATGGTGTAATGCTTCAGTATCATAGGGATGTGATTAACCCTAGTCTCTATTATGTTATGGGTCAATCCCTCAACGTGAATCTAAAACTCTGTCAGAGTCTCAGCTACGTTGAGATCCCACATCTCCTCTTTTTCTCCTTCATCCACATGTGCTCCAATATGTGCAAGTAGTGGTTCTCCTCACCGTTGAAGATAGGATGAGCCCACTAGTCGAACAAGTCCAACATATGCATGTAAAATCAATAGTTAGTCTTGAGCACATAAAAAATAACAAACAAACAAAAAATTTTAAAACCAAAGAATAAAAAAAACATTCAAAATGGATTTTTTCTATCTATGTCACCCCATAGCTCGCCTTCAAGTAAAATGAGCTCTGAACCTCCTTGAAATTTTTCCATGACATATGGGTAGTCTTTAATCATAATGATATGCATTCATGGTCATTGAAATAAAACAGGTGAGTAACTCATGGAAGAAGGACTTGCATTTCAAGACATGAGATCTACCCATCGCCTCATCCATGGAGACTTAGGTTCTGGAAGCTCAAGCACGATATGTTGTGGATGAAGTAATGGAATCCTCTCTAAGTAAAATGATATCAAGATGGAACCATATCCAAAATTCTTCAATCGTCCATCCTTTGCTTTATTAATTTGTTCCTTCAAATTAAACAACATCCCCTCACTCCAATTGAACAACATTCGTTCTATGCATTCTAATGCATATTTCATTTGGGACCTATTAGCCAAATGCAAAGTAGCAATTTCAGCCAATCTAGCCATGATGAAAAGGATTATCCTAAGGGGAAAATAGAACACATCTTTAATCTGTATCTTCCTATATTTTGTTGGTTGGGAATGAGGTCTACAATGTGCAGCAATGTAATCTTTAGCAGTCTCATCGCCCCTTCTCGTGCCAAATAATGAGATAGGAACTCCCCTCCTCAACAAACCTATCAAAAAATATATTTCCTCCACCTGTATACTAACCATATGTGCTCCAAGACTGAAACATTGTGCCTAAATATTCCATGCCCTAAATAGATATTCCAATAGTTCCAGCATGGATCTCATGCCAGCAAGCAAAAAGAACTTGAGAAATCCACAATATCTTAAAAATTGAATAGTTGTGAATCATTGGATGCATCCAAGTCATGGGTATAATGTTCACTTTCTTGCCAAATAAAATCCATTTTTCTCCAATAGATACCTACAATACAATGAGAATAATCTTTAGAACAAATCTCATGCAAAAAATTGAGGAAAATTTAAGTGGAAATCATAAAACCCTTTTCTAAAACGTGCCTAGTGCACCCTACCTTAAGAGGATAGAGTGATCCATCACACACTCTATTATTTTGGAGGTGCATTGAATCACTCTTCTCAATGTTAATGTTTAAGGACCAGCACGCCTTTCGACATTGAGGGGGGGCGCTAGAGGTGGGGAGCAATTCTAAAACCCAAATCAACTTAAAACTCAAACATTTATGCATGAAATAAAAAATGGAAATCATGAAAAGAAAGAGAAAGGTAATATCTCCTACCTGGAACTGACGGCACTAGGAATGGTCCACTAGATTAGTCACAATTAGTTATTGAAGTTTGGTGGAAAAAATCACTCAGAGCTCACTCACAAAGAGGTAAAATTAAAATGGTAAAAATGAGTTCACTTGTTGCCTATTTATGGTCAGTTTAATTATTATTTTATTATATTTTATTATCTTGACCCAATTTTGAACCAAGTTTACCATATATCATGTATTTTTTTTAATATTTTTGTGATGTTCTGAGCATGTTGAAATTTTTTTGAAGGATTTTATGAAATTTTTGAGTTGAAAATAGGTCATTTTGATGAAGGATCATAATTTTATCACTTTTTTCGGGCTCTGTAAACTCACGAAAAAGGAACCCCCTGGAGTCCTCTTTCAACTCTCTTTAGACTTCCTAAACATGAAAATACTATCAAGCACACGTCTTTTTGAACTCGTTAAAGTAAATGAAAATACATCTTCCCAATATAGTTTTAGCCCTTTTCAAGACTGAGATAGACTATTTATGAAAAAGGATTACCTTAGTCGAACATGGCTAAGAGGTTCTCCTGAATATCATTTTCTTCCTTTTCAGACTCAAGAGACAATTTTATGAAAAGGAACCTTTGGATTTTTTTTTCTCCTCTTTTTAGAACTCTCGAAAAATGAAAAATAATTTGAGTTACACCTCCACTGGACTCGTAAAAGAATCAAACAATGTTTCACTCGTCAAGCATGACAAGACAAAACCTCTCCTTCTCAAGGTTCATTGAAAATACTCAGAGGGATTCATCCAAAGGATGAAATTATAGACTAATCATATGTTATCCCCGTCAATATTGTCAAAAATAGAGAGGTATTGACCATAAATGGTTAGAGAAATTGGGGAAATGGGTTATTTGATCTATTATTGGCAATGAGTCGCTCTTGAACATGACACTCTTTCACTTCATCTTCATGACTTTTGGGTTGGGAAATATGCTTACCTCTTTGGTTCATCACACCATATCAAAAGCCTCCATAATTGGTTTTGGGTCAATGTTGTCAACTCCATAAATTTTCGTCGATATGTTCAAGAGAATTCCTTTATTTGATATATGTTACAATAATCTTAAGCTGTATTTCATGTCTGCCACTCCTAAGCCATCTCTTCATCAGCATCATTCTATCTCAAATATTGATATTTGTTTTGTGTCGTTGATGGGGGATACACCAAGGCCCTCCTACGATGGGACGCTTCCTGTCAACATCAGCTCATTATCCAAGAGGTTGACTTAGAAACTTTGTTTTTTACCTTGGAACTTGCGTGCATCAATGGAAAGTTTCTTCTCTTTTGATGACGGGTCTTCATCATTGGACTTCAACCGAAAGATTCTATGTGTTACTCAATTTTAGCTCCTTTATTCACACCACATAGATTGTACTATGATACCTTGAGAGCTATTAACATCATCGGTGGTTTATTTTGCATCTTTTAACAACTTAAATTATTGGTCGATAATCATATGGTGTCTACTATGTTCGACTTAAACTCAATTATTCGCATGGTTAGAATCATACATTAAGCGATCAAGTGAACAAGATAGAAGACCTTGGATCTAGTTTCATCCATCTAGGCTATGATTTTAGGATTAATACAATATTACGAAGTATGATGGCTATGATCATCAAGACATTCATCCAAGCATGGTTCCACACTCTATAATAAATGGACTAGACTATTTCATCATTGTACATGTAATACTGGCTTATATGTTGAACATGGTTATGCCTCCCTCAATAATGATATCATGATGAAAATCTATTTTAAAGGATGATGATCTCGACCAATTGTTCTAATCCATACTTGTAACAAGGTAAATCACTTTAGTCATCAGCTATTGCTTCTGAATTTGTACTTTGGGGTGCAATCAGTTACAAGCCATTTTGTCACATATGGTCAATAGGCATGGAAACCAGATCAATAAACATCCTTTAAAGTTTTTTCATGACCCCTTCACAATTCCCTAAGAATCTCTTCTCCAAAAATTCTAAGTTTATAGGACAAATAGCTCCAAAATAGTGTTTTTACCCCCAACGCACATTGCATTCTTGGCCACCTCTGTTCAGCGCATGTTGCATTTGTGTTCACCAGCTCTGGTTAGCACATGTTTCTCCCTTATATAGGGTTGTTGATTCTATAAATTCAGGAAAATAAAATAATATCTCTAAAGCTTCCTCTTTGATAAGTTTCCAAGGTAGTTTTAACTATTTACCATGGATAAAGAACTTGAATTTCTATCTGATCCTATCTTGGAGACCTTATGTCTTATCTCTTTAGCTAATCCTCTGATCACATGTGGATCTCAAGCCCATAATGGTAAATCCTAAAATGCCACACTCATATTATAAATTTAATTCCATCTATAAGGTTTGGTTTGGATTTTGGAGACTATTAGTGCCCTCACGATGCTTCTTTGGACCTAAAAGAGTCATCATATTCATGCATTAGGGTTGGTGTTTAGGTGTGCTTTGTTAAAAGGAAGGACAAGTCAACTTGGGGAGGCATATAAAAAGTTAGCTACTATTTATGGTTGTAAACTCTCTCCTATATTTGTTAATACAAATAATATCTTCTTTTCCTCTACTTTTTGTATTATGTTTGCACTCATGTATTTCAATGCCATGTTGATTCATTGAAAAGAGATATTAGATTATGATATGTGGAGGTTGTGGATCCTTTTTTTGTTTTAGTCGTGTGTGCAAGTTCTAATTATAGCACTCGGAGCTAGAATTGGAGCTTACAAGCGAGGAGGAAAGGAAGGCTTGATACGGATTCCAAGTAGGATTCTTTTCAATACTCGAATTTATCTAAGAAAAACTTCATGCTTTTTGTCTTATGTTTTTCTATATGAGACCACTAGATCTAGGGAATTCACCTTGTCCGCAATCATGAAAATCATGGTTTACAAAACCCATGGGTGAATACCATGGGAAAATATAATAAATTATTTCACCGTGGGTAAATATAATAAATTATGATACCATGGGTAAATACCATGGTTAAAAAAAAACATGGGGTGAATACCATGGGTGAGTATCATAATTACAATGGTAAAATTGAAATCATCAGGCCATTAGATTCTCACTTTAATATTATGATTTATTTTGTTTATTATCATTCATTATCCATGGTTTTATAACCATTGAAAAAAAAATCATTAACTGCGGTAATTATTTTCCACCCAGATCAATCCCCCCCAAGAAGCAATGGTCCCCATCGCGTAAACTCAATCTCGGGAAGCCTTTATTGAATAGGAGCATAATTGTGGGTTTTGGATGACCCAAAACCAAGTGTTGTTGAATACAAGAGTTTTGCGTGGTTGACCCATAACCATGGGTTTGTAGATGACCTTTAACCATTATGAATGAAGATCAGAGGATAGAGATACCATCTAATGCTTGTGGGCCAAATGTGATGGAAACACTGAGGAAAGAGATACCATGTAATGCTTGTGGGCCAAATGTGATTATAACAGTGTGCAGTCGAGAAAATGGACTTCAGTGGCAAGGTTTTTTTTTGGTTGACCCAAACCATTAAGAATGGAGATCCGAGGATAGAGATACCTTATAATTCTTATGGGCCAACTCTGATGCTGACAGTATGCGACCTAACAAATGGAATTTGGTGGAAAGGGTTTTTTGTGGTTGACCCATAACCTTGCTAAGATAGTTCGCTTGTCGATTCACCTGGTACATACCTCGTGACTTTCCTTTGTAAATTCTCACCATCCAATAAGATGTTGGCCCTCGTTTTTTATCTCTTTTTTTTTATGAAATACATATTATTTTTCCATATTATCCATCTATTCACCATCATATCCACCTTATTTTGAACAAAATATGCATATACAGGTATTTAAATTATTTTTTTCAATTATTAGATGTTTTTGTAAAAATTGAAATTTAAGTGCATTTTTGGACAGCATCAAAAATTCCCATAATGGCATGATGGTTTGCATATGTGCAGGACACTTGGGCTCGAGTTGGATATATTTCTAGAAGTCTTGGGAACAAAGAATAAGTGTACACCTGTTGGTACAGTCAAACTGAGCTTTAATAGGCCCGGTCAAAGTCAGTCAAATAGGACCTGTCTTTATGGAGGATCCCTAGAAACTAGGTCAAAACTCTTATTTTGTGGGATTTTCTAGATTTTGATGGATCTGATGGATGAATTCGACTTGATTTGATAGGATAAAGATAGTTATGACTATAGGAGCTATTTTATATGATTTTTTTATATACTTTATCTATTTAAGCCTCAAAATTTGAAGGCACTGATATGTAGAACTTGTATGACTTAACATTATTATTCCTGAGACTTGGAGACATAATTGAAGATCTGTTCTATCATATTTTTTGTTGCTATATATTGGTTGATTTATTGAAGTCTTAGTAGCTAAATTCACCTTCAGTGTGCGAGGCAAGGGTGGAGGGCCCCCACACCGAGATAAGTGCACTTTTTAGTTTATTTTGTAGCTGCAATTTCTGAATTAGCTTGCTTATGTTTAATTTGTTTATGCTGACTATTTCTGAGTATTGATGAAGCTAATGATAATTCTTAACTTGCATATGAAAGGAAAAACAAATTTTTTAGTTAAACATTCTTTCTATCTAATCAAGATCTTGAGTTATAATTCATCTTTACTTGCTTTTACATGTTTTTACATGGTTGTTGATGGATCTTAATCTTCTTTCTATTCTACATATTGTTGGAGCAGGGTCTCCTAAAGGCCGTGAATTTTGTTCATTTTTGTTTATTTTTGTATTGTTTAGTCTAACGCATAGGTTTTGGGGTGGGTCAAAGCCCCTAACGCATTGTAAATGGGTCAAGGGTAGACCAAGAGTCCGCAAACCATAGTTTGTGGACCATTGGATGTGTAGGCTAAATCAATATAAATAGATGAACCTTTTTGAGTCTCAGGTAGGCAAGAATAAATATTGATGCGAAGCACGAATTGGTAGATCTGTGGTAGGGTTGTTTGGGTTAGGAATCCTACTAGCTGTGTGCGCGGAGATCCTCTGTCCTGCTATGTGCGGACCCTACTGGCCGTGTGCGCATGTGGTATTCTGGGAATGTAAGAGGATTTTGGTAGTAATATATATGCGAAAGTATTGTTGGACATCTGGTGTTATTTGGATCTCTTCTGTTATGATTGATGCAAACTTGGGTTATATGATTAAGTACAAAAGTATCTATTTCATAGCTGCGAACTGTCTGTGTTTCTGGTATATGTATCTGTGATCTGTTAAATTGTTGCGATTATACTGTTCTGTGATCATAGCTGATAATACGCATGTGGATGCGAACCTATTCAGTAGATATGATAAGATGAATTCTGATTATATACTGAAAACCCTGAAAATAGCCTCTTGTTGTGTAGATCTGATAATTTCAGACCTACTTGACTTACCTGCTCTCTCTTAGGTGTGGAAACCTGGTTCCAACACCCTCCCATACTGCTTCGAGTGAGACTTTGTCTTGCGCAAGCAGGTCACTGCCAAAAGGGACACTAGTATAGGGGTTTTTTGGAAAACCTTAACCTCCAAACCTGGGTCAGGACCCTTTGAGCCAAAAAATGGTTATGTTGCCAGGACCGTGAGCATTTTGAGAGAGATCGGGTAATGCCAAGATCGTATTGGAAACCTGAGAAGAAAGAAATCGACGAGTGGTTTGAAAAGCAAGTTCAAGAATTCGCAGTAAAATAAAATCGCAATGCGAAGTTGACTGCAGAGGAGTAGAAGAAAAGTACATTTTCACGAAGATCTACGAGATTTTCTATGGGCCAATTGCGATCGAGCTCCAGGAGTGGCTCGCAAGGCTTGTCGATTTTCAGAAGTGTTGGAAAGACGAACGGGTCACGCAATGGACCCCAGAAAAGATCTGGCAGTTAGAAAATATTGATAACACCATCACTCGCATGGTAGATCACTGGGTGGACAGTGTGATAGGAGGATTTGTGACGGAATTTGCAGTCGACCAATTTGTGTCCTACTCAGAAGCAGAGTGGAGGTTCTTCAAGGGTTTTCGGGGTAAGTTTCTGAAAACTTTGCCATTACTGATTAAGATCTTGTTGTGCGAAAAAATCATTTTTTGTAGCCATACAGAGTGAATGAGCTCTGATCAAAGCGAGGGTACAATGCGCAGTGGTAAGTACTACAGAACTAATCAAGAAGGGGATCAATCTGTCTACGGTCCAGTAAGAAATTTTGTTGTGCATATCTCTCCATCTACGCCACCTTCGAACCCTCATAGGGGTAAGAACTCACCTCCACCACCACCAGAAGATGATATGGCCTTGCACATGAAGCTACCTACCTTCAAGGGCATGGGGGATGAAGACATGGATCGGTTCTGGTTTGTCGCAGGGTTGGTAAGGACTACGCAGAACATGGCTAGCGATGCAGTGAAAAGGGCACAGTTATCCCTTGCCTTCGAAGGAAGAGCCTTGGACTGGTACATGGGATATATTGACCAACATGCGAATGCGACTATTGAGGAAATCAAGAAAGCCTTGAAACAATAGTTCAAGAAGCCTAACTCCAACTATCAGATAATAAATGACCTGAAATATTTCAAACAAGGACCATCTGAGTCTGTATGTGAAGCTGATCAACGATTAAAAAAATTAATCAGAGACGGAGGATTCCAGTATGATGACAGGAAGCACATGGAATGGTTCATTGATATGTTTCTACCCCACCTGCGCGTCCCGATGGGTCATCAAGCTATTGAATCATAGGAGAAGGCCTTGGAGGTTTCCATGAATCTGGAGGCTGCACCAAAAGATGATACCCAGTTAGGAGTACAAAAGATATAGGGCCAAATAGAAGAAATGCACATAGAGATTCAGAATCTGTGAAAGGAACGAGGAACAAAGGCTAGCCCTGAAAGATGTTGCATACAATGCAGGGTGAATGGCCACACCAAGGATAATTGTCTGCTGCTCGCAGACTACATGCAAGCCAGGGGACCCAGACCACTATTCCCTAGGGAAGCTGTGAGACCCAATGGGCCAGCGCTATGGTGCGATGACTGTCGCGTTGCTGGGTTGCATGATACCAAACACTACCCCCGCCTTGCTGCATATATCCCAGAAGTAAACCAACAATGGTGTAGGTTTTATAGGTTTGTAGGACATGATGAACAGAACTGCCGAACTTATGATCTGATGGTAGATCGAGGAAACCTATATAGGGTAAATTCGGACCCCTCATCACCAAGATCCCCCATGGGTATAGGAGGCTCCCTAGCGTGTGGTAGAGAAGGGGGATGAGGTGGAAGCGCACATAGGGGTAGAGGCCAACTGATCTACTATAACTGTGGGGAGGTAGGTCACTTTGCGAGGGACTGCACGAACCCAACATGGCAATCCTGCAGATATTGCAGACAGTTGGACCATGTGATCGAGGACTGCCCGATTCTGATAGCCAAGGTACAAGAAAAGTAGCAGACACCTAAACTAAATATACAACAGGTTAAGGTGGAACCTCGAGAGGAGAGGCCAAGCGTTAATGTGATAATGCCTAGCGGCATGGCCACCGGAGGATCTGTGGAAAAAAATCTGAGGTGGAGCCTCTCATCTGTAAAGCAGCCACTAAACAGGAAGGCGTGGACTTACAAAGGGAGAAGGAGACTTTTGTCTTAGCTCATCAAGACTTTGCTCAGGACGAAACATCTGCTCCTCAGAATCCTCAGAATCCCACCAACATTAGAGTTGAAGATGAGGTCAAACCATTCTTGCAGGCATGTATGAAGTTGTTGTGTAATCAATGGGCCGTAGAAAATCTCCAAGCCCTAATCGACAGCTGCGTAGGAAAAGTAGACCCAGTCATGAAAGTTAAGGATGTGCACAAACTATATAAGAATAAGAGATGCATTGGTCGAGAGATGCAATTAACCACGCAGATTGGTGATTACGAAATGGACCAGGTTATTCTAGACCTAGGATTAGATGTGAATGTACTACCTAAACAGAATTGGCGGCGAATGGGAGAACCTAAATTAGAATGGTCCACTATCCAACTGTGCACGGCTAATAAATAGAAGATCATACCATTGGGAATATTATCAAATATTGTAGTAGATATCATCGGAGTTAAGGTACGGGCTGAATTTGAAGTCATTAAGATTGCAGAAGATGCAGACCCCTATCCGACACTCCTAGGATTGGATTGGGCCATTGATATGGGCGGTATTATCAACTTGAAGAAATGAAGCATGGTGTTTGAAAGTGAAGGAACACGGATGATCGTACCACTAAACCCCGCAGAAGGAGAAAGGTATACCGAGCCAGTGCGTGAGGAAGAAGAGGTGGATCACATATATAAGTTAACTGCGATAGATGAAGACTGGATCAATCCTATGGTCGATGGTGTGCTTTGCTAAGAAAAGGATATCGAATTCTTTTCTGACTCCAACGAAGAAATAGAAAATTGGCAAAACCGACTGCATGATGTCTCTGTGTTACGCTGCCAGCGAATTACTAGGGACTTCTATTTCATATCCTCCGAGGTAAGAGAACTACCCTACTTTGACGGTTCTGGTAGTATAAAGGAATTTATGCGAACATTTGAAGTTGAGGTTCCCAGAGAACGGAGGTTATGGGCCATTAATCTAGCTATGCGCGCAACGCTTGCAAGATGGTGGGACACACATAAGGAGGTGTTCCAAGACTGGGAGGAATGTCGGGATATGATGATCCTGCGATTTGAGCCCCCAGCTAAGGTACGTTTCAAGACGTTCCTTGGCCCAGGGGACCCACGTGAACACTTGTTTTATTGGATGGAAAAGTGGTACGACCGAACTCCAGAGGAATGGGTTCACTTGTTTATTCATGCATTAGGATCAATCCCTACTAAATGGTACTTGGATGCGGAGCTACATCAACGCACCCGCCACTGGGAAACTTTGAAGGATGAATTCATTGGTACCTTTGGACTAACAAGGGGCTCAAAGGCGCTTGACGAAGCTCTATAGGATATAGATGCATTCATGTTTGCTAAATCCAGCTCCTCAGCAGCATTTGGGGTGCCGACATGGGAAACGCAGATGCAGGATATTTTCAATTGTCGCAATATAACTATAGAAGAATGTGATGAGAATCCGCGCAATGTCTCTATCCTAAAATCGGAGGGGGAGCGCGCAATTTCGGGACCTCCACTACAGACTGTGGATGTGACAAAACCTCTAAAACTGCGGGAATTCAACATTGGCATGGCAGAGAAGCCTAAGTTGGCTAAGATTAGTGACTACTAGGACGATGACACTGTAAGCAAGGTGGTTTAATTGCTCACAGAATACCAAGACTTATTCCCAACCAAGTTTTCAAAGCTCAAATGGATCACAGGGGAGCTAGGGGTTATGTGCATCACGCTAAAACTGGATGCGCGACCGATAAAGCAGCGGCCTTATCGGCTGGACCCTAAGTATAAACAGAAGGTTAAGGAGTAAATTGATAAAATGCTTGTTCCAGGTATTATCGAGCCAGTCAAGCAATCGGATTGGGTAAGTCCGATGGTAGTTTAGGAAAATAAAATGTAGGGATAAATCTGAATCTGTGTGGACTTACGCAAGTTAAATGACGCCTGCGTACACGACCCCTTTTCGACACCATTCTCCGATTAGATCCTGGACAGCGTAGGGGGCCAGGAAGCATACTCATTCACTGACAAGTTCTTAGGGTACCATCAGATCAGATTCGCACTAGAATATCGCAGCAAAACTACATTTTCCACTGAATGGGGATCTTTCCAGTATACCGTCATGCCGTTTGGACTCAAGAATGCCCCTGATATCTTCTCATGGGTATTTGTCGCACTGTTCAAGGAATTCATCCACAAATTCCTAGAGGTGTACTTCGATGATTAGACTGTCTTTGGCTTAGTAAAGACACATGTTTCGAACCTGCGCATGATGTTGGACGCTTGCCGGAAACACCATATTTCCCTGAATATCAAGAAATGTATCTTCTGCATACCGTTTGGAATCCTGCTCAGCCATATAGTTCATCAACAAGGGTTGATGGTGGACCATGCGAAATTTGTCGCTATCATCAATCTAGTAGTACAGACGAATGAGAAACAACTGCGTTCAATATTTGGACATATGGGCTACTACAGAAAATTCATTCATGGATATGCACTGATCATAGCACCTCTGGAAAAGCTGCTCAAGAAGGATGTTTCATTCTTTTGGAATGACGAGTGCCAGAAAATATTTGAGTTACTTAAGGAAAACATGGTATCCGCACCTATTCTTATTTTTCCTAATTGGGTGAAGGTTTTTCATGTTCATGTTGATGCTTCATGAATTTCCCTAGCAGCCGAGAACCGGAGACATTAATCACCCAATCGCATTTGCTAGTCGGAAACTCTTAGGTGCGGAGCACAATTATGCCACCACGGAGAGGTAAGGGTTGGCCATGGTCTATGCACTACAGAAGTATCAGCACTATCTGTTAGGAGGGCACTTCAAAATTTTCACAGATCATTTGGCTTTGAAATACCTAGTGAATAAGCCTGTGTTGGGGGGGGGGGGAATCTACCGATGGCTTATGCTTTTTCAGGAATACGACTTTCAAATCATTGTCAAACCAGGGAGATTAAATTTCGTACTAGATCACTTGTCTCGAATTGAGAGTGGTGAGGAATGAACCAACCTGGACAATGGGTTTCCTGATGCACATCTATTTTCTATTAAGGTGGTTAATGTGCACTTCATTGACATTGTTCAGTTCCTAACTATGGGCATGGCACCTGTGGACTATTCGGTGCAACAAAAGAAGGAGTTGGTAGCCTGCACTATGGATTTTAACATCATCATAGGACATTTGTGTAATATGGGCACAGATGAAGTGTTGCGCAGATACGTCCTAGAGCACGAACGGCAGGATATCTTGGCAGAAGCCCACGACGAGGTAGCAGAAGGTCACTACGCAGGGAAAGAAATGGCGTAGAAGATCTTAAGAGCTGGCCTATGGTGGCCCACTCTGCATATTAACTCTCATGACTATTTTAAAGCCTGCAATACATGCCAACGGACAAGAAGGCCATCGCGTAGAGATGAAATGCCCCTTCAACCCCAGATGGCCCTACAAGCCTTTGAAAAATGGGCCATCGATTTTGTGGGACCTATTAACCCACCTGAAAAGAAGATAGGTGCACGTTACATTATAAATACTACCGACTATGTGAATAGGTGGGTCGAGGCACAAGCAGTGAAGGATTTCACTAAAGATACCGCTGCGCACTTCATCTTTGAGCAAATACTGACCAGATTTGGATGTCAAAAAAACTTGGTGAGCGATAGAGGTACGCACTTTTTTAATGAAACCATACAGGCCTTGACGGAATAATTTCGGATCCATCATGCAAAAATCACTTTGTATCATCCACAGGAAAACGGCGCAGTCGAAGCTTTTAATAAGTTCTTGGAGCATGCATTGACTAAAGTCTGTAACACTGATCGCAGTGACTGGGACGTGAGCATTTCGTCTTTTTTATGGTCTTACCGAACCACCTGTAAAAATTTGACGGGGAAGACACCATTTAGGATGGTTTATGGAAGGAAGCTATTATGCCCATGGAATATATTGTTCCTAGTCTGTGCATCGCAGCCTTCACAAACATGGCAGAGTCCGCTGTTATGGAGGAGAGGTTAGCACAGCTGGTGGCTTTGGAGGAAGACCGTTTCATCGCCAATTACCATCAGTAGGTACAAAAGGCATGCAATAATGCCTCGCACGATCAACATATTCATCAAAAAACCTTTGCGGAAGATGATTTAGTTCTACTCTATGATAGTCAGTTTGCGAAACACCTCGGGAAGTTCCGACAACACTGGCTTGGGCCCTATACAGTTAACGAAATCACAGATGGCGGAGTTGTGCGATTGGCCAACCTACATGGCGATATGCTACCCAGTTACATCAATGGTAGTCAGCTCAAATTATATCGAATCAAATGACTATATGACCGGAGTAGCTGTATGAAGTGGGCTACCCCCACAAAGGAAGGTAATCGCAGTAGGTACCATGCTCCACATAGCAGGGAACCACAGGATTGGAAGCCCAGGGAAGTGTGCCAGCAAAATGGAATTAAATTTGGAAATAATACACTCAGAATGTAGCAAGTGCGCTGGGGTCACAGGGGTACGCTGAGCGCACCTACGGTGCGAAAACTAGCGGTTGGAACAATCAAATTCGGTAAAAAGAAAAAATTATCGTTGGATAGAGCGGGCGGCCGACAATTAATGAGGCAATTTCTAGGGATTTTTTACCATTTACTTGATGGTAAGTTCCACGTGAAGTTTACCCTACCGTTGGGTGCTCGCCAAAGTTATAAAATAGATGGGTTAGATCAGATACGGGTTCCGTATTGCTCGAATAGCTTGTACTTGGAATATTTGTCCTTAGCCAATTTTTGTTGTAAGAATTTTTGTGCCTATAGCATCTCTTTCATGTCTGAGCAACCTACTCCATCTGATAATAGCAATCCTGAGTTTGTCTTTCGCGCCAGGATGACGGCCATGAATCTTGCTGAACCTTCGAAGCCAGTGACCTTGGTGGAAAAAGAAACTGAGGAAGTGGTGGAGATCGAGTCCAAAGTCGAAGAGGTCCTCTCCATGCCTAGCCCAACCACGAGGAAAGGAAAAGAGAAATTACAGGGCTCAAGAAATCCCCTGAAACCCACGAAATGGGCCGCAGGGAAGCCCCGTACTTCCCTGCAAAACATAAGATCCCTGTGGGCTGCTCAGGAGGAGCCCCAGACCACTGAGCCGATCAACTGGTTACCTCCCTTCATTCGACCGCGTAGGACCTTGACGCTCACAGTGAAGAACCTCGATGGCTTGATCACCTACCTGTAGATGCTGCTGACCCCGGGGGAGGTCCCCGTCATTGGTGAACCTTTTGGAAGGCTTCATGAAATCAAGTTTGACGATCACGACTTGGCCAATTTCGAGGCCTTCCCTGAGCTAGCACTTGAGTTATACCTTGACACTGTTCACAGAGCCGATGGGGTAAAATTTGTCCCCCAATGCTAGGTGTGTGGTTTCTCTAGGTCCAGGCTCCTGAACCTGCTCAGTATGCCACACTTTGGTCACTACAATGTCACGGACTAGCTCGCACAACAGTTTCTCACCTTGATTCATGACGGCTACCTGTGGATCCAGGACAGGATCCCCATTGATGTTGCGCTAGTTCGTAGGATTACTGGTCTCCCCATGAATGGACCAAACCCTCTGGATCGCGTGGGTAAGAAATATGAGGGGGAGATTGTTGAATACGTGCACCAAAAATATTATGTGGAGCGAAATACTCGGGGTTTCATAATCAAGTCCATCAGTGACCAAAGTACACATTTGGGCACCATGCTGTTGGCGTACAAAATGATGAGAAAATTTCATGTCACACTGTTAACACATACGTCATTCATTTAGCAGGCTAGTGTGGAAAAGGGGTTCGTTTCAAGTGGGCTCAGTACTTGTGTGATGAGTTCCTGACTAATGTCCGAGAATCCCAGGAGCAGGGACGACCCTTTTGTTATTCCTGGTTGTTGTTTCTTGTAGCGTTGGTCACCTGGGAAGCCCCTGTAGATTCTATCCTCCCTGAGCTCACCCTATACATGTGTGAAGGACCCCATTATGCGCACGTGGGACTCCAAGGATGCACAGTGCATTGAGGACAACCAAGTCTTATGGGTCCTCTTCTAGAGCAGTGTGGCTGCAGCCATCAATTCTCGACCACACTTGTCGCCCACAGTGTATGACAAATACAAGGGTATTGTGGCATTCCAGATCACTCTACACAACATACAAATCAGAGCACACAAGGATAAAGCCTGGACTTCGCTCCCTTATATGGTGACGGATGAAGAACTTGACAACGTCATTACGCTCTGGCCTCCTAACTGGAAAATCAGCTTCAAAACTGGTGCAAAGGGCGTCAAGGGACCAGCACCTCAAAATTCAACCCCCCTATCGTCATCAAGGATACTAGCAGCGCGACCAAGAGCACCGGGAAGGACACGGGAGCTGAAGCACAAAAGGGTGCGCAGCAGAAGAAGACCACGGAGCAAGACGCTGAAGCAGAGACTCAGTTTGATTCATAGCTAGACCTGGGTATAGAAGGCTCAAATCCAAGAGGACCTGCCTCCCCCCGAGGCACGAAGCGAACAAGAAATATTTTCAAAGGACCCTAGAAGAAGCAGTGCTCACAGCGGACGAAAATAGATGAGACAGTCACACTGATCGAAGGGGACCTCAAAAAAATCATTGATGCAGTCACTCTGGCCATGGAGGATAGGTGGGTAGCCTTATAGGAACAGTAGAAAGTTGCGGTCGACACCATCCAGGCTGAGCTTCGTGCACTACATCTGAAGACAAACACATTGTAGACCAGTGTGACCCAGGTACACACGCCCTCAGCCACTAGCAGCGCAGCGCTAGTTACAGACGAAAGTTGCCTCTATTCTCTCCCTGGCGCAGCACTTGTGGTCAGTCCACCTAACTTGGGAACGCAAGTCCAGGCCAGTACAGAAGTTTATCTGAATTTATCCAGGCTACCTCATGAGGCCTTACAGGATCTCCACACCTCTTTATTTCAGGAAATTCACCATCGGGACCAACAAGTGCACCAACAACTCGGAGTGGCTGAACAGACAATGGATGCAAAGAACGTTGAAGTATGCCTCGCCATCATAAAGCAAACAGAGCTCGAAAATATGATTCACCACCTCCGCCAAAATGTTACCATAGAGATCCCGGTCACAACCACCCCTCAAGATAAGGTTGAAAGGTTGGTCGTAGAACTGAAGGCCTCCATGGCGGAATTTCAGGTGGTCAATAGGCGAATGGAGCAGCAGATCATCGATCTGCAGGCTAAGTTGTAGCCCGAAACACCTCCGGAGGTACGGGCCCAGCGAACTGCGCTGGTCACCGTGACTACGAACGTCATCACAGGGAAGATCGCGAATGGTGCCCAATTACTAGAGACTTTCATGTAGTTATGGACCAAGGTCCAGCGCGACCCGATCCTGCGAGGAATAAACCAGGACCTGCAGCAAAAAGAAGAAGAATTCGAGACGTTAGAAGCCACCCTGCCCACTTTGGTGCATGCTCAGCGCTTGCAACGGCTACGCACCAGCCAAGCGCTCCAAGCTGATATTGATGACCTCCTACAAAAGAAGAATATCCTCGGTGACCATCTAAAGCCTTGGGCTGCCGAATCCCTCAAACTTTCAGAGGATGCTAATGTTGTTGTTAAGCAGCTAAACCAAACTCTGGAGAGTGTCACCGCCACGAAGAAAGGCCCGATTTCAGAAAATTTGGTCTACATTGCAAAGAATGCTGCTGCCCAAAGTGAAGGTGTGCTGCCCCCATTAGCTGAAGCGATCAGATTGTTGCAGGCGCAGGTCGAGACCCCACCAGCACAGTGACTCAAGACGAGTCACAAGATTGTGTTGGGGGACTATTGGAGCAGGGTCTCCTAAAGGCCATGAATTTTGTCCATTTTTTTATATTTTTGTACTGTTTAGTCTAATGCAGGGGTTTTGGGGTGGGTCAAAGCCCCTTACGCATTGCAAATGGGTCAAGGGTAGACCAAGAGTTCGCAAACCACGGTTTGTGGATCATTGGATGCATAGGCTAAATTTGTATAAATAGATGAACCATTTTTAGTCTTAGGTAGGCAAGAATAGAGATTGATACGAAGCACGAATTGTTAGATCTCTTGTAGGGTTGTTTGGGTTAGGACTCCTGCTGGCTGTGTGCGCGGATATCCTCTGTCCTGTTGTGTGCATACGCTACTGGTTGTGTGCGCAGGCGGTATTCTAGGAATGTAAGAGGATTTTGGTAGTAATATATATGCGAAAGTATTGTTGGACATATGATGTTATCTGGATCTCTTCTGTTATGATTGATGAGAACTTGGGTTATATGATTAAGTACGAAAGTATATGTTTTATAGCTGCAAACTGTTTGTGTTTCTGGTATATGTATTTGTGATCTGTTAAATTGCTGTGATTATATTGTTCTGTGATCATAGCTAATAATACGCATGTAGATGCGAACCTATTAAGTAGATATGATAAGCTACGTTCTGATTATATACTGAAAACCCTGCAAATATCCTCTTGTTGTGTAGATTCGATAATTGCAGACCTGCTTGACTTACCTTCTCTCTCTCAGGGTGCGGAAACCTGGTTCCAGCACCCTCCCATACTGCTTCGGGTGAGACTTTGGCCTGCGCAAGTAGGTCACTGCCGAAAGGGCCAGTAGTATAGGGGTTTGTTGGCAAACCTTAACCTCTGAACCTGGGTCAGGACCCTTCGAGCCAACACATATGAAGAGTCAACCTAGTATTTAAGTTAAATACTTCTTCTATCCAATCGAGATACTTGAAACTAGAATTCATCTTTCCTGCTTTTTCTGAATTCTTGTTTTTTTTTAACAATAACATTACTAATAAATTAATATATGATGAAGGATAATCATTACCTCTTCAGTGAAGATCCTCTTCAATTACTGCATCATGTATCTTAATCTATTGTTTAGTTAAGTATTTTTTGATTTCTAATTCATATGGTAATATTGTTAGAGAAGGACAAACAAATATCTTAAGTTAGGATATTCTTCTGCTTCTAATTACACATCTGAATTTACAAAT
This sequence comes from Pinus albicaulis, assembly GCA_034641835.2. NCBI lineage: Eukaryota > Viridiplantae > Streptophyta > Pinopsida > Pinales > Pinaceae > Pinus > Pinus albicaulis. The sequence goes on along the minus strand of CM076570.1, from coordinate 234,044,387 downwards.
TGTTTAAGTTAGATTTATAGCTGTAATATGCATTTCCCTTATCATTAATAAATATTCTTCTAAATTGATCACAACTGAAACCCATATATTTTGGGGATGCTTCTAAGTTCCACTAACCCAGATTGATAATAAATACTTGCGTTAGTTTACAACAGTAAATTGACCCAACATTTTGGCATCGTTTCTGGGGAAGCATATTCAAAATGGTCAAATAGGAAGACAAAAAGATAAAAAAATATAAAAACAACAAAAACATAGCTTTTATTTCAAGTAATATTTTCTTATGCGTAGAAATAGAGATCATAAGGGTAGATTTGTGAAACAAAACCCCCCAACAGCTCATTCATCCACAGGATTAACAACACTAGTTGCTGGAAGACCTACTATAGAAGAGTTAGAGGAAAAACAGAGATCAAGACAGAGGTTAACTTTAGTTGAAAAACAAATCTTGCTAGCCTTAGAGTCAGAGAAAAAGAAATCACCTAAAGAACCTCCTTCCATATGGAAACAAAAAGATACAAGAAAATCAACTTTTGAACAACTAGAGCAACCTGTCTTTGAAGAAATCAAAGTAGTGGAAGAAATACAAAATCAACCACATATTGAAACACTACAAATCTCTGAATAAGAAATGGTTGAAGAAGGATAAGGATCAACTAGACTAAACATGACTCCTGAACAAAGACTAGAATATGAAAGACAGCAAAGGGAATGGCGAAGAAAATGAGAAGAAGAAGAAAAAAATTTGAGGCGGAAAGAAAGGGAGAGGAAGACAGAAGAGAAGAAGAACTTAGAAGAATAGAGGAAGAAGCAAGAAGAGAAAATAAAAATCGAAGAACACAAGAAAATGAGCAAGAAGTTAACAATGATCAGGTAACTACTTTTGGCTTTCCTATTTTAGATGCAAGAGAAATACTAGGAGAAGAAATTAAAATGAAAAACATTCCACCTTTCGTATTGCCTAATTTCTATGGAATGTCAACAGAATACCTAATGCATTCATGTTCTAGTTCGATATCTTGTGTAGAACCTATGGATATACTAATGACACACACAAGCTTCGACTTTCTCCTGCTACTCTAAAAGTAGCAGCCTTGAAATGGTTCATGGGATTAGGAGAACATACAATTGCTTCTTGGGAAGATATGAAGAATTTTTTTCTTAAAAAGTATCAAGCTTATTGTAGGGCTAGAGACTCGAAAGAAGACATTTTCAGAATGACACAACAAGAAGACGAAAGTTTGGAAGAATATTTGGAAATATTCCTTCACAATTTATAGAAATCCAAACATCATTCTCTTAGTCATGATACCATCCGCACTATTTTTCTTGAGGGTGTCGGAGATGAGTATTTAGACATTCTTAATGTAATGGGAAAAGGATATATCTCTAATTTACCATTTTAAGCAATTTCTTAACTATGTCAAAAATACTCTAGGGGAAGAGCAAAGAAAGGAAAGAGAGATATTTCATCAAAAGCTTCCAAATCTGCAGCAAGTGCAGTAACAAGAGCAGAGATAGGAAGCCTTCTAGAAAATTTCAAAACAAATCTCTTAAGCACTTTTGGAACACAAGTAGATGTCTTGAAAACTAAGAAAAATAAAGAAGATCAAGATGAAATCTTAGCAATTTTCTGTCCAAAGTGTAGGTGAAAAAATCCACTCAGGGAATGTCCTTTGCAAGGTATAAAAGTTTGTGGACTTTGCACAGAAAATTATGCAACAGAAAAATGTCCCAAATTAAAATAATTGCAAGGAGAAGAAGTGAAAGGAGTAGATTCTCTCTACTATATGGCACCAAGGAGACCTTGGAAACCAAGGATGCCTCAACAATTCCCTCAAAAAAAAACCCCAAAATTTTTAATATCCTCAAAATATATGGAATACGCCAATGTCGTAGCAGGCTTGGCCACCACAACAATATCAAAACCAACCTGCACAAGTTTGGAGGGGATATGGTTATGGAAACCAACCACCACAACATATGTGTCCTCGGAAGTATCAATATCAACAACCATACCCTCCACAACCATTTTCTCAATATCAACAATTCCAGCAACATCAACCAATGCCATATCCATCTCAAAACCCACCAATGCTAACTCAACCGCAGCAACTTCAGCTGCCCACTAACCAACCACCTCCTAGACTAACACAATTTCCATCTCTGCTAGTAGCTAATCCAAGTAACAAGGTGGATAGACCAGCATATCATGTGGATGAGGCAACATATTATCCTACTTATTCAACTCTTCCCATACAAGATGTCCACCTAAGGTCTAGGAAGGTGTTACAAAAATATTCTCCTCCGATAATTGAAGAACAAATTGAACAAGGAGAAAAAATTCAACAATCTCAACCAATAAAGAAAATTCATAAAGGTAAATCTATTATGACACAGACTCCACCATATCCAGAGAGATTGATACAACAGAATATTCCAATATCTCTACCTGAATTTAATATTATGGATGAATTGAAGAAAACATATGTAAAAATTCCTTTGTTGCAGGAAATTAAAGATATTCTGATATATGCAAAAACAATAAAGGAATTATGCATTAAGAAATCTGGCAGAAGAAAGAAGGATCCACCTACAATCTAGGTAATCGAAAGTTTAGCTAGTCTCATGTCCACAAACACAACCATCGAAAAATATGTTGATCTAGGAATTCCTATGGTTACCATTTCGATTAACAAATTTTGAGTGCCAAATAATTTAATAGACTTGGGAGCAGCTATCAATGTTATGAATACAAAGACTATGAAACATTTGACTATGAACAACATTAGACCTACTACTACAGTTTTAGAACTTGCAGACAGATCTAAAGTTTTGCCAAAAGGTATATTGGAAGATATCATTGTCTCACTGGATTCATGGGAGTATCCTGCAGACTTCTTGATTTTGCAACCAAAAACAAATTTAGGAGGGCATCCCTTAATTTTAGGCAGACCATGGTTAGCCACTGCAGATGCATACATTAGATGTACGACAGGAAGTATGATTATTTCACATGGAGATGAAAGAAAGCATGTTACATTATATCCTCCCGCTCAATCTCCTTCTTTACTATCATGGCTTGATGGAGAGGAACCACAAGAACTTCAATTTGTTCTTAGTCTTAATCAAGTTTATAATTTTAGAGAAGAGGAAGAAAATGAGGACTTGTTAGATCTATTCATCTCATAACCAAATATTTTAGAGCAGCTTAGAGTAACTCAATATGAAGCTGCTAGTTATATTTTAAATGAATGTTTTCATGAAAATTGCACTATATAGTCATTGAAAAATACATTTGAAAGCATTTTTACTGTAAATTCAATTACCAATTCAAATATAAAAATCATTGAAATCAGTCTTGAGAGACATTTGAATATTGGTAATAACTTACAATCATCACAAGAGGAAAATCTAATAACATTGTTGCAAAAATATTCAAAAGCTTTTGCCTGGGATTACAAATACATGTCAGGAATTCATCCAAAAAGATGCATCCATCACATTTACACGGATAATCAAATAAAACTTTTAAGGAAACCACAAAGACGGATGAACCCCATAATGAAGGAAATAGTGAAAGAAGAATTACAGAAACTATTACAAGTCGGATTTATCTATCCTATTTCAGATAGTCAATGGGTTTCACCCTTAGTTGTAGTACCTAAGAAAAATGGGAAATGGGGAATTTGTGTGGATTACAGAGAAATGAACAAAGCTACATTAAAGGACCACTTTCCTTTACTATTTATTGATCAAGTGTTAGATTCATTGGCTGGAAAGAATTTAATTTCATTTCTGGATGGATTTAGCGAATATAATCAGATAAAGATAGCATTAGAAGATTAAGATAAGACAACATTCACATGCCCATGGGGAACATATGCATACAATGTATTACCCTTTGGTTTATGTAATGCACCTGCTACTTTTCAGAGAGCAGTTCTTGCAATATTTGCTGATTTGATTCATGAGTGTGTGGAAGTTTACATGGATAATTTCACTGTGTATGGTACAACATTTGATGTTTTTTTACAAAATCTTGAAGTGTTAAAAAGATGCATAGAGACAAATCTATCACTCAGTAATGAAAAATGTTTTATGGTGTTAACTGAGGGGATAGTGTTGGGGCACCATATTTCTTCTTCAAGGATTAAGGTGGACCCAGCAAAAATTCAAGTCATTGTGAATTTAACACCACCCACAACACAAAAAGAAGTTAGAAGTTTCTTGGGTTATGCAGGCTACTATAGGATATTTATTGAAAATTTCAATAAAATAGCTTTGCAATTATTCAATTTACTTGTGAAAGATGTGGAATTCCAATGGTAAAATTATTGTCAGAATGCATTTGAAAAACTAAAAGAAAATTTGTCAATTGCACCCATTATTTAAGGACCTAATTGGTCTTTGCCATTTCACATTTCAACTTATGCATCTGATACAGCTATTGGAGCATCACTTGGACAAAAAGAGAATCAGTTTAATTATGCCATATATTTCATCAACAAAAACATAACACCGGCAGAATTGAACTACATTGTTACAAAGAAAGAGATGTTAGATGTAGTGCATGCAGCTAATAAATTTCGACATTATATAACAGGTAATCAAGTTTATATCCACACAGATCATTACACCATAAAATATTTAATGAATAAATCAATCACAAATGGAAGAATAACTAGATGGTGGTTATTAATGCAAGAATTTAACATTACTGTACAAGATCGACCACGCAAAGATAACCAAGTTTTAGACTTTCTGTCAAGACTACATTCACCTGGTGATCCAAATCCAGTATTGGATAATTTTCCAGATGAACATCTATTTTCTATAAATGTCAAAACTCCATGGTTTGTAGATATATCTAACTATTTATCATCTGGAATCCTACCATCTCATTACACAAACAAGCAAAAAATAAGAATAATTAGAGAAAGTGCTAGATATAGTTGGGTCAATGGAGATCTATTTTATACTGGTGATGATCTAATGATTAGAAAATGTGTTAGAGAAGATGAGATTATTGAAATTTTGAAAGCATGTCATGATGAACCATGTGGTGGTCATTTTGCAGATAAGAGAACAACATACAAAGTGTTGAAACTTGGAAACTACTGGCCATCCATCTTCAAAGACTCCAGGGCCTATGTGAAAAGATGTGACAGCTGCCAAATAATTGGTAGACTAGTGGCATCAGATGAAATTCCAATAAATCCACAAGTAATGATTGAACCATTTGAACAGTGGGCTTTAGATTTCATGGGACCAATCAACCCTCCATCCAATGGAAAGAAGTATATCTTGGTATGTACAGATTATGTAACTATGTGGGTGGAGGCAAAGGCAGTAGCATGGGAAACAAAATATATTGTTGTGTTTTTTCTGTTTGAAGAGGTATATGTAAGGTATGGATTTTCGAGACAGATAGTAACTAACCAAGGCACACAATTCACATCAAAACTTGTTCGAGATCTTACAGAGAAATACAAGATCAAACATAGAAAATCAACTCCGTATCATCCTCAAGAAAATGGACAATTGGAATCAACAAAAAAATTCCTACAGAACATCCTGACAAAGGTTTTACAAATGAATAGAAAGGAAACACAACTGGGTTCAGTCCATATCAGTTAGTGTATGGAAAAAAAGCCCTATTACCCATAGAATTTCAAATACATACATACAAGCTAGCAGCAGAATTGGGTATGGAATTGTCTGAAGCACAAAAACAAAGAATTATGGAATTAAACCAATTGAATTAGATATGACAGCAAGCAGTCGAACATACATCTCTTATCCAAGAGCAAAGGATCAAATGGCATGATCGATTCATAAAGAATAAAGTGTTTCAGAAAGGAGATTGGGCACTCTTGTTCGACTCCAAGTTCAAATATTTCAAAGCAAATTCACGAATCATTGGCTTGGGCCATATGAGATTGAAGAAATCTTTGAAAATGGAGCTATCAAGATTAAAAAAAATGACAAAGCATCTATTTCATTTTTCATTAATGGACATAGGCTTAAAATTTAAATAAGCCTATAAATAAAGAGGATTTTCTTAAGAAGAAAAAAATCGATGGATTCAGAACTGGAACTAATGGGGCAGCATAGAAATATGCCTTCCATAATTCCAGAGGAATAATAATGATAAAAAAAATATAAATATAAATATAAAAAATAATAATAAAAGAGTTTGGTTGTGAAAATCTAGGAAACTGGCACAATACAAACTTGAATTCATATCAGAAAACCAACTTGTTTGGCCAATATGAATTCTTTCTTGTTTTCATTTTATTGTACTAAAATATTTTTGCAGATATACCCTCAAAGACATCGCAGACTTGAGGACAAGTCAAATCATCAGCTTGGGGGAAGGTGTGTAATAAAAAAACTATGAAAATAGTTTCAGCAGTTGAATTGAAGACAGAATATGAATTACAATTACAAAGGAACTTGGTACATCATTCAACATATACAGAAGGGACCTAAATTATTATTGAGAAAATTATTCAAAAAGGAACTTGTATCATTACGACAGAAGAAATTTTCAAACATTATTGCAAATTAAGCCATAAGGGACCTAAAAATTTAAAATGTCAGAAGGGACCTGAAATGTCAAAGTTTAACCTGCAGAAGGGACCTAAACAACATTATTCTAAATCAAATCAGATGCAAAGAAGAAATAAAGTCTCTACATAGTCTACAAGAGTCGTTGTAACAATAAACACAATGTCGACCATCATGAACATCAAATGGTTTGAGGGAACACAAGTACAGTAAGTAAAAATTGCTCTTAAAATTTCAATTTTTTGTGAAAATGTTCTAAAATTGTAAAGCTAATTTAGTACTAGTTATGCATTTTTATCACCTACATTTTTATCATCTACATCTTTATCACCTACATTGTCATCACTTACATTTCATCATCTATGATTTTTAGCCCTATTATATCCATATTCATATCCACACCACTATCTTAATTACTCAATAAAACATTCCATAATCTATCCATACCATACCCGACCCATTTTTTTTAAACAAAAGAATCATAAACAAAAGGCTAACATTAAACCCTTGAAGACCTACAATAAACAAACAAAGAGGTTAGTATCACTATAAGTATTTAATTTTAAAAATATGACCATTTCGTTGGTCAATTTTTAAAAATTAAAGAGAAAACCTAAAGTTCAAAACCATATGATAGTGCAACTATTTCAAACAATGAAACAAAATGCAAAGAGTGCAATCATAAATGGTGATAAGCTAAGGAAATGGAGAAAGTGCGCAATCATAATACAAACAGTGAATGCAAACTAACCTAAAGTATGATGCGGTGACAAGAAAAATACATGACAATGATGTATTCTATGGATGAAACTATGATGAGACCGTAATACATGCAGCAGTGGAGGAACAAAGAAATGATAGCATACAGTGATGTGAATACAAGAAATATGATGGTGCATATGCAGTTGGAGATAATGCAGAGTATGGAAGCAGATACGGTCATAAAACAAAAAGGTGAAAGGGGCTGCATAATAAGTAAAACAAAGGACAAAATGTACACCAAAGTCGGCATGATAGTCTAGGGAAAGCCATGCGGTGGCCAGTCAATCAATGCACCGGTCAAGCAGTGGTTGATGAACGGTCAAAATAATTTCAAATTCCATATCACAACACTATGTAAAACTTATGAGAACATTTCTTCCATTACTAAGACCTGAAACAACTGATATACGTTGTGTTTTTCACCATCATCACCTTTTTAAGGCTCAGTGAGAGAAGGAGGGAATGAAATCAAAGCACGCATCCATTTTTGCAACTCTGTGAGAAACAAATAAACGCGGAAGCTAAGAGAAGACAATAAAGAAAACTTTGAGGAGAATAGAAGAGATATAATGTAGAGAAGGAGGCAGAAAATATAGCAGATAAGAGAAACGGAGCTATAAGGGGAATTAATTGAAGTCTTAAGCCATCAAATCCGGAAAATTTGTCAAGCAACCAAGATATCAGGAGGCGAAATCCTGTGAAGGAGAAGGCAAGAAGCAAACTCAAATTTGGTTGTTCAAAATAATGATGGTTGCATGAATAAATCTAGGGGTTGTTAAAACAAACTGAAAGTTAGAAAAGGAATTATCTATTTCAATCCTTAAAACTTGTCATTGCGTTATATTTTTTTTTGACGCCACTAATAAACATTTTGACACCATTCATAAATACTCTGCCATCGGTCAGCAACTAAATCTTCTGTTGATTAAGTGAGTAAATGGTAAAATATTGAGTGAGTATTTTGATGAGATTGGCATTGATTGAAACAACAGAGACCTCAGTTAAACTAGAAGGAATATCATGAGGATCATTGCAAAGACAGGTAAGCTTGAACACGTCCTCATACACAATCTTCTATTTCAAAATAAATGAAAACAGAGAATGGAGAATTATGTTTTGAATTGCACAAGTGAATTCGTTTTTGAGTTGTGTAATAGATTAATTTTATTTGCACACTCAATAGAAGAATTTGAATTAGGATTTGTGGAGGAATATTGGTTTAGAAGACATAGTCAAACATGTTTTTGTATTTTTACATAGCAAAGGACAAAGTCTGGTGAATATTTGAAGGAAAATAGTGAACTCATTATGAGATTTTTGATGAAATGATTGATCTATTCTCTTGCATAAACAATGATTTTAAATTAGATACATCATGCTATGTTTTTGGAAAATAATTTTGTATGAAATCGAAGGGTGACAAGACACTGTTGTATAAAAAAAAATCATTTTTTTACACAGTCAATTCTTTTTTTTTCACAAAACAAAGGCAGAGGATTGTTTTTTAAAAAAGACAGAGAATCAAATGGAGAGTAGGATAATAGAAACATCAATTTTTTTAATGTTTTGTTAAACCTCTCTATCAAATATTGTGTTTAGTTGAAGCATTAAGCTAACATTTTTTAAAGGGGAAACAGAGGATTGATTGGCAAGAGCAGCAAATAAGAGGTAAGCCTTACTACTATGATAACATCTAGTACTTGAATTTTTGTTTACAAAGATGAATTTAATGACAATAGATGGGTACATAAAATTGTTTTCAGACAATATGACTTCAAGGCAGAACCCAAATATTTTCAAATTGAACATTGGATTAGGGAAACAGCTGAAAAACTCTAGTAGTCAGGCTTAATAGGCTTTCTTCAAAAATTCAAAGGGCACAATGAGGATGTCATAAGAGAATTTATAAACAATTACAAACAGGATGAAACCATGGTGGGTATTTTACATATTCCTTTGACTCTAGAATATATTTCTAAAGCTTTAGAGTTTCCATCCGCATGAGAACTATACCATAAAGGATTGCATTTCAAAGACAAGGGTTGGACATTCTTCTTGGATAAAAACAGAAAGGGTTCTTTTGATAGGTCAAAGGGGATTCCAAGGGAATGGTGCAATGAACCTTGGGCAGAGCTAGTTTTTATAATTCAAAAGTTTTTCACCTGTGATAACGGACACAGTGTAGTACACCTATATCATGTTACGTTACTGTAGCATATTAAAGGAGATATCAGGATCAATTTACCCTACTTATTTTATAAAAATTTGATGAATATGATTGAGAGTGTAAAATCTGAGACCGAGCCCAAAGAAGCCCAAATTATTCACCAGGGACTCATAAAAATCCTTGTGTATTATCAGCTGAAAGTTAAGGGAATAGTTTGGGAAAATTTTCTGATTGAAAATAAGTTTGTAGAACAAGTCACTGAAAACAAACTTAAACCAATATAGGTAACAAGAAATATTGTGCATTCACCTCTTTATCCTAAAACCAGGTCAAAGAAACATTAGGAGACAGATATGGTAGAGAGGGAAACATCATTTTTACCCATTTCTAGAAGACAGAAAAAGAAGAATTCAGCAGAACCAGAAGTGCAAGTCATAGAGACATCTCCTTTAATTAAACAAGAAAATGAAATCCTTGAGAGGTTGCAACAAGAAGTGTATGAAAATCCTGTAGACAAAGATTCCTATTTTGAAAATAATTAGGAATAAAATTATGTTTCTAAATATACCAAGGAGGAATATCAAAACCTTAGCAGGGTCAGAGAATTAACTGATAGCCTAGAGGTTAGCAGAATCATGGAGAGGCATCTGAAAGAAGAAAATGAAACCTATAAAATAACTAATGAGAAATTGATTAAATAGAATGAGAATATAAGTGGAAAAATGGGAAAGTTGAAAACCAAAAACAATCTTCTCTATACACAGGCATTCAGATGGCTTCAACAGAAAAATTCTTGGAAGGCTAAATATGAGAAACATAAGGTTAATACCTCCATTTACAAGGAAGAACAATGCAAAGATATGGATTCTATTTTATATGCAGCACAGCATGAAGTTTCAGGATCAGGAATGGGATCAACATCAGAGCCCGGAAGGTCAAAGAGGAAAAAGAAAGCATGAGGACATGCTTGATCATCAGTTTGGGAGAGATGTTGGCCCTCATTTTTTATCTCTTTTTGTTTATGAAATACATCTTATTTTTCCATATTATACATCTATTCACCATCATATCCACCTTATTTTGACCAAAATATGCATATACAGGTATTTAAATTATGTTTTTCAATTATTAGATGTTTTTGTAAAAATTGAAATTTAAGTGCATTTTTGGGCAGCATCAGAAATTCCCTTAATGGCATGATGGTTTGCATATGTGTAGGACACTTGGGCTCGAGTTGGATATATTTCTAGAAGGCTTGGTAACTAAGAATAAGTGTACACATGTTGGTACATTCAAACTGAGCTTTAATAGGCCTAGTCAAAGGCGGTCAAACAGGACCTGTCTTTATGGAGGATCCCTAGAAACTAGGTCAAAACTCTTATTTTGTGGGATTTTTTAGATTTTAATGGATCTAATGGATGAATTCGACTTTATTTGATAGTATAAGGATAGTTATGACTATAGGAGCTATTTTAGATGATTTTGTTAGATACTTTATCTATTTAAGCCTCAAACTTTGAAGACATTGATATGTAGAACTTGTATGACTTAACATTATTATTTCTGAGACTTGGAGACATAATTGAACATCTGTTCTATCATATTTTATGTTTTTATATTATGGTTGATTTATTGAAGTCTTAAGTAGTTTAATTCATCTTCAGTGTGCGAGGCAAGGGTGGAGGGCCCCCACACCAAGCTAAGTGCAATTCTTAGTTTATTTTGTAGTTGCAATTTCTGAATTAGCTTGCTTATGTTTAATTTGTTTATGCTGATTATTTCTGATTATTGATGAATCTAATGATCATTCTTAACTTTCATATGAAAGGACAAGCAAATTTTTAAGTTAAACATTCTTTCTATCTAATCAAGATCTTCAGTTAGAATTCATCTTTACATGCTTTCAAATGCTTTTACATGGTTGTTGATGGATATTAATCTTGTTTATATTATGCATATGAAGAGTCAACCCAGTATTTAAGTTAAATACTTCTTCTATTTGATCAAGATACTAGAAACTAGAATTCATCATTCCTACTTTTTCTAAATTCCTTTTTTTTTTTTTAACAATGGCATTACTGATAAATGAATATATGATGAAGGACAATCAGGACCTCTTCAGTGAAGAGCCTCTTCAATTATTGCTTCATGTATCTTAATCTATTGTTTATTTAAGTATTTTTTTATTTATAATTCATATGGTAATCTTGTTAGAGAAGGGCAAACAAATCTCTCAAGTTAGGAGACTCTTCTGCTTCTAATTACACATCTGAATTTAGAAATTGTTTAAGTATGATTTATATTCATAATATGAATTTCCCTAATCATTAATAAACCATATTCTAAATTTATCACAATTTAAACCCATATATTTTGGGAAATGCTTCTAAGTTCCACTAACCCGGATTGATAATAAACACTTGTGTTAGTTTACAACAGTAAATTGACCCAACACTCCCCATTCCATAAAGTTCCCTATGGGGAAGCCTTTGTTGAATAAGAGTATAATTGTGGGTTTGTGGATGACCCAAAACCAATTGTTTTTGAAGACAAGGGTTTTCTGTCGTTGACCCATAACTGTGGGTTTGTGGATGACCCTTAACCATAATGAACGAAGATCTAAGGACATAAATACCATGTAATGCTTATGGGCCAACTATGATTTTGACAGTGTGTGGCCTAGAAATTTCACTTTAGTAGCAATGCTTTTGTGTGGTTGACCCATAAACATGATGAATAAAGATCTGAGGATATAGGTACCCTGTAATACTTGTGGGCCAATTGTGATGTTGACTGTATGCGGCCTAGAAAATGGAATTTAGTGGCAAGGTATCTGTGTGGTTGGACCATATTTGTGTTGATATAGTTTGCTTGTTGATCTTCCTAGTAGAGATAAAGTGTATTTTCTTTCTAAATTCTCACCATCCAATGAGATGTTGTAAAGGCCTCCATCATCTCATTCCTTTATCAAGTAAGTTCTTCCTTGAGCGACAATTTAACAATATCTCCTACTCCGTCATTTTTATTTTCGTCTTCCATGTGAAGTTGTTGGAGTCGATGAGGACAGCCTTTCAAAGGTTGCAATATTTTGAGTATGAGCTCCTTGTACCCTAACCTCATTGGGGACATGCCCAAAAAAATAGACAAGAGAATCCACGAGACTTAAATATTGACACAAGAATAAAACATTAAAACTTCCCAACAAGTCAAACATCCCAGTACTACTCTATCCCAAATGTGCTTAGTTGTAGAGTGCCCATGAGATCTAATGCATTTATATCATCATGATGCAAGTTTTTTAACAAAGGAAACTTTTTGAATGGAAAAGGAATAAGAACTGAATGCGTAAGAGAAATATTGCAGAAAAATAACACAAATATTTATTGAAATGGGTAACATACCATGCGACTACATTATGAGAAAAAGGATGATTTACTCTATGGTGAAGTTTTGTATTTATAATTTTTATATATATCTTTCACCGAGATTCATGTCTCCTGTTACATTTAAAATACCATGGGTAAATACCACGGTTTACAAAATCCATGGGTGAATACCATGGGAAAATATAATAAATGATGACACCATGCGATGGTAAAATTTAAATCATTGTGCCATTATATTATCACTTTAATATTATGATTTTTTTTACTATCATGCATTATACATGGTTTTAACAACAATTGATTAAAAAATAATTGACCATTTCCATCATCGTAAGTTAAGGGAGGACTTAGAGAGGCCTTAGAGATTTAAAAAAGACCTGTTAATCTCAATAGAGATGACGGCTGGAATATCACTAGGTGTTGGATCCTTGTCTTATATTCATAATTGTCTTGTGTTTCCATCCTTCTTCTTGTTACTTGGTTTTTAGGATCGGTCTATGATTCTTTGCTAGTCATTGATTATCGTTTTCAATTTTTCCTTGGACCTCGTTCCCAAAAATAATAATTATAATAATTAAATAAAATAATAAATATATATAATTATCACACTATTAATTAATTAAAAATTTAATTAATTAATTAATTAATTATTTTAATCTAAAAATATAATAAAAACTAGCCATTATTAATTGACTTTAATTTTCATAGTCCAACTAGTTGTTATCCTAACAGCTAGTTTAGCCATTTCTACATCTATTTAAACTCAATGTCTGGATCTGATATCTCACCTAGTGCTAATAATGAACCACAGTGGTTGGTTTTAAACACGTCGACAATGTTCTATCACGTATGATTATTACCGAAAGAATTTTAAATTTGTACGACAGATCAAATAAGCCAAAATTCTATAAAAAAAAAAATTATTAACTGCGGTAATTATTTTCCACTTTGATCAAATGTGTTATTTTTTTCAATAACAACATTTCCAACCTAGTGAGAATCAGTATAACCATGAATTTGTAATCAATAGAATATATCATACCAAGGTAATCTTCCCATGAAAATATCTCAATATGTGTTTGAAAACAACCTGATGTGCATGAAGGGGATCAGTCATGAATTGTCACAAAGCGTTCACTACAAAACATATATCAAGATAGGTGTTCACAAGACATCAATTCCCCAATATTTTGTTGATACTCAGAAGGATTCACCAAATTAGGTCCAGTAGAATATTTGCATAACTTCTTGAAATTAATCCCTATCAGTGCGTCCATGGACTTGCATTCATTCATTTTGAATATTTCCAATAGCTTCAAAACATATTTTTCTTAAGAAAGGAAAATCTATCTAGGTCTTTTCCATACCTCTAGTCCTAGAAAGTAATGCATCATACCAAGATCCTTCATTTTTAATTCAGAGGAAAAATCCCTCTTACACTCAAGCATCAGGGGCTCACTACCTATCAAAAATAGATCGTCGACATATAAAACCAAAGTCAAAGGAATATATTGGACTACTTTGAAGTAGAGGTTTGGATCAACACTGCTTCTTGTGAATCCAAGCTTCACCTAGTAACTCTCAAAATGGGAATACTAGGCTTAAGGAGCTTGCTTTAAACCATATAATGATTTCCTCAACCTGCAGACATTAGTCTTCTTGTCCTTTACTTCAAAACCCTACAGCTGTTCAATATATAATTCTTCTTGTTGAATTCCATGAAGAAATCTCATCTTTACATCCATATGGTGAAGTGTGTGTCCTTTACTAATAGCAAGGGAAACAGTCGATCTAATAGTATTGTAGTGGGAAATGGAAGAAGATATATTGTCATAGTATTCTCCCTTTTTCTAGGAGAAACCTTGGGCCACGAACGTTGCGTTGTACTTTTTAATCCTTCCATCAGCTCCATCTTGGATCTTATATATCCATTTTTAAGTTATGGAAAAATTTCCCTTAAGCCTCTGCACAAGATCCCATACATCATTCTTCATAATCAATATGTATTCTTCCACCATGAAAATCATTCCAAACTTGTTCTTTCACAACTTCTTCAGAAGTGGGAGGTTCAACCTAGATTATAGTTCTAATAGCCATAATGTATCCCTGATATCAGCATGGCTTCTTACTTTGTCTAAAGGTCCTTTTGGTAGGAACATATCTCTCAGCATCCTATAAAGTATGAAGCCATAATGGTCTCTTCTTGGAAGGGGGGTCACTTGGAGGAGGATCTAAGGGGTCCATAGTGTTACACCATTTTTTGTTCATCTAACCTGTTACTATTAGATGGACCTAAGTACACCATGTAAGACCAATTTTACCCTAAGTAAAATTGCTTGCACTATGAAAAATAACTTATTAAACCACATTTATTAAGTTGTTTATGGTCTAAACAGGAAAACCCCTGAGGAAATATTAAATAAATCTACAATTGTTTGATTTTCCTCAAGGAATAATTAGTTAAACAACATTTTAATTAATATTCATGGTTATATTTAACCCAAAACAAGGAAATTAATTAGATAAATCATTATTTATCTTATTATTTTCTAGGAATAATTATTTAAACCTTATTTAAATAATATTCCTTGTTAAATATGACTAAATCATTTATGAATAATTAAACAGATCATTATTTATTTGATTATTACTCAATCATATCCTTAAAATAATAAATAAATTATTTATTTATTTATTATTTACAAATAAAGGGAATTGACCCAAGTCAAATTCTTTTTCCCTCCAACAAATATAATAAAATATTCCATAAAAGTTGGATCTTGATTTGGTTAATAATATTTTAATTATGCACCAATATATAGACTAACTCAATATTTTGTTATAAATAGTTTTTCCATTCATTCACTACCTTTTGTTGCCTAAAGATCACTTTGGATCTATAATTTTGGTCTGACTTTGATCCACCATCATTGTCATATTTTGCTACCATTTTCTTGAGAGCTCCCTTTGAGTTCCACTTTTTGTCTGGGTTTTCTACACCATCAAGAGAGGGATTTTAGATCTGAAGTGTTGAGGACTTACAAGAACCCATCCCATTGAGGAGAACTGGTAACATCCTTCTATGTTTTCCTCCCAGGTGCCATTAATACAAAATTCATTCAACATATTCTTGTCTTGTCTATTGGATGCATGGAATAAATCTTGTTTTTATTTACTTCTTAATGTCTTTTAATGCATAGATCTAGATTTTTTCAGCAATTATCTTGATCACCTAATTACAGATCTAAGGATATTGACAGCCATCTTTGGTGTTAGGGCTGTTTGTTATGCACAGCTAAAGTGGTCTTTTTTCGTACACTTTCAATTAAGATTCATACTAACAACTGGCGACACCACACGGCTTTATGATTACGACCGATGTCGTTTTTCAGATCCCTGCATATCTAGCTGCTTCAAACCCTAGGATTCCTCTTCAGCTTCTTTTTTTTCTTTTCTTGATGTTGTTTTTAGCTAAAACCCTGAAACATTAAAAATTATAACTTTTGTGTGTTTTCGGACCTATTGCGCAGGTGATCTGCATCAGCCACAGCTGAGACAACACATTCTTCTGAAACTTGCTCCCGAGAGTGCTGGAAGTGCAGGTCACACTTTTTGGGCCTAAACCTGCAACCTGAACATCTAGGGTTCAGAAAACATGCCATAACCTGTGACCTGTGCAGAAATCAGGTCAGAAACTGCAACCTGGACTTTTTGTGGGAGATTTTCTGAAAGTTTTTTGGGTTTGTCTGGGCCTTTGTTCAGGGTTGTCTGACCTTTGTCTTGACAAATTGGCAAAAGGAGACAGTAGATAATTTCAGAGAGCACAGTGGCACTCCATATCATTTATTGAAGGAGAAATTTATATTTAAACAAGTCAGAAACAATTATGGAGAAACTGAATCTGGAAACTGATTACTAACTAATTTAGAACTACTTCTAAACTAACCGAATGATTAATTCTTTAACACTCTCGTTAATCTTGAGGGTTACATTGTTTTATTCCTAACTTTTGACATTGAAATTCATTATATATATCTGAAGTCAGAGAGAAGTCTCTTGACTTTCAACTAGATTTGGTTTTCTTCTACTCTTCTTCCAAATTTTGTAGCCTCTAGATTGTTTCATCATTTTCGTCTCATTGTATTCTTCAAAACTTGGATTTTTCATTTGTTGGTGCAGGTCTTTTACTATTCTAGGTTGTCTAAGCATGTCCTGGACATCTTCAATAAATGTGGATTGCTGCCACATATTGTCTTCTGTAGTGCGCTTTTCATGATCAATATGCTACAACATAATATTAGAATAATATCTTATTTCTTCAAAACTCCAATGCATGAAAATTACATTGACATGTTCATCATGCATGTCATCTGAAACATTCATATCTACATCTTCTATGTAGATCTCATCCAGACATGGTGTTGCAAGCCATGTTTCAATAAACTTTAACTCTTCTCCATAATCAATCTGTGTACCTGCACACTTGAAATTAATGTTAGAATTAAAAATATTTGCAGAATGACATTCGTTCTGGTCTTTCTACTCTGCAATGATAGCTTTCTCCTATTGTGTTTCCTTTTTTGCTTCTGCCTATATCTCTGTTTCTGCTTTCCCTTTGCAGACTTCTTTCTTTGCTTCTGTCTCTACTTCTTTCCCTGTTTCTTCCTTCTTTGCCTCTTTCTCTTCTCGACTAACCTGTAATGCTGCAAACAGGTTGTCTTCCACTGTTTAATGTGGGGTTATCTCACCAAATAACATCATGTCAATATCATGTTTTGGTTGCATCATCTGCAACTAGTCATCATTAGTCAATAAATATTCTTTATCAAATTTTACATCAACAAGTTGTATTTCTCAATTCAGCATATCATTATCAGCAAACTTTGTTGCTGGTATCACCAAGTTTTCATCATCAACAAGCTCTGTTGCTGGTATCATCAAATCTTCGTCAGCAAGCTCTGTTGCTGGAATCAACAAATCATCATCAGCAAACTGTGTTGCTAGAATCATCAAACCTTCATCAACAAGCTCTGTTGCTGGAATCACCAAATATTCGTCAGCAATCCATGTTGCTGGTATCATCAAATCTTCTTCCACTTGTAGTTGTGTACAGTGGGGTTCACAAACATCTTCGTGCTCTCTCTCTGTCGCTTCTGCACTTTCTTCACAAACATCATCCATCTGTGACTGAGCACATTGGGATTCAACAAACTCTTCATCTCATTTTAGATCTGCTACTATATATCCACCTTCATCTTCAACTTCACAAAAACATCTCTCAAGGGTATCCCAAGCCTCCTTGGTTGTCTTGGCATCTAAAATCAAGGGAAGTATACTTTCATCGACTGATTCTTTTATGCATTTTAATGCATAGGCATCTTTTTGCCTCTTTATTTCTAGATCTAAAAATATCTCGAACATATTTTGTTTTTTCTTTAGCCTCTTGGCTTTTCCCATAACCTCGTTGCTTGACTTCCAAAAACAAGCAAGTCTACATATGCATCAAATACCTTGCTTCCAAAAACTTCCAAAATTTATGTACTAAGACAATACTTTGACAAGGCTTTCACAGTTTCACTTTCTCACAATTTCAATTTTTATTTTTATTTTTAATCACCATACAAATCAAAATAATTAAAATAAATTGTGCAAATGTACACACAACAGTCCTCTCCCTACCATCACCTAATTTCACAAATTCAGTTTCTGTGATGTGCTCACCGAGTGACTAGATTATCTCGAGACCATATAACTGAATTTAAGACCACTCATGTTATTTTACATTGAAAGAGTACGATATAACAACTAGTATTTTCCATGGAATATAACATGTAAAACCCCACAAAAATCTAATTCACATGCTACTAATTGTTCAAAGTTTTACTTTGTAGCATCAAATACCTACCTCTAATTCTACATCTAGTCCTACTCCTGATCCTTTTGTCATTGCCATTAATGAAACGATTTAATTTACAAGGTATAACATGAGAATATCATTTGTAATTCACACAGAAATTTGCAGTTGGACAGATTTCAGAACTGCCCGAATTTCATTTGTAATTCACACAAAAATTTGTACTTGGACAGATTTCAAAACTGCCGGAATTTCATTTGTAATTCACATAGAAAGTTGTAGTTGGACAGATTTCAGAACTGCCCATCTGTCCCTACAGCGAAATTTTTTTTCTAATCTCCCACGCCCATCTCACTTCATGTTCCTCTGCACATAAAATTTCATCCATCAATCTCTGAAATCTCTTAAACCCTAAAATCAAGCACCAAAGGTGAGATGATTCAGTTATCACTTAGAAAACCTTATTCAACCTTTCTAAATCTTCTCTTCTCTCAACATTGTGAACAGATACATGCATACACATGTGAACCCAATTACACAGAACCGGCCATAGAAGACGAAGCATTAAAGAAATCGAAGTAGCTCATACACATTGAGTTTTTTTTTGTGAATGACATTAACACAACGCTCCAGCAAAATGTATATTTCTAATAGCAAAAGTCCAGAAAAATGTTTTCTTTGGCAACAACAAAACCCTTTGCATGGCAGCCAAGATTTAACCCATCCCTGGAAATTCAAAAAATGCAGAACAAATATAGTATTTTCTGCACATACCAAATATGAGAATAAAATCCCAATCTTGAGGTAAGTTCTGCAATCGGCGGTCAAGATTCTTTCTCTCGAACGTAGCAACAGTAACGTCCCTTTCTCTACAGCATAGGAATAGATTCACATAGGAAGTTGCAACTATCTCCAACGAGCAAACAGAAAACCATTCTCTCTCAAATGCCTCCTCACTGGCTTCACAACTAACAAAGAAGATTGACAAGATCAACTCTCGGCTTCGATACCATGAAAATTTGACAAAAGGATACAGCAAAGAATTGCAGAGAGAATAGCAGCACTCCATATCATTTATTGAAGGAGAAATGTATATTTAAACAAGTCAGAAACAGTTATGGAGAAACTGAATCTGGAAACTGATTACTAACTAATTTAGAACTAATTCTAAACTAACTGAATGATTAATTCTTTAATAGTCTCCACCCGTTTTGGACCTGTACTTGTTTTGTTTTACTCAACTAAGTGGGAACCTAGCCCCCTAGGGCTTCAGTACCCTCCACATTTGGTGGAAGATTTTTAGCTACTACAAGTTGTCTGAAATTTCATTGTGTTCAGCCATTTTTCAGATCTGATACCTTACCTTCAGATCCACTTTATATTGGCTATTTATCCATCCACAACACCTCATTTCGTTTTGTCTGGGTTTTCCTCTAGGGTCCCCTCCGCTTCCCTCTAGGATATAGCCTTTCACCACCTCATTTATAGTGATCTATCCTCTGATTTTTTGTTGTTTTTCTGCACCAATTTCCAGCAGATCTGGCCTTTAGATCCCTGTCCCTCCCGACCTTAGATATATTAGCTATTTCAATGTGTTTTGACTATATTTTTTCCCACCTACAGACTAGTTGTTGAGAGGCCCGCCTCCTTGGTCTAGATTATTGCATAATTAGTTGTTTATTTTCCGTTATTTAAGTTTCATATACTGTTATATGCAGGTTTATTTACTGTTATACAGCACACTTTTTATTTTTCTCTACAAACTTCTGGGTTTAAAAATTAAAATTTACACACTTTACACACACACCCTAAGCGAAGAAGAGCTTGGTTAACACCACCAAGCAAAGACTTTAAAACATTGAAATCAATTGATCCTCCACCTCTCTGCCCTTGTTTTGACATTGAAATCAGTTGATCCTGCACCTACTTGCCCTTGTTGGTCTCTCTTCAAATTATGTCGTGTTTGTGTCATCATCGTTGCGCCACCAAGGAATTTATCCCAGAGACTTCTTGGCCTTCATCCTCAGTTTCCAGTAAGAATACTTACTCCTCCGCGTAGGATTTGAGTTAGTCCTCCACCAAGTCCACACTCCGACTCTTCTTCTGGTTCATTGGGTTCTCCTTATGGTTCCACCCCCAGTTCTCCCCCTGTCACATTCACTATGTTTGGTTCAGGACTTAACGCTGGTGGTAACCCCGGCCCTAATGCTAGGAATACTACTAGTGGGACTGCAACAGGAACTACCCCGACTGCTCCCTTGCTCCCCTATATGGCAAGCCTCAGTCTTTCCAATTTTGACCAGTTAATAAATGACCCTATATGCCATAATGTTGGTTGGCCTGCAATTCTAACCAAGCTCCCTTTACAACATCCCCAAGTTTGAAGGTCTTGCTGGCGAAGATACTACAAATCATGTCCGATCTTTCCACATGTGGTGTTCGTCTAACCCCATTACTGATGACTCTATCCATCTTCGGTTGTTCCAACGTATGCTTACTAGTGAAGCTTCTAAGTTGTATGTTGATCAGGCCCCATCCTCTCATACCACCTTTGCAACTCTTGCCCGGGCTTTTCTGTCTTACTTCCAACTCCCCCTTTGTTATGACAATGGTACCGAACTTTTGACTTCTTTCCGTCAATCATCTGCGACCCGCATATCCGATCATGTCCAGGAATGGTGGAGAAGAAAGAGCCTATGTCGAGCCCCTACCTTCGAAGGCTGTGTCTACATGGACTAGTTCCTTAGATCTCTCTTGCCCGCTATCGGCAAAGATGTCGCATCACATTTCCCTCAAACCGAAGAAGCTGCTCTCCAGATTGCCTTAAAATATGACCCGATCTACGCTCAGTTAGGTTATGCTTATACCGTTCTACCTTATCTTCCCACACCCGGTGGTGCCAACACATCGGGGGCATATCATGCCACTGATGGTATTGTTGGAGCTCTCTCTCATCCATACGCTCAACCTCCTATGGGCTATGGTTTTCCTCAAGGAGGGGCTAGCACCTCCAGCACCTTTCCCCCTCCCGATAGAATGTTTCCAGGATATGGCATGCCTCCTCCTTTTTCCCAACCTCCTGTTTACCACACTATTACCCAACCTCATTATTATCCGTATCTACAGCCTGGTGCTCTGGCTTCTCCAGCATTAGCACCTCCGCCTCCCTTGCCTTCTCAACCCCCGCCATAGCAGCCATCGCCCCCTCAGAGGTAGGTGTATGCACAACAAGGCGCGACTAATCCTCCTCCTTCCAAAAAGAAAAGGAAAGACACTCAAAATCAATCTGCCCCTGGTAATCCTGGACCTAATCCTCAAGGTAATGCTCCTAACACTGCTAAACAGCAATAGGGCACTCATCCCAAGCAAGACAAGCATGTTCACATGAATAAGCCTTGTTCATGTTATGGTGTTTTTGGTCATTACACGCATGATTGTCCTCTTCTACCACAGATGCAGTAGATGTGGGAGTCTCAAGCAGTATTGTGAGGACATCAAGCCTCCCCTTCTGTCCCTCCCAGTCCTGCGCCTAGTCAGCCAGATGTGTTTACTAATCCTTTCCCTCAGCAAGAATTTGTGGCTACCCAACCACCTAAAGGTCAGGCGGACACTCAACCTCCTCCATATGGTACCTCCAATTACCAGATTATCATGATGAATTCTGACCAACCTATAACCATAGACCTCAACCTTCAGACTTAGTCCCGTTAGTACAACAAGTCTCTCGCTACATCTTCCCCCAAGATCCCTTCTTTAGGTTCTACAGAGCCTCTTTCGACAACTAATGGTCCTTTGCAGATCCCTCAGCATAAGGCATAGGTTCATACCAAGATCCCTAAGGGACCACTATGCCGAAATGTTGCTTCTGGAAAAGTTACCCATTCATATAGTATAGTAGATGATTTGGCGCAATCTCATGCTACCATTTCAACGCTAGAACTCCTCCAGTCGTGCCCTTCACAACGAAAATCTCTATTATCTGCCATGGGCATTGTAGATCCTTCAGATGATCATTTGATCGTCTTCTATGCTAACCAGTCAGAACATCCTCCTCTTCCTGCTTCCGTCGCCTTCCAAATCCCAGTCAAAATCCGGAAGGACAATGTTTCCTGGTGTATCATTGATGAGGGGGCATCCACCTGTGTGATTTCCGCTTTGGTTTGGAAGCAACTTGGATCACATGAGTTGGCTCCTTCCACAATCACTCCTCGAGCGTGGGATGGCCATGCCTCCTAGACCATTGGCCTGTTCCTCAATTTTCCTATTACTCTTGCGGGCAAGAATGTTTGCATTGACGTAGAAGTCATTGATGCCCCCTTAGATTAAAACATTCTATTGGGTCGTAGCTACACCTATGCGATGTATGTTGTCCCATCTACAATTCACCGCAGGATTTCCTTCCCTCATAATGGAAATATAATCACCATTGACCAGTTGACATATTACGAACCGAAGTATCAGACCTCCCTTGAGTCCATCATCTCTTCGGTGGCCAATAATCAAACCATCGATCCTTTGACCAGTGTCTCACCTAGAGTCTACAAAGACTCCTCTTTGCTTGGTACATACCCTGGTCTTCCTCCTCTTGTCTTTGATCCCATATCATCGAATGTTTGCATGATGCAATCATCTCAGGCCTCCCTCAAGCGGCCCGCTTCAGCTAGTCAGCAACCTCGCCCTCCGCAACCTACTCCTAGCCCTTCGATTCAACTTCTGGACCTCCTCATTCTGGCCCTTAAACTACAGTTGGTATCCATGAGCCTCTTTATCCTCCTGGAATGGTTCCTCCGAGCCTTAACCATCTTGGAGTCGTCTTGCCTGGCCATTACCCCTCCGGTCAGATATTGTTCCTAGCTCCCCCTCCTGGAGTGTACATGGTACCTATCATGGCTACCCTCTCTCTTCCTAACCTGACCCTGAGGATTCCCATCTGGTACCTTGATCCTCCAGCCACTACCCCACCTGGTCAACCCAAAACTTATCTTTCTTTAACCCCGGCTCAACCGATCCCCATAACTTCTCCCGTTGCTACAGTGTGTCAGCCACCTCAACAGTAACCTTCTCCCGTTGTGATAGCTTCGAGTAAGAAAGGAAAAGCTCGCAAAGGGGCATCAAAATACAAGGCTGCCTCGACTGACCCTGCTCCTCCTCTACCTCCAAAGCCCTGTGCTTTGTGTGATGTCGTCGGTCATGGCACCCATACCTGTCTCGAGTTACCACGTATCAAGCCCATGGTTAATGTTGTGTTCCCTGAGTCTACGGTCCCTGAAGTGGGAGGTTCAATCTAGATTATAGTTCTAACAACCATAACGTATCCCTGATATCAGCATGGCTTCTTACTTTGTCTAAAGGTCCTTTTGGTAGGAACATATCTCTCAGCATCCTATAAAGTATGAAGTCATAATGGTCTCTTCCTGGAAGGGGGATCATTTGGAGGAGGATATAATGGGTCCATAGTGTTACACCATTTTTTGGTCATCTAACATGTTACTATTAGATGGACCTAATTACACCATGTAAGACCAATTTTACCCTAAGTAAAATTGCTTTCATTATGAAAAATAACTTAGTAAACCACATTTATTAAGTTGTTTATGTTCTAAACAGGAAACTCCGTGAAGAAATATTAAATAAATCTACATTTGTTTGATTTTCCTCAAGGAATAATCAGTTAAACAATAGTTTAATTAATATTCCTGGTTATATTTAACCCAAAACAAGGAAATTAATTAGATAAATCATTATTTATCTTATTGTTTTCTAGGAATAAGTATTTAAACCTTATTTAAATAATATTCCTTGTTAAATATGACTAAATCATTTATGAATAATTAAATAAATCATTATTTATTTGATTATTACTCAACCATGTCCTTAAAATAATAAATAAATCATTTATTTATTTATTATTTACAAATAAAGGGATTTGACCCAAGTCAAATTCTTTTTCCCTCCAACAAGTATAATATAATATTCCATAAAAGTTGGATCTTAATTTGGTTAATAATATTTTAACTATGGACCAAAATCTAGACTAACTCATTATTTTGTTATAAATAGTTTTTCCATACATTCACTACCTTTTGTTGCCTAAAGATCACTCTGGATCTATACTTTTGGTCTGACTTTGATCCACCATCATTTTCATATTTTGCTACCATTTTCTTGAGAGCTCCCTTTGAGTTCCACTTTTTGTCTGGGTTTTCTACACCATCAAGAGAGAGGGATTTTACATCTGAAGTGTTGAGGACTTACAAGAACCCATCCCATTGAGGAGAACCGGTAACATCCTTCTCTGTTTTCCTCCCAGGTGCCATTAATACAAAATTCATTCAACATATTCATGTCCTGTCTATTGGATGCATGGAGTGAATCTTGTTTTTATTTACTGCTTAATGTCTTTTAATGCATAGATCTAGATTTTTGCAGCATTTATCTTGATCACCTAATTGCAGATCTAAGGATATTGGCAGCCATATTTGTTGTTAGGGCTGTTTGTTATGCACATATAAAGTGGTATTTTTTCGTACACTTGTAATTAAGATTCATACTAACAACTGGCAACTCCACACGGGTTTACGATTACGACCGTTGTCATTTTTCAGATCCCTGCATATCCAGCTGCTTCAAACCCTAGGATTCCTCTTCAGCTTCTTTTTTTTCTTTTCTTGATGTTGTTTTTAACTAAAACCCTAAAACATTAAAAATTCTAACTTATGTGCGTTTTCATACATATTGCGCAGGTGATCCGCATCAGCCGCAGTTGAGACGATACATTCTTCTGAAACCTACTCCTGAGAGTGCCGAAAGTGCAAGTCGCACTTTTTGGGCCTAAACCTGTGGCCTGAACCTCCAGGGTACAGAAAACAGGCCAGAACCTGTGACCTGTGCAGAAATCAAGTCAGAAACTGTGACCTGGACATTTTGCGGGAGTTTTTCTGAAAGTTTTATGGGTTTGTCTGAGCCTCTATTCAGGGTTGTCTTACCTCCGTCTCCACCTGTTTTGGACCTTTACTTGTTCTGTTTTACACAACTAAGTGGGAACCTAGCCCCCTAGGGTTTCAGTACCCTCCACCTTTGGTGGAATATTTTTAGCTGCTACAAGTTGTCTGAAATTTCAGTGTGTTCAGCCATTTTACATATCTGATACCTTACCTTCAGATCCACTTCAGATTGGCTATTTATCCATCCACAACACCTCATTTAGTTTTGTTTGGGTTTTCCTCTAGGGTCCCCTCCACTTCCTTCCAGGATATAGCCTTTCGCCACCTCATTTACAACAATCTATCCTCTGGTTTTTTGTTGTTTTTCTGCACCAATTTCCAGCAAATCTGACCTTTAGATCCCTGTCCCTCCTGATCTTAGATCTATTGGCTATTTCAGTGTGTTTTGACTAGATTTTTGCCCACCTACAGACTAGTTGTTGAGAGGCCCGCCTCCTTGGGTCTAGATTATTGCATAATTAGCTCTTTATTTTATGTTATTTCAGTTTCATATATTGTTATCTGTAGGTTTGTTTACAATTATACTACACACTTTTTCTTTTTCTGTACAAACGTCTGTGTTTAAAAATTAAAATTTACACACACACCATAAGCGAAGAAGAGCTTGGTTAACACTGCCAAGCAAATACTTTAAAGCATTGAAATCAATTGATCCTGCACCTCTCTGCCCTTGTTTTGACATTGTAATCAGTTGATCCTGCACCTCCTTCCGCTTGTTGGTCTCTCTTCCCATTGTGTCGTGTTTGTGTCATCATCATTGTGCCACCAAGGCATTTATCCCGGAGACTTCTTGGCCTTCATCCTTAGTTTCCAGTAATAATACTTACTCCTCCGTGTAGGATTCGAGTTAGTCCTCCACCGATTCTGCACTTCGACTCTTCTTCTAGTTCATTGGGTTCTCCTTCTGGTTCCGCCCCCACTTCTCCCCCTGTCACCTTCACTATGTTTGGTTCAGGACCTAACGCTGGTGGTAACCCCGGCCCTAATGCTATGAATACTACTAGTGGGACTGCAACAGGAACTACCCCGACTGCTCCCTTGCTCCCTTATATGGCAAGCCTCAGTCTTTCCAATTTTGACCAGTTAATAAATGACCCTATACGCCATAATGTTGGTTGGCCTGCAATGCCAACCAAGCTCCCTTTATGACATCCCCAAGTTTGAAGTTCTAGCTGGCGAAGATCCTACAAATCATGTCTGATATTTCCACATGTGGTGTTCATCTAACTCCATTACCGATGACTATGTCCGTCTTTGGTTGTTCCAAGGTACGCTTACTGGTGAAGCTTCTAAGTGGTATGTTGATCAAGCCCCATCCTCTCATACCACCTTTGCGACTCTTGCCCGAGATTTTCTGTCTTACTTCCAGCTTCCCCTTCATTATGACACTAGTACCGAACTTTTGACTTCTTTCCGTCAATCATCTGCGACCCGCCTATCTGATCATTTCCAGGAATGGCAGAGAAGAAAGAGTCTATGTCGAGCCCCTACCTTCGAATATCGTGTCTACATGGACTGGTTCCTTAGATCTCTCTTTCCCGCTATCGTCAAAGATGTCGCATCGCATTTCCCTCAAACCGAAGAAGCTGCTCTCCATATTGCCTTAAAATATGACCTGATCTACGCTCAGTCAGGTTATTTTTATACCGTTCTACCTGATCTTCCCAGACCCGGTGGTGCCAACACACCGGGGGCATCTCATACTGCCAATAGTATCATTGGAGCTCTCTCTCATCCATATGCTCAACCTCCTATGGGCTATGGTTTTCCTCAAAAAGGGACCAGCACCTCCAGCACCTTTCCCCCTCCTTATAGCATGTATCCAAGATACGGCATGCCTCCTCCTTTTTCCCAACCTTTTTTTTACCACATTATTACCCAACCTCATTATTATCCGTATCCACAGCCTAGTGCTCTAGCTCCTCCAACATTAGCACCTCTGCCTCCCTTGCCTTCTCAACCCCCGCCATAGCAGCCACTGCCCCCTCAGGGGTAGGTGTATGCACAACAGGGCATGACTAATCCTCCTCCTTCCAAAAAGAAGAGGAAAGGCACTCAAAATCAATCTACCCCTGGTAATCCTGGACCTAATCCTCATGGTAATGCTCCTAACACTACTAACCAGCAACAGGGCACTCAGCCCAAGCAATACAAGCTTGTTCGCATGAATAAGCCTTGTTCATGTTATGGTGTTTTCGTTCATTACATGCATGATTTTCCTCTTCTACCACAGATGTGGCAGATGTGGGAGTCTTGAGCAATATTGCGAGGATAGCAAGCCTCCCCTTCCGTCCCTCCCAGTCCTACGCCTAGTCAACTAACTGTGTTTACTAATCCTTTCCCTCAGCAAGGATTTGTGGCTACCCAACCACCTGAACGTCAGGCGGCCACTCAACCTCCTCCATCTGGTACCTACGATTACCAGATTATCATGATGAATTCTGACCAACCTATAATTGTAGACCTCAACCTTCAGACTCAGTCCCGTTAGTACAACAAGCCTCCCGCTATGTCTGCCCCTGAGATCCCTTCTTTAGGTTCTACAGAACCTCTTTCGAAAAATAATGGTCCTTTACAGATCCCTTAGCCTAAGGCAGAGGTTCATACCAAGATCCCTATGGGACCACTAAGCCGAAATGTTGCTTCTGGAAAATTTTCCCATTCGTGTAGTATATTAGATGATTTGGCACAATCTCATGTTGCCATTTCAACGCTGGAACTCCTCCAGTCGTGCCCTTCACAATGAAAATCTCTACTATCATCCATGGGCATTGTAGATCCTTTAGATGATCGTTTGATCATCTTATATGCTGATCGATCATAACATCCTCCTCTTCCTGCTTCCATCGCCTTCCAAATCCCAGTCAAAATCTGGAATGCCACTGTTTCTTGGTGTATCATTGATGACGGGGCATCCACCTGTGTGATGTCTGCTTCAGTT
Organism: Pinus albicaulis; assembly: GCA_034641835.2. Taxonomy (NCBI): domain Eukaryota; kingdom Viridiplantae; phylum Streptophyta; class Pinopsida; order Pinales; family Pinaceae; genus Pinus; species Pinus albicaulis. Next base: position 234,015,700 of record CM076570.1, on the reverse strand, counting down.
TGGAAGCAACTCGGATCACCTGAGTTGGATCCTTCCATGAGCACTCTTTGAGCGTGGGATGGCCATGCCTCCCAGCCCATTGGCCTATTCGGCAATTGTCCTATTACTCTTGCGGGCAAGACTGTTTGCGTTGACGTAGAAGTCATTGATGCCCCCTTAGATTACAACATTCTATTGGGTCGTAGCTACACCTATGCGATGTCTATTGTCCCATCTGTAGTTCACCGCAAGATTTCCTTCCCTCATAATGGAAAGATAGTTACCATTGACCAGTAGACATATTACGAACCGAAGTCTCAGACCTCCCCTGAGTCCATCATCTCTTCAGTGGCCAATAAGCAAACCATCGATCCTTTGACCAGTGTCTCTACAAAGACTCCTCTTTTCTTGGTACATTCCCTGGTCATCCTCCTCCTATCTCTGATCCCATCTCATCGATTGTTTGCATGATGCAATCGTCTCGAGCCTCCCTCATGCGGCCCGCTTCGGCTAGTCAGCAACCTCGCCCTCCGTAGCCTACTCCTAGCCCTTCGATTCAACTTCTGGACCTCCTCCTTCTAGCCCTTCACCTACAGCTAGTATCCATGAGCCTCTTTATCCTCCTAGAATAGTTCCTCCAGCCCTTAACCATCTTGGAGCCATCCTTCCTGACCATTACCCCTCCGGTCAGATATTGTTCCTAGCTCCCCCTCCTGGAGTGTACACGATACCTAGCATGGCTACCCTCTCTCTTCCTAACCTGACCCTGGGGATTCCCATATGGTACCTCGATCCCCCAGCCACTACCCCGCCTAGTCAACCCAAACCTTATGTTGCTTTGACCCCATCTCAACCGATCCCCATAAATTCTCCCGCTGCTACAGTGTCTCAGCCACCTCAACTGGAACCTTCCCCTGTTGTGATAGCTACGGGTAAGAATGTCAAAGCTCGCAAAAGGGCGTCAAAATACAAGGTTGCCTCGACTAACCCTGCTCCTCCTCCGCCTCCAAAGCCCTGTGCTTTGTGTGATGTCGTCGGTCATGCCACCCATACCTGTCTCGAGTTGCCCCATATCAAGCCCATGGTTAATGTTGCATTCCCTGATTCTACGATCGTTGAAGCCTCTGTTTCTTTCTCGACTGTAGCCGATAACCCTAAAACTATTCACACCAACCAACCTTGTGCTTTGTGTGATCTTTGTGGCCATTATTCCCACCATTGTCCCTGCCTTACCCATTATCGCACCTCTTTAGATGTAGTTCAGGAGTACGAGGTTGAACAGAACCAATCCACCTCTCTCGTACTTGCGCAGTATGTTGCGGGCCAACTTGAGGATTTACCCGCTCCCATTGACATTCTCCTCCTGGTGTCGAGATGACGGAGCCTGCGACCACCATCCTCTACCTATCATCATCCATGAGACCCTCGGTGGAAGCACCCTCTGAATATTCCCCTGTTTTTTCACTCGGCCTCCCTTTAGCGATCACCCTAGGCTCAACATCGCTGGATCCCTTATCTGCTTGTTCTCCCATCATACCCTGTGACAATGCGCATGTGAACCTCTCTTCTCATGATGATGAGTCAGGTAGCTTCACCGCGTCATGTGGTCTCCCTTCCTCTAGTCACTTCATCTTCTATTGTGATTATGACATTATGGAAGTAGTCACCACCCCTGACTTTATCTATCCCCCCCTTACATCGGACCCATGCATTCAAACCACATACACCTTGTGGCCATTACATTGAAACCCAATGTTTGGGTAAGGGGGCACCCATATTTGAGAGACTAAGAGAAGCAATTCTCCACAACTCTCCTAGTGTATCTAGTCATGTCGACTCTAGTACTCTTATTCTTCCCCATTTATAAGAACCTCTAGAGTCCCATATCACTTCAGATCACTCTAGGGATGATACCCCTTATCATTCCTTCATCTTACATCAACAACCCAGTCCCTTCGACATTGTTGTTGACCAACATATGGGTTTTCTAGGAGAGAACCAGTTCATTATCTTCAAATCCTCTCTTTGGGATAGTGACACCATGTATTCCAACCCATAAACTTTGTCCATTTGCTTCATATATGCAGTACCAAAAGAGATTGGTAATTCCCCATTCCCTTTCTCGAACTGCATAATCATAACGAAAAAAAATGGCACACCACATCATAAAAATGTGTTTAGATTCCCCTTTCCAAAATACATTTTGGCATGACCATAACATGCTTGGGGGCACCTATGCCCCTCAACCATAAAAATCCCAGATCTCAGCCAAAAAAAACACTAAAACCCCCTTTCTCTGACAGTTCGCACTTTTCAGGTCATTTCCTGGGACAGGTCGCAGTTTTCTTCCCAGTACCTGCTACCCAAGTCGCAGAACAGACCCCAAACCTGGCATGTTCATGAGCTCTGGGTACCTAAACTGAAATTTTGATCTCCTTAATTGAAAGAGTAGGATTAGGCCTCTTACCTGCAACTGACGGATCTCCATTCCAACGGTTAGTTTGTCCGCTACGATCGCCACAAGATTTAGGGCCTTCTCTCCTCTCTACATTCACCACAGCTACACTTGCAAATGGGTGAATTTGAAGGGAAAATGCCTTATTAAAAGATAAACCCCAGATTTTTCTTTCACACGCTGCAGCCAAACCGTAGCTTAGTTTGGAAAATCGTCTATACCGTTGAAAAGCCCTCACTGGGCCCTCAAATGGGTATCTGTTAGTTTTTCGTGATTTGATACTTCACCAGGACACATTTTGTCCAAGAAGGCTCACTTCACCACTCCTCAAAATCGAATTTCTTCATTTGCAACACTGGTGCTTGGGGCACCACTTTGCCTCCATACTTGTCCATGCTCGTGTCGATTTTCGTCGTGAGTTACCATCTTGTACTCATGTTTTTATGGTCCCCATTGGACCTTTACTGTGTGGCAGCATCATCGAGTCACCCTTGTTTAAAGCATCCGATTGAGTCATCATCGCATTCATGGATTCTATCCCGCTATAGTCCTCCATCCTTCATTACTTGGTCCCTCTCTCGTGTCGCACATTATGGCCTCCAGTCCCACTGTCCCCTATCCCTCATGATATTGTGTCAGTCGCTACTAGGTCATCCATGCCCTTTATGCTTTAACAAGGGAAGTCTTCCGTCCACTATTCAGTACCCCCCATTTCATCATCACCCCTGGTATCAGTCTATCAGTCGCTCTACTTTTTCTCTCGTGCCTTAGTTGAGGATCCCTTATTGCCTCACCTATGGCGGACCTCCTTCTGTCGACATCAAATCATTTATTCTAGAAGACAGGTCTAGAGGGTGGTATACCTTGGTTCTAGCTTCCACTCTTGTTCGGTGCCTCGGATCAGGCAAAGGGACTCCTTATAGCCCTCTGGCTTGATTGTTTCTCGGCTCCAGCTCCTTACATCATGATCAAGATCCTTATACCTAATGATTCAGTGATGCAGCAGGTCGGACCGGTGATTCTCGGGTGTGTGTGAGATATTTCAACCCTCATGAGGGGGTGGCCCTACAGGTAGCACCCCACATGCCCGGATGACCTCTTCATTCCAAACTTCGATGCAGCTCCATAGATTTGATGATTTCGGCCTCAGCCGCTTGCAGCGCCTTTTTCAATTGCATGTATCAGTCATATTTTCAAAGCCCTTTACTGTTTACAGGGGCATCTGTGTTGTATTTGTATCTCATATACTCAGATATTATTGTATAAGCCCTGGGTGTTATCCCAAGCACAGTATGTATGTGGGATTCATTATCATATTTTTACCTAGCTCATGTTTATGCCAGCATGTACTATAAAGTTCAGTCCCTTGTTTACTGAACACATTATTCTTTGTACTTTGTCTTGGAGGGCATAGGTATGCCTCCCCTGCCACCTATAGCACAGGTACTCACTCATAAAAGAGACTTGTCACACCAGTAAGTATTGCCTCCTCAGGGTCTAGTCCTCTCAGCGCTTTAGTCTACCTTATATTTCTCTCTCTCTGACTTCCCCTTCGGTATCTAGTGATTGAGTTCTTACAACGTACTTCGGTCATACGATTAGCTCCTAACACTCACACGCTGGGGGGGAATTTGTTACACCATTTTTTGGTCATCTAACTTGTTACTACTAGATGGACCTAAGTACACCATGTAAAACCAATTTTACCCTAAGTAAAATTGCTTTCATTATGAAAAATAACTTAGTAAACCACATTTATTAAGTTTTTTATGGTCTAAACAGGAAACCCCATGAGGAAATATTAAATAAATCTACATTTGTTTGATTTTCCTCAAGGAATAATTAGTTAAACAGTAGTTTAATTAATATTCCTGGTTATATTTAACCCAAAACAAGGAAATTAATTAGATAAATCATTATTTATCTTATTATTTTCTAGGAATAATTATTTAAACCTTATTTAAATAATATTCCTTGTTAAATATGACTAAATCATTTATGAATAATTAAATAAATCATTATTTATTTGATTATTACTCAGCCATATCCTTAAAATAATAAATAAATAATTTATTTATTTATTATTTACAAATAAAGAGATTTGACCCAAGTCAAATTCTTTTTCCCTCCAACAAATATAATAAAATATTCCATAAAAGTTGGATCTTGATTTGGTTAATAATATTTTAACTATGCACCAATATCTAGACTAACTCAATATTTTGTTATAAATAAAAGGGTTTTTCCATACATTCACTACCTTTTGTTGCCTAAATATCACTCTAGATCTATACTTTTGATCTGACTTTGATCCACCATCATTTTCATATTTTTCTACCATTTTATTGAGAGCTCCCTTTGAGTTCCACTTTTTGTCTGGGTTTTCTACACTATCAAGAGAGAGGGATTTTAGATTTGAAGTGTTGAGGACTTACAAGAACCCATCCCATTGAGGAGAACTGGTAACATCCTTTTACGTTTTCCTCCCAGGTGCCATTAATACAAAATTCATTCAACATATTCTTGTCTTGTATATTGGGTGCATGGAGTAAATCTTGTTTTTATTTACTGCTTAATGTATTTTAATGCATAGATCTAGATTTTTGCAGCATTTATCTTGATCACCTAATTGCAGATTTAAGGATATTTATAGCCATCTTTGTTGTTAGGGTTGTTTGTTATGCACAGCTAAAGTGGTATTTTTTCGTACACTGGCAATTAAGATTCATACTAACACATAGGTTCCATGTGATCATCAACTATCTCCTTCTCAGATTCCGACGTAGAAGTATGTTCTAGTATGTCATCATCACCTTTTGTATCAATGATAGGTGGAGGAAGGTCCCTTTCTTTTCCAAGGGTGGCATCTTCATCAAAAGTTACATCCCTGCTAAACTTGAACTTCCTTTGACCAGAAATATATCTTCTAAATGCTTTATAATTTTCATAATATCCAACAAATGTACCTTTTTTCAAGCATCCTCCAAATTTTTTCTCCTGTCCCTTGGAACATGGAAATATATGGGGAAACCAAATATCCTGAGAAGTCCAACATCGGGATTCACACCTACGAATACTTCTTCGAGAGTCTTGTTGTCCAATGCTTGAATAGGAACCCTATTTTCTATCATATAATGTTGTATTTGTAGCTTCTCCCCAGAGGAATTTCGTTAACTTTTTACCATGCTGGATAGCTCGAGTAGCTTCCACAATGCACCAGTTATTTCTTTTGGTCACTCCATTTTGTTAAGTCTTATAAGGTACAAAAGTTTCATTCTTGATTCCAAACTACTTGCAAAAGTCGATGAATTCATTTGAAATATACTCTCCACCATTGTCGAACATGAATACCTTCATCTTCTTCCCTGTTTGATTATATATCAGTGCCTTGAAGTCCTTGAATGTAACATCTCTGGTTAAAAATACATGTAAAAAAAAATACCAAAGTCATGGGACACGTATTCCAAGCTAAATGTTGGGAAAAACATCCTAATGAGTGGTCATTTCGGTTATTATGGATAAAGGAATTTTAAAAACACAACGAAAAGGGTTTTGGAAAGGCATGAGGCATTAATTGACATTTTATATATGAAAATAAAGGAAAATAGGAGAAAAGGAAGGTGAAAGGTCACAAGTTTCCTGTGAGGAATAAAATGAAGGAAAATAATGGAAAATGAAGAAACTAGAGGCCCTATTGATAAAAAGGCTTCTGAGGATTTATAAAGCTCCATAGATAGTACGGTTGTACATATGGTTTTTATTGTAAATACCGAAATGAGATGTGTTATAAAGCTCTAATAAGCGGTATGCTTGTCATGTTTTCAGCAGGTGGTCATTGTAAATATTGCAACGAGCTATGTTATAAAGCTCCATGGGAAGTATGTTTTGCTTTTAGCAGTATTCTTGGTTGTAGGTTTCATTGAACACCGAGGATGGTGTTCCCCCAAGGGGGAGGGTTTTGTAACATCCCTAGTTAAAAATCAATGTAAAAAAAATATATATAAGAAAAAGTTCATGGGACACGCATTCCAAGTTGAATGTTGGGAAAAACATCCTAGTGGGTGTTCATTTTGGTTATTATGCTTAAGTAAATTTTCAAGGGCAATAGAAAAGGCTTTGGAAAGGCATGAGGAACTAATTGGCATTTTATTTATGAAAATAAAGGAAAATAAGAGAAAAGGAAGGTGAAAGGTAATAGGTTGCATGTGTGGACGAAAATAATGGAAAATGAAGAAAATAGAGGCTTCGTTGATAAAAAGGCTGATGAGGATCATTGAGAAATATTTTACTCAAATATTTTTCCAGTTCAGTTTTGGGTCTCTCATTCTATTCTCTCTCTCTCTCTCATACCCTTTGATACTTAGAATCCTTGGAACAATCTTGGAGAGTGTGGCATACTTGGATAATTGGAGCAAGAAGAAAAAGGAAGAGTAGGAAAGTGCAAGAGAACATCGGGATCAATAGCTACAATGAGTTTTGGTTGCAGGTACTGGGATGCATGTATGCTATCCTCACTAGTTTTGGCATGCATGGAATCTGCATGTGGTTTCTTGGTTATGATTTTTCATTGACATGGAGGATTCCCTGGATTGACAGTGGATTTTCCTAGCCTTGCCATTTCTTGGATAGCCATGTTGTTGTGGGTTCATGTCATTGTTTGTTTTCTGGTTGGTTCTCATGTTCCTTTAGTTGTTGGTTGAGTTACTAATTCCCGGAGCCTTGCTTGGCCAAACGTTCTGGAGCCCTGTAACAACTTGGGTTTAGTCACTAGTCCTGGAGTCTTGGTTGGAAAAACACTCTAGAGCCCTTGGTGGGTTGAGTTACTAGTCTTGTAGCCTTGGTTGGACAAACTCTTTGGAGCCCGACAACAGTTGTGGGTTGAGTTACTAGTTATTTAGACTTGGTTGGAACAAACACTCTAGAGCCCTGGACAACTTGTATGGAGACCAATATGGTGATGATTGTGATGTCCTACCATGACGTGGAATCATTGGTTGAGGGTTGAGGTGGTTTTTCCTCAGGAAGCCCTGGTTTGGTTTTGATGGATTTGTTTTATGAGATCCCATATTCAGGCTTGGAATATGGCATGGGGGTGACTAGCTGAAGAGAGATTTGGCTCACCCATGCCTATGTTCGGGTGGAACATGGAAGTCTAAGAATTGGTTGCATTTTTATTATGGAAATAAAAACTCTTTTCCTCTTATATTTATGGTTCAATATGATTGTTATTATGTGGCTTATACGACTATTATGTGCTCATCATTTTTGTTGTTTATATGTTGATTAAGAATGTGTTTTATGATGGTGATGGTATGTATCTCATCATGTTTTGATTTTTAAATGAATCAACATTGTATTTATGCCCAATTTGATGATAATGCAGTTAATGTGATGAGGCAACAGTGCTTTTTAGTGATTCTGAGATAAGTATGAGACCCCTATGTTGGGCGCATGGCCTAGATTTTTGTTAAGACTGCATTTTTTGGAGCGAAGCGCGAAGTGGATTGCGCAGTGGAGCAGTTTCAATATATCGCGCGGTGGCATAGGGGCTTCAGGGCTATTCAACGTCCCTCCTTTTTATAAAGCACACAATTTTGTAAAGGAAATTGGGCTATAGATGCTTGTTTTAGGGAATCCATGGTATTTGGACCATGAGATTGTAATGATGTAGCCCCGCGATGTAATAGTATATAAAGGGTTGAAATGATATGTTTAGAAATAATGACATGATAGATGGTTATGGAAAATTATTTGTAATTTGTATTTTTGAGTGAAGGGAAGGCTCTGCTGCTAAGTGCACAGAGACATGAGAAGAGTTTGCAGCTTAGTGTGCAGTTCAAGGCTGGTTGTATTCACGGATTCATCATAATAAAGTAGTTTTTTGGATGATATTCTGGTTTTCTTATGTTTTTTCTATATATATTTTCTTAATATCTATTGTTGTGAAGTACTACGTATAGTTTCATGTTATGTCAGTGCAGTAATGGCTTGTGGATTTATGTGACATGTTCTGAGATTAATTGAACGTGGTGAAGTAATTTATGAGTTGTAAGCATAAGATAATAGAAAAATACCACATCTCCTAGTCCCTCAAGGATACATAAACCTAGTTCTACATCCACCCATAGTCACTTCGAGTGAGATTGTGATCTGCTTGCAAGTTGTTGTCAAAAGGGCCAGTGATCATGGGTTTTGTTGGTGCGTAGTAAGTCTGAACCTAGGTCATCCCAAATCAAGCCAAAAAATGGTTCTGTTGTTGGGACCAAGATATTTTTGAGGGATATGTTGATGTCGCACTCCTCAAAGAATGGAATTCAAGACTGCATAAACCTGAAAGAGCAAGAGTTTTCAGATCAAGAAAAAAAAAAAATCCTTGTTTGACATCCAAAGCATGGTTGCAGAAGTATATATTTACTGATCAATATGAAATTTTACTCGCTTATTTTTTTCGTTGAGTTGTACGAGTGGATATCAAGGTTGACTAAAAGGAAAAAAAAATTAAGGGTGGATAAGCTACGGTGTGGACTCCTAAATTTCTACAGCGACTCAAGAGAACTGACAATAGGATTTAAAGGGTTGTTGATTTCTAGATTGATAGCATGTTGGGAGGAGTCATTACTGAGTTCGCAGTAAAATCGACTATGTTCTACAGCGAAGTGGAACAATGATTCTTCAAAGGAATGCGAGGTAAGTATTGGAAATATCTGAAAATGTGGATTAATATGCTTCTATGTGAAAAGGGAGTTTTACAGATGCAATCAGTTTGCTAGCTTACTTATGTTTGGAAGAAAAGAAAGTAAACCTTAGCAATAGATCATCACAACAAGAAGTGGAAAGAGATATAGAGTGAATACCAGAAAGATATTTCATGGACAAGACATGAAGACCTTTGTAGAAACTAATTATAGTCCTTTTTTGAGTGAATCTAAAAGTGAAAGAGAAGAAATCCACCCCTAGGTAACTTTTCAGTATTCCCCCTCCCAGCCTGAGAGTTCGTCGAAGCCAAAATCCAGTAATATCCAGGCCTTTTGTGGTTGTCCCACTCCCCCAACCCCTCCTACCCCCCCATCCCCCTCCCCCTCCACCACCCTCAAGAAGAGGTAATACTAATGATATTAAGCTACTTGTTTTCAGAGGAACTAGATTAGAGGATCCATAACAGTTTTGGTTTATATGAAAAGTTGTATGGATATCGAAGTAGATCAATGATGAAAATATAAATAAGGTGCATCTCGTTACGACACTGCACGATAGATAATTGACATGGTATATGAATTATTCAACTAATCAGAACATATTATTTTCAGATATTATAACAACACTTGTAGGAGAGTTTAAGAAGCTAAAGTCTCAGTTGCCGTGCATCACTCAGTTGAAAGAAATAAAACAGAAACCGACTAAGTTTGTTTGGGAGTTAGATTAGAGATTTACGCTGCTATTGGATTAGGTAAGTTGTGACATAGCTCTGCATCAACATCAGACTAGTTTATAGTTGTGCTTCTACCACATATCATATTGACATTGATGAAAACAAAGATAGGAACTCAAGCTTAAGCTATAGAGATTGCGATGAAATTGAAATATTTGCCTATAGGAGATACCAATCCAGGTATGCAACAGATTCAAAATCGTTGGCAAACCTGACCCTATAGATACAAGATATCAAGAAAAGCAAGGAAGTGAGAGAAGAATTATGGTGCACAAAGTGCAGATCGGAGGGCCATTCTAAGGAACAGTGCCCTATCGTTAGGCATTGCATGGTTTGTGGAGCACCTAATCCCTTGAATGCAGAATCTAGCATGTGGTGTGAAATATGTGAGGCTAGAGGCTAGCATCACTCAGAATACTGATATTTGTTGCAGAAATAGGTGTAGACTCCAAGGAATATATATTGCAAGTTCTGTAAATCAGTAGGACATGATGAGAAAAATTGTTGGGCTTACGAATTAATGATGGAGCGTAATGCTAACACTTATAGAATGCAAGCAGAAGAGCATGGACATGAGGACAATGGAAATTGCAGTGGTCGAGGAGGTTACCAAGGAAGAGGTCGAGGTGTTGGATCTGGTCGAGGATGTGGACAAATCATTTGCTATAATTACAGCCATCCATATCATTTTCTAAGTACTATAAATCATTTGACCATGTAATTGAAGAATGTATTGTACTTGTGGCAAAGATGCAAGAAAAAAGGAACCATTAGCTGACGCAGAACATTCAATGATGACTGCTAAAAGGAGTACTGATGAACCTCAAGTTAATATTGTGACTAGAAGTGGAGTTGCGACCAGTAGTGATAAGGGAGATGGAAAGAAGGAATCTGAAGGTGTATGGGTTACAAAAAAAGGTGAGAAATCTCCTATATTTTATATTCAGAAAGAAAAAGAAGCATTTATGGAAGAAAAGTGAAGTTTTATAGATGTTGGAGCTTCAACCTCTAGTGCACAGCCAAAGCCCAATTAGAGAGGTAACTGCAACGAGTCATCAGCTTCGATGCAGAATCGAGCTCCCACATAGGATTAAGCTTCGACGCAAGACGAGGATGCGGAAAACCATGTAAGTATTTTAATTTCTTGTATACATAATTGTATGAAATTGTTAAGAGATCAAAAGGTAGAAGAAGGGCTGCAGGATTTGATAAATTCCTATGCATCAAAAGCAACATCACGAAGTGAGATGCGCATAATCAATAATTTTCATCGACATAAGAGAACCAGAAGAGAAATGAGGCTCAGTGCGCAGATTGGAGAATATGAGATGGATCAAGTTATTCTGGATCTGGGATCTGATGCTAATGTCTTGATAAAGAAGACATGGAAATTTATGGGTAAGTCGAAGCTACAGTGGTCACCTATTCAGTTAAGGATGGAAAATCAGCAAAATATCTTTCCTATGCGAAGGCTACCCAGTGTAATAGTGGATATTGAAGGAGTGCACACTAGTTTTGATTTTTAAGTAATAAATATTTTTTATGACAGTAACCCTTACCCTGCATTTCTTGGACTTGACTGGGAATTTGATAATATGGCCATAATTTATCTAAAGAAGCGACAGATTATATTTCAAGGAAACAATATGAGAGTGATTATTCCCTTGGATCCATCGGAAGGAGCAAGATACACAGAACCAGTCAGAGAATAATACTATACTGCAGACATAGAAAACATTTTTCAAATGAATAGCGAATGAAAATATTGGGTTAAACCTACTGTAGAAGGAAAGTTTAGTTGGGATCATGACATTTCTTGTACCTTAGATTCAGAAGAAGAGTTGGAAAAATGGCAGAATAGGTTGCATGAAGTATCCACAAGGCATTGTTTAAGTGTTACAAAATCAGTTCAATATATGATGTTTGAGGTATGTGACCTGCCTTCTTATGATGGAATAGAAGATGTGAATAATTTTCTTAATTATTATGAAGAAAAATTTCCATAAAATCAAAGGTTGTTAGCCTTGCATATAGCTCTGAAAGCTACCCCTTCTAGATGGTGGAATGCACACAAAAATAATATAGGAGGTTGGAAGGAATGTTGAAGATTGATGTTGATAAGGTTTAAGCAAATAGAAACAGAAATGGAGATTAAGTATGATGGTCAAACTAGTCCTAAGAGGCATATCCAGTTATGCACTTCAGCATGGAAGGAGATTCCATAGCAAGAATGGGTACATGGATTCATTCATACATTAGAGACAATCCCTGGGAACTGGTACCTAGAAACAGAGCCTCGACATGGCACCGAGAAGTGGGAAAACATGGTTGATGGCTTCATATTAACATTCAACTTTGAAGATTATTTCCCCTACATGGATTTGGCCCTTCAAACGGTCAAGAAGAAGATATTTGAGAATGTCACCTCATATACATGGCAGCAAACTGATTGAGCCATGCAGATAGAACATGCACTAGAATGCTATAGCATTATTGCAGATGGAGAAGAAGAATATCCTCACAACATTGACATAGCAGAGTCAGAAGGATGTCAAGAATTCAAGGCACATGTGATAGATATACCATACATAACAATGCCACTGAAGACCAAGAAGGTAAACATCGGATCATAGAAGGAACTCAAGTTTGCAACAATAGGAGATTACTGGGATGAAGGGATCGTTAGTAAAGTTACAGAGTTACTTCATGAATATAAAGAAGTGTTTCCTACCAAGTTTTCAAAAATTAAGGGCATAATATCATATCTAAGAGTTATGACTATTCCTCTGAATTTTGATGTGAAGCCATTCAATCAAAGACCTTAGAGATTGAACCCGAAGGCTAAGGAGAAAGCGAAGATATAACTTGATAATATGGTAATAGCAGGAATCATTGAACATGTAGAAGAATCATAATGGGTGAGTCCTATGGTGGTGCAAGAGAATAAGACTCAAGGAGAAAATTGGATCTATGTTGATCTAAGAAATTTGAATGATGCATATTTACATGATCCATTCCCTACCCCTTTCACAGAGGAAGTGTTGGAAAATGTAGGAGGATAGGAATTTTACTCATTTATAGATGGATTATCAGGTTATCATCATATTAGGATTGCACCTGGAGATCAGCATAATACCAAATTTTCTACACAATGGGGCTCATATCAATACACAAGCATGCCTTTTGGGATGAAAATTTCCCCTGCTATATTTTCTAGGGTGGTGATCACGGCCTTTAAGGAGTACATCCACAAGTTTTTGGAGGTATGCTTTGATGATTGGAAAATATTTGTATTATTAATAAAACATGTTGGGAGTTTAAGACTCATGCTTGACACATGTAGACAATATCACATCTCTTTGAACTTAAAGAAGTGCATATTTTGTGCACCCTTCGACATATTATTGGGACATATTGTTTTCAAGCAAGGACTAATGGTTGACCCTGCTAATATTACTATCATTTTGAATTTTCCCCTACTTAAGACAGTAAGATAGCTTCACACTACGTTGGGACATACTGGGTATTACAGGAAGTTCATCAAGCGGTATGTGCAGATCACTGTACCGATGGAGAATTTGTTGAAGAAGGATATAAATTTTCAGTGGAATGAAGAATGTCAGAAGAGCATCTACATATTGAAAGAAAATATGGTCGGTACATATATACTATTATTCCTTGATTGAAACTAGGAATTTCATGTCCAGTGCAGAAACTACAGTGAAGTTTATTTTTGAGCACATACTGTCTAGATTTGGATGTCTAAATATTTTGATGAGTGACTAAGGTTCACACTTCCTAAATAAGACTATTGAAGCATTGACTAAGGAGTTCCAATTCTATGATCAGAAGAGTACCCCTTATCACCCTCAGGCCAATGGAATAGTGGAAGTATTTAATAATATTTTGGATAATGCACTTACCAAGGTATGCAATGTGAATAGAGGTGACTTGAACCTTAGAATTCCAGCAGATTTATGGCCTTATAAGACCACATGTAAGAAGTTAATAGGTCAGGCACCCTTCAGGTTAGTTTATGGGCAGGAAGTTTCTTGCTTTGGAGGAAGATATATTTATAGGAGGACTCCATCAGAAGGTGCAGAAAGCAATAGAAAAAGCATGGAATTACAGATGATTAAGCAAAAGAAGTTCCAATAATGAGACCTTGTCTTCCTTTATGATAGTAAGTTTGTGAAGTTTCCAGGAAAATTCAAGATGCATCGGTTGGGCCCATACATTATCAAGCATATTACTAATGGAGGTGAAGTTCAATTAGCGAAGTTAAATGGAGAATTGGTTCAAGGAAGAGTAAATGGCAGTAATTTGAAGATGTACAAGGGAAACCCTGCCCCTCCAGCTTCACTTTAAAGAAGAAAGGAGAAAACTCTTAGTGCGAGCTACAGTCAAAAGTGGGCACTAGAATATAAACTACGATGCACAAAGAGCTTCAACATAGGAAGCCTCGACGTAAGAAGGGGTGTTCCATGTAGTCTGGAGGATTTTGAAGTTCTAAAGAAAATTTGCTATGCTATAGTTTGGAATATGTCAAAGATTCGCTAAAAAAAAGACTGTTAAAAGGGAAATTTATCGTTAAAAGGCGAGGAAGGTTGCATTTATGAGGACAGATGGACTGGATCTAGTGACAGATGGGTATTTAATGAACACAATCTGAACAGGATCTGAGCTAATGATGAGATTAGAAGCTCAAAGTTGTTATAAAAATCTGTGTCCTGATAATATTTGGCACTTTTTTACCTTGAGAGATCCAAAATTGCTAAGTAAGAAGAAATTGCAGAAGTGTGTAGTAATGTATGAATATTAAATACTTAATTAGTATATTCAAAAAGAGGTATAGCAGGAATCATGGAAGGAGTCGCAGCACCATCTTCTACACCTGTAGCATCAGCTGAGATGCCAACAGCATTGCAACAAACTAAAATTGAAGATGTCCACAAAATAAACAAACTAAAGAGAAGAGAATGAAGTAGAAACGGGACAAGAGGCCTATCGAGCAAGAACCCGAACAAGTAAGAGACAATGAGGAAAAAGTAGAGCAGGTGAAAATGGAAATGTAGAGCGCAGTGTTTCCGTCGCCTCTTCCATCATATATGCCACTGATGAAACCAGACGCAAAACCCATAAAATATTCAAAGGATGCAATGTATGGCACCTTTACACACCTTTTTCTAGAGTTAGTACCATTTTCTAGAGAAATCCTTGGAAAAATCCTACGTCACAAGTTTGCAGACTCTGATTTCAACAACAAGAAGAAATACCCACAATTTGAACCATGCAAGTATCTAAATCAATTACACTACACTGACAATGGTGTGGCAAGGTTGGAATTGAAATGGTGGGCATCTAGATTAGCGCAGTCAGGGATATTGAACATGATGAATGTGTCACACTTCAGCAGAAGCCCAACAAACATAACCTGTATGGGAAAATTTCTCATGCTGGTGCACAATGGATACCTTTGGATGGGAAATAGGATCCCTATTGATGAAATGTTGATATAGAGAATCATGAGACTACCATATCAAATATGGAACCTCGTAGAAGAATTTGTAGGAAAAGACCAGGATAAATCAATAGTTTAAAGTATGAAGAAGAAGTTTGAATTGACAAAAGGGAAGAGAGGATATGACATTAACTTAATCAATGACCAAGGAGTTTGCTTCGTAGCACACATACTAGCTAGGAAGATCATGAGAAAGTTTCAAGCCAATGAAGTCCGTGCAGTAGTAGTTTCACTAGTTGCGTAGTGCGCCAATGGGGTTCAGTAAAACTAGGCCAAGTACCTCTACAAGGAATTCTTCGAGGACTGTTACGACATTCGGGAGAAAGGCACCAAATTTCATTATGCATGGTTGATTTCGATAATAGAAATGTTACAATGGAGAGATCCAAAGGAGTCACAGTTTCCTTTCGTAGCTTTATATGTGTGTGGATTTGTGCGATATGCCTCGTTGTGGTATACCAATCAAATGTCACGAGCACAGGAAAACAGGATATTTTTTGTGTTATATCACATGAATTTGCATATGTTGGTGAACCATCACCCTCGTCTGTCACCAAGCCTATACCAGCAATATCAATCGGTCGTGAAGTTCAAGCCTGAGTTCCACAAAATCTATATACAAGCTTGAAAGGACGTGAAAAAGACATGGCATACTCTACCATATTTGGTAACAGAAGATGATCTATTTTCACAAGCACGACAGTGGCCCAAATAATGGATGACTACACCAGAGACAGAGGTAGGAGACAGTTTGACATAGGAGGAAATATCACAACATGGGGAACCAAGTGGAAAGGATAAGGATAAGGATGAGGAAGAGGTAGAGCGAGAAGAGCATCATAACAAGGAACCTCTTGGACAATATGAGCACAGGAAAGAATCTAAAAGGACTAATACACACCCTCTGTAATAGAGAAAATAAAGGTAGGTGTCGAAGCTTCCAAGAAACCCAAAAAGAAGCAAAAGGAAGAAAAATCAAAGGACGGAATGCCATTGGTCCTTATCGATGGGGACCTAGACTAGATTGAGGATAGAATACAGGAAGCTATGGAAGAATCCTGGAACAAGTTAGAGGATCTCTACGGTGCACTACTAGCATGTGTCTAGGATAAAATTGTAGTGTTAAAGGTACTAGCACCAACAACCGTACATCAAGCACCAATAAAGGAAAGGCTTCATGAAGAAAGATTAATAAATCCCACACTTGGGGTGTAGTTAATGAAGATATCTGCCAGAGCCCTATATTTTGACTCTGTCAAACTAAAGCAGCAGGCAAAAGGATGGAGTATGTGAACATGAAAATCGCAGCGCTGTCATTGCAAAGATTGCACGAGTTTCATCAAGGAATCATAGATGAGATGAAGCAGCGAGAAAAACTCACTTCAAAATTGAACATTCAGATAGAACAAGAGCAAGCTTCGTTGAAGCAGCATCTCGACCAGGACATCCAAGAAAAGGACCAAGCAGTGCAATAGTAGTAGGAGTTGAAATACGTGGTCTAAGCCACATTCCAAGAAGTTCCGGACATCAATTTCCATGAAGATGAATCATTGGAGGGAAAGGTCGAGAAGCTCGGCCTTGCTGTAAAAGGATACAAGGAAAAAATTGTGGAAGTGTGATTTTCATATGAGATGAATATCAGTGAGCTGTAGATGAAGTTGCAGCCAACCACGCCACCGAAAGTACGAGAGCAGAGGGAGACCGATCTGAAGGCTGCAGTGGTCGGTATCTCCGCAATAGTGGCAGACTGTGGGAAACTAATGGATGACACTTTACAAATTTGGACTTCCATTAGAGAACTTTTGAGGTCTATAATGGGCCTCCTAAGAAAATTGTAAAACTAAAATAAAATTTATAAGAACCAATAGAATTTAAGATGATGATGTCAACCATGGGGGATGATTCAACATTTTTGGGGAAAAAGGTAAAAAGACTAAAAAATAATAAAACAATAAAACTATTTTTTCAACTTGTATTTTCAACTTATCTCCCTAAGGTTTTACTCAAATTTCGAGTGAGAGTACTCGTTGGATGCAAAACTTAATTCCCCATCCAGGGAGTACCCATGTTGCGTACTTTTGATGGACCCTGCTACACAAAAAATGAGAAATACATGATAAAACATGATTTCAATCATGTTTTTCATGTATTTCTCATTTTTCATGTAGCGGGGTCCATCAAAAGTACGCAACATGGGTAATCCTTGGATGAGGAATCAATTTATGCATCCAATGAGTATTCCCACTCAAAATTTATGTAAACCCATAGGGATATAAGTTGAAAATACGAGTTGAAAAAATATTTTTTTTCCCTCTAAAATTTGATGATGTAATCTAATCTTATTTTATTATTTCCACGATTATTTTATAATTTCCTTAGGATGCCCATTTTAGACCTCAAAATTCCCCTAATGACTGCAGGAAGAGCTAAATGTGCATAAGTTAGAAGAATACATTCATTAGAAAAAAAAAGCAACTAGAGGATATTTTGACAACTGCGAAGACCTTACCAATATTGCAGAAGTTCGCCAAGATCAATGAAGGAAATGCACTACAAAAGAAAATAGAAGAGTTGTGAAAAGAAGAGCAAGTTTTGAAAAAAAGAACTCAGTCATGGTAGGATGAGGCTTTCCAACTGTCTTAGAAAGTGGATGGGAAGCTTCAAGAGCTTCGACAAAGAGAAGAGGTAGTGTTGCAGTAGAGTATCAGGTCAGCGATAGAAGCATTGTTGGAAGAAGTGTGTACTTAAGAAAATCAAATCACAGGGATCCTCCATAATTTCAACAAGGCCTATGATAGCATAGTAGAAAAAATCAGAGGCAAAGCAGTTGAGTGACTCGGGACAAGTCACATGTGAGTATAGGGGGCCTATTGGGCACAACTCAGCTTGGCCTAGATTTTGGTTAAGGCTCTTCATTCTTTGTAGTAGAGTGCAAAGTGTGCCATGCAGTGGAGCAGTTTGAATTTACCACATGGTGGCATAGGGGCTTCGGTTGAAGTCCCTCATTTTTGTAAAGCACACAATTTTGTAAATGTTTTTGGGCTATAGATGCTTGTTTTATGGAATCCATGGTATTTGGACCATGATATTGTAATGATGTAGCCCCACGATGTAATAGTATATAAAGGGTTGAAATGTTATGTTTAAAAATGATGACATGATAGATTGTTATGGGAAAGTCTTTGTAATTTGTATTTTGTAGCGAAGGGAAGGCTTTGCAGTTGAGTGCGCAGAGACTTGGGAAGAGTCTGTAGCTTAGTGCATAGAGAGCCTATAGCTTAGTGCGCAGGTTGAGACTGGTTGTATTCAAGGATTCATCATAATAAAGAAGCAGCTTTGTGGATGATATTCTAGTGTTCTTATGTGTTTTTTGTATATATTTTCTTAATATCTGTTGTTGCGAAGTAGTTATTACAGTTGCATGTTATGTAAGCGTAGTAATGCTTTATGTATTTATGTGACATGTTTATGAGATTAATTGAATGTGGCAAAGTAATTTATGAGTTGTAAGCATAAGATAATAGAAAAATACCACATCTCCCAGTCCCTCAAGGTTGTAGAATCCTAGTTCTGCATCCACCCATAGTCACTTCGGGTGATACTGTGATCTACTTGTGGGTCATTGTCGAAAGGGCCAATGATCACAGGTTTTTTTGGTGCATAATAAGTATGAACCTGGGTCAACCCAAATCAAGCCAACACCCTATGCTCAGATCTGTTATTTAAACTTGTAGAGCACATATTTGTGACATGTTTGATGAAATGTCTCTCATGGCTAGTAGAGGTCCAATCAAGTCCATGTTCAAGTGTTTTACTTTGCATCGTTATTTTGATGTTATATTTCATTTCTTAACATGTCATGGTGTTTTGGGCAATGACCTGGGCTCTGGGCTTGAAAAATTGGCTCAAATCCCGGGGATGTTGGGATAGGTCTAAGGAAAAAACTCCCTAGATGCATGCATGTCCATGTTGTGGGAGCATCCAGATCCTCCCAAACACGCCCTTATCCATATCAAGGGAGCATCCAAGGGTTTAATGGTATAAAAATCTAGTGGGACCAAGGGGTTGGTTTCCTGAGTGGTTGGGATGGCTTCTGGGAGTTTTGTTGATGATGTGGAAGGTCTGTGAGATGTTTTTTCATCGATTCCACTTCCTTAAGGTCACCTAGGAGGTTGAATCAGATCATAGTAGCCTCTCATCGCATGTTTACCCCGGTTGGTCGGTTACTTGGGTAGATGTGGGAGGAGGGTGTTATAGAGTGGTAACAGAGCATTCTTGCGCTCTCCTTGGGTGATGTTTCGTTTTCGGCCTCTTTCTATGATATATGATACCACATAGTGGTATCAAGAATGGTTCACCCCTTGGACTGGATGGGTGATGTATTTTGGTCATGCATTCATGTTAGTTTCATATGTGTTTTTTATGTTTGTGGACTATATGCTTGTTGTGTATGCATGGTGGTGGTTATTATTGAACTTGTGTCACCATGTAGGAATTGATCATGTTGTTGTTGGGATGCGCTATTCATGAATTCATGTCAGTTGTATATCCATTTGTTATGCATGTCAGTGTCTATATGTTGTTAGGCATGCATTTTCATGGATAGTATTGTTCTCCATGAATTCATTGAATGCATTTTAGTTCATTATGATGATATTGGTATGTTGTGATGTTGATGTGTTGGTCAAGATAGAGCAGGAGATGCAGACCTTAAATCATCATACAAGTATTTTGCATTTGGCATGCAGGAATGTTAGTTAATGGATTGTTATATGCATTAGGGTCGTATACATGTTGGTCGTTTTGTTGTGGTTGTGGTTACATAAATGGTTGATGCTAGTGAATCAGTCTGGTCATATGCACATATGTCGAGTAGTCGTGAATGATAGTAACCTATTGTTATATTAATTTTTGTCATTGTTTTATGTTAGATGATTATGTTATATGTTGTTGATAAGTATGTCATATGTTAATTGTTGATTGTTATATGATAGTTAACTTGATGATTATGCTTATTGCATTCAGATCTTGATGTTATAGGTATCGTGTTGATTTGGATTGGCCTATGCAGATGGTTAGGGTTATTGAATTCATGTATGAGTCGATATAATTTTGATATTGTGTTGTAATAATCTAGAGTGGTTGTGCATATGTGATTGTTATGCATATATGACAATTGTTTATGATTTTATGATGTGAACATGTTAGCTAGATATTGTTTTGGATATCATGACCTTATTTATGATTGATATGATATGTTGTGAAGTTATATCATGCTAGTTAGATTGATTGTGCAAACAAGATAGCCTCCCCTGAGATGCATTAAGGTTTGAGCTTGCTTATGTCGTTTATTTGGTGTTTGAATGTTTGATTATGTCCTCTATTAGTGTTTGAGTTTTTGGTGTATATTATGTTTCCTATCTATTGTTTGAATGTTCAATTAATCGCATGATATGAGTACATGTATGTAAGATTTCTTGAAGAAATGGTATTGTTTTAAGACGATTGTACTAATACATAGGTGTTGAGACAATTGATATGTACTTGAGTGTAAGTAGTTTATAATTTTAGCATTGTGTATTATGACTAGATAATGTGAGTTGATTATTGAATATGACATGGTTGTTAGACTTGGTAAAGGTTGGTTACAAATTGATAGATATGTTGTCTTTATATTTGGAAAATATGGCTGACATGTGTGTTCAGTTACAAGGAAGCGTGTTTGGCACAAGGTAAAATAATTGTTATATTGTTATATTTATTTATGCATTGGCACTTATGTGGTTATGGTAGTATGATGCAGGGGATTTCATGCCAAGATACTTCCATGAAATATTTGAAAAATATCATGCTGATCTTTCCCTTGGAAGCTTTGGTAACCCATGGGGTATGGATTCATTGTGTTTGCTGCTAGTCTTGTGCTTTTGGTATTTTATGATTTGTTTGTGCTTGAATTTCATTTTTTTTATGTCTGGTGCAAGGCCTTTCCACTTTGATGTAGTCTTGTATTGCTTTTGGTTTTTCATGGTATTCTTCTTGCTTGATCGTGTGCTTGGCTTTCATGTTCTGAGACTCTTGGGAATTGGTTGGGAGAGAGAAAATTTAATGGAGCTCGGGGAGAGTTGTGTGGTACCCAACAGGTAATATAAGGCTCGAATGAAGCTCGGTGCATGAGTAAAGGGCAGCGGAAGGTAATAATATGACAGTCAGTTGGAATGGTGGGGTTCATTGGGATAAATGGACAATGGCAGAGTAGTCATGAGAAAGGTAATTGGGTAAGGTGAAGTAAATGGATCTGAGTTGTTAGATGCCTTGGCTATGATTGGGAATGATTTTTCTCAATGTTGTGCATGTTGTGCATAGATAAAGGAAGTTCTCTAAACCTTAACTTTATGATATTTGGTAATTATGTTATGATTTTGATTATGATAATGTTTATATATGTATACATGCATGGATGTATGTCACTGTCTGACTGGATCATGATTACTTTATGTTGATGTTTATGTATGTGTGTGTGTGTGTGTGTGTGTGTGTGTGTGTGTGTATTTAATTTTTTGGGAGGGTCATCAGGGATCATTCTTGTGGAGGAATGATTGCTTATGTAGGTGGATGGCATGAAATAGATTCCTAGTCTTGTGGGGAATCAAGTGGGAAGATTAACCTTGACAGATCTACAAGGTCAGTATCATGTGGCTATGAATTGATACTATCTGATTATACTATGTTTATGTTTATTTTATGGATGGGTAATGTTGAGGGGTACATCAGCGAAGTGAAAGTAGTGTGATCTATGTATGTCACTTTATGACGGGATCATGATTACTTTATGTTTATTTTTATGTATGCATATATGTGTATGTATGTATTTCGTTGTCCAGGAGGGTCATCAGGGATCATTTTTGTAGAGGAATGATTGCTTATGTAGGTGAATGGCATGAAATAGATTCCTGGTCTTATGGGTAATCAAGTGGGAAGATTAACCCTGACATATCTACAAGGTCAGTATCATGTGGCTATGAACTAATATTATGTGATTATACTATGTATATTTTTATTTTATGGACAGGTAATGTTGAGGGGTACATCAGCGAATGAAATTAGTGTGATATATAGCATGCTAGGATACACATGGATAGTGGAAAGACACTAGAATCAAGGTTTCTTTGTGGAGTGAGTGTGTGGTCTATGGATGTGTATTACTATTGTTGTGTATAGGTTGTGCATGTTTTATATTCAGTGATTGAACCTATGGTGATGTGTACATGTAACATAGGTATTATTGTGTACATATGATGTTGTATGCATGTTGTATACATGGAGTTGTGTGTATATTTCATATGCAGTGCTAGGTTTAGATGGTGTTATTTACATGTTGGATATGTGGTGTTGTGTATGCATCCTATTGTGTGCATGTTGGATATGCGGTTTGGTGTGCATATGGTATTGTGCGTATGTTCGATATGTAGTGCTATGTACATATAGTGTTATGTACATGTTTTATATGCAATGATATATACATATGGTGTTGTTTGCAGGTTGTACATATTGTGCTATGTACATATGGATTTGTGTGCATGATCGTACATGTGGTGTTGTGTACATGTTGTACATGTGGTGTTGTGTGCAAGTGGCGTTGTGTACATGCGGTGTTGTGTACATATCACGCATGTGGTATTGCGTACACAATGTATAGGTTGTACGGTGTACATTTGGCATTGTGTACACATTGTGGCAGGTGGTGCCATGTACATGTGATGTTGTGCACATCTTTTGCAGGTAGTGTTAGGTAAAGGTGGTACTATGTACATGTTGTACATGTGGTAGTGTGTGCATTTCATACATGATGTGTTGTACACATGTGGTATTGTGTGCATGTCGTACATGTTGTGTTATGTACATGTGGTACTATGTAGGTGCATTATGTAGTCGTGGTATCATGACATGTGTATTCGGTGTGTTGTACTTTGAGTACGTATATGTATTGTGTTGTGTTGTACACTGGATGTAGGTTTATGTGTTGTGTTTTGTTGTACAGTAGATGTAGGTGTATATATTTTTTTGTATTGTACACCAAGTGTAGGTGCATGCGTTGTATGTCTCTGTGGGTGTATGTATTTTGTGGTGTTGTAAATCGTGTGTGGATGTATGTGTTGTGATGTACACTTTGTGTATGTGTACATGATTGAACAGAAGCAAAAGGACTGGGTGCTTTTCAGGTGTGGCAACCGATCCATTATGGGTACAAAGGAATAAAGCTAGAAGTAAGGATTGATTAAAGGATAAGTGTCATTATTTTATTTCAGTTTTATTATGCCTGTGATCTATGATTTTGATTTATGATGATTACATGTGATTTATGATTATGGTTTACGATGATTGCTTGTGATCTATTATTTTAATTTATGATGGTTGTGTTTTGAGCTAACCAAATGTGATATTTTTGTACATGATGATTTGATCAAACAACTAGCTTGACTTGTGTGATAGGAACTATGATTTGAAGTTATTTAAATTTATTTTGAATCTAATGGAAATTATGTGCTTGGTACAGGAAATCGTGTAATTCCTGGTTTGGGATGGTTGAAATTGATTGCAAGAACTAGTAGCATCAGCAAAAGGAATTAGAACATGCAGTAATATGTTGGTAAAGAATTTCAGGAGCAGGTTCATTGTGGGACACTGGTACCCAATAGTGTCCATTGATTTCCATGAGCATGCTATGACTGGTATAATAGTTTTGAGGCATGAATATGCCTTGGTTTTTGGACCTTCTGATGTGAGAAAACCTTTACAAGGGATGGACTGCCCAGGATTGGGGTACCAATGAAACTTGGAAGGCGTGTGACTACATGGAAGGGGGTGACCAAATTTCCTGAGGGATTGTGTAAAAGAGAAGGGAAGGTCATGGATGGATTTATTTTGATCATTAGCATTTCCAGATGGAATCAGATATACATTGGGAGTGCACCCTGGAATGATGAGTCAATAACTGTTCACTGAGAGGAAAAGTGGTGCAGGATTGTAACACTGGACATTGGATGCAGCTTTCACTTTGGCAGTGGATTATGGACTTCCTTGCGAAGGAGGTTAATCTTAGTACTAGTTTTGAGGGTGGAGGTGTGAGCCTCTAGATTCCCTTGTTGTGGATGTAGCCATCATATCATTTTAATTATTAGTTGAGAGAATGTTCATATGTTTATATGTGTATATTATTGTAAATAATGTATCGTGATGGATTTATAAAGTTCCATATATAGTATGGTTTTATATATGGTGTTTATTGTAAATACCGTAATGAGATGTGTTATAAATATCCTGTAAGAAGTATCCTTGTAAATTTTTCAGTAGGTGGTCATTGTAAATAATGCATCGATCTGTGTTATAAAGCTCCATGGGCTGTATGTTTTTCTTTCAGTGGTCTTGTTGGTTGTAGGTGTCATTGAACACCGAGGACGGTTTTCCCCCTAAGGAGA
This sequence comes from Pinus albicaulis, assembly GCA_034641835.2. Taxonomy (NCBI): domain Eukaryota; kingdom Viridiplantae; phylum Streptophyta; class Pinopsida; order Pinales; family Pinaceae; genus Pinus; species Pinus albicaulis. The sequence goes on along the minus strand of CM076570.1, from coordinate 233,990,840 downwards.
GGGTTCTGTAATAGCCCTAGTTAAAAATCCATGTAAAAAAATATATAATACTAAGATCATGGGACACGTATTCCAAGTTGAATGTTGGGAAAAACATCCTAGTGGGTGTTCATTTCGATTATTATGGCTAAAGTAAATTTTCAAAGGAAATGGAAAAGGTTTTGGAAAGGCATGAGCCATTAATTGGCATTTTATTTATGAAAATGGGAGAACAGGAAGGTGAAAGGTCATAAGTTTCATGTGAGGAGGAAATTGAAGGAAAATAATGGAAAATGAAGAAAATATAGGCCTCATTGATAAAAAAGGCTTATGCGGATCAGTGAGAAAGATTTCTCTCAAACCTTTTGTTAGTTCAGTTTTGGATCTCTCATTCTATTCTCTCTCTCATACTCTTGGATACTTACAGTTCTTGGAGCACTCTTAGAGAATGTGGAATACTTGGAAATTTTGAGCAAGAAGGAAAAGGAAGAGCAGGAAAGTGCAAGAGGACATCAAGATCAACAGCTACAATGGGTTTTGGTTGCAGGTACCAAGTTGCATGTATGTTTTCCTCACTATTTTTGCCATGCATGGAATTTACATGTGGTTTCTTGGTTATGATTTGTCATTGGCATGGAGTATTTCCTATATTGACAGTGGATTTTCCTATCCTTTCCATTTCCTAGATATCCATGGTGTTGTGGGTTCATTTCATTGTTTGTTTTCTAGTTGGTTCTCATGTTCCTTTAGTTGTGGGTTGAGTTACTAGTCCTTGGAGCCTTGGTTGGAAAAACGCCCTGGAGCCTTATAACAACTTGGATTGAGTTACTACTCCTCGAGCCTTGGTTGGAAAAACTCATTGGAGCCCTTGGTGGGTTGAGTTACTAGTTTTGGAGCCTTGGTTGGACAAACACACTAGATCCCGACAACAGTTGTGTGTTGAGTTACTAGTCCTGGAGCCTTGGTTGGAACAAACACTCTAGAGCTGTGGATAGCTTAGGTGGAGACCAATCCAGTGATGATTGTGATGTATAAACATGAGGTGGAATCATTGGTTGAGATTTTAGGTGGTTTATCCTCTGAAATCCCTAATTTGTTTTCGATAGATTATTTTTTTGAGATCCGACATTCATGCTTGGAATATGGCACGGGGGTGATTAGCTAAAGAGATATTTGGCTCTATCATGTCTATGGTCGGGTGGAGCATGGAATTCCCAAACTTGGTTTCATTTTTCTTATGGAAATAAGAGCTCATTTTTGTTGGGCGCATGCCAACTTGGTCTATTTTTGGGTAAAATTCCCCCTAACTCAAGGATTGGAGTGTGCGGTACCGCGTAGATAAATCTACCGCGTGGTGTTTAGGGGCTTCGGGGTGGGTAGAAGCCCCTCATTTTGTAACAGGTTTTGGGCTTTAGCTAGTTATTTTTTCCTCCCATGCTATGTAGACCATGTTTTTTTATGATTTAAATGCTATATAGAGCAATGTAAAGCTTTTTCGAAGTAATTATAATAGGAGAATAGAGTCGTGTTTTAATAGTTGAGGAGCACAAGAACTTGATATATCTGTCTATTTTGGGTCTTAGGAAGGCTCCACAGTTGTGTGCGCGGAGGCCTTAAAGGGTATGCAGCTTTGTGCATAGACCACATACACCTGTGTGCATAGGTTGGAGAAGTGAATGTACTGAAGAGACTTATCATGATAAAGAAGAAGAAGTTTTGGAATCATATTTTGTGTCTTTATATGTTGTGTTTTCTTTTTATCTATTTATGTGAAGTTATGGTTATAGCATATTTTATCTTATACTGTAGTGTGTTTATGTTTATCTGAATGATGCGAAGTGATTAAGTTAGTTATAACTGCATGGTAGTTGCTTATATGATATAACATTGGTTAAGCATAGAGAAGCGAAGTAAATCCACCTCGCGCAGTCCCTTGAGGATGTAGAAACCTGGTTCTACAACCACCATTAACCACCTTGGGTGAGACTTCGATCTACTTGTAGGTTGTTGCCGAAAGGGCTGGTGTCTGGGGTTTTGTTGGTGCAAAGTACAAGTCGAACCTGGGTCAAGACCAACCGAGCCAACAAATGGTTCCATTGTCGGGACCTGGATATGTTCGAGGGATATATGGATGTGGCATCCATCAAGGAAAGAAATACAAGATTGGGTAGATTTAAAGCAGCAAGAGTTCACAGTTCAAGAAAACAGAAATTCATGATTGTCGACTGAAGCTTGGTTGCAGAGGTATATTTTCATAGAATATCATGAGATTTTATTTGCAACGTTTCTGAATGAACTTCATGAATGGTTATCAAGGTTGACTAAGAACAAGACCTCTTTTAAGAATGACGAGCCTACCGCGTGGAACCTTGAATTGTTACAAAGAATCAAGGAGACCAATAACAAAATATCAAGAGATATTGATTTCTAGATTGACAGTATTTTGGGAGGATTTATCATTGATTTCTCCATAGAAACATTTTCATATTATAGTGACGTTGAATGAATATTTTTCAAGGGTATGCGAGGTAAGTATCTAAATTCTTTGAAGTTGTGGATTAAAATTATTTTATGTGAAAAGGGTGTACTACGAATGCAGTCAAATTAATGTTTGGAAGAAGAAATTTTGAAGCTATGCCAAGTGGAAATTGATATAGAGTATATCACGAGAACTTTAATGAGACTAATTACAACCCTTTTTTAGTAGAATCTGAAAGAAAAGAACAAATAAGTAACCCTGAAACCCCTAGAGGTGTGTCGCAGCTAGTAGTTGGGAATAATCAAGGAACCTCTGGGATCTCCCATCCCTCTACACCCCTTACACCCCCTCCCCCTCCCCCTCCCCCACCCCTAGGAAACATGCCCAATGATATCAAGTTACCTATCTTTAGAGGACCCAAATCAGAGGATCCTTAGAAATTTTGGTTTGTAGCTCAAGCAATATGAAAAGCAAGACATATTACCGATGACGATGTGAAGAAGGCACAGCTTTTCATTGCGCTGCAGGAAAGAGTGCTAACATGGTACATACAATATTCTACAATGAATCAGGCTTCTTCACTGGATGATACAAATAAATCACTGACTGTAGAATTTAAGAATACAAAATCATAGTCACATTGTATTATTGAACTGAAGGAGATCAAGCAACTGGAATATAAGTCTTTTTGGGAGTTGGATCAAAGGTTCAAAATTTTAATGGTACAAGTGAGCTTTAACATTCCTAAAGATTAGCATAAGGAGTAGTTTATAGCTACAATATTTCCACATATCAGGCTCCCTTTAAAACAACAGAAGATATCAACATATGCTGAAGCTATGGAAATTTCGATGAAGTTGGAAGCTTCATCAATCACTGATAGACATGTAGGAGTACAACAAATTAAGATCCAAATAGCAATTTTTCATTTAGAGTTGTAGGATTTAAATAAAGTTAAGGAAGTCAGGCCATCTATTGAATCAGAAGTATGGTGGATAAACTGTAAGGTAGAAGGCCATTATAAGAAGAAATTTTCTGTGTTCAGAGAGTACCTCGCTAGTGGAGCACCTAATTCATTTAATCCAAGATCAAGTGTATGTTGTGAAATATGTAAAACCACCAATAAACATCACTGAGAAGACTGCTACTTGTTACAAAAGTATGTGCAGACCCCAAAGAAACTTTTTTGTAACTTTTAATACTAATGGGGCATGATGAGAATAATTGTCGCAGTTATGATTTGAAGATGGAGAAAACTAATGGAGCTTATAGAATGCAAGATGAGGGACATGCACATGAGGATCAAGGTCAGCATGCCAATCGAGGACGATTCCAAGGACGAGGACAAGGATGAGGAGGAGGCGTTGGTCAAGGATGTGGCCAACTTATATGTTACAACTGCGGAGAAGCAGAACACTTCGTGAGGGATTGTCAGAATCCTACCTTAACTTGTAAGTACTATAAATATTTTTATAATGTGATAGAAGAATGATTGGTACTTATGGAAAAGATGCAGGATAAAATAAACCAGAATCCCACACAAAATCTGCAGATGATGATTGTGGAACCAAGGAAATATGACCCATGCATCAACATAGTAACAAGAAGTGGCGCAATGAAAGGAGATAATAAAGTCCAAGGTAAGAAGTCGATGGAAGATACATGGATTAGGAAGACTACAAATAGAGCCCCTGGGTTCAGTATTCAGGCGGAAAAAGAAGCATTCCTGGAGGTGAAGTCAAGTTTCATGGATCTGGGAGCTTCAACATCTAACGTGTAGCTGTTTTAGAAGTTAATATTGAAGAAGGATAGTGCTCGAGTTACTTCTCCATTGAAATAATTTGATCCAACCACATTAAGATGATTCGTGCAGACCTACAGGAAGACGTTGAGAGATCATAAGGTTGTTGAAGGACTCCAGGAGTTTATATACTCTTTCGTTGGTAAATAAGAACCATGAAGCGAGGAGCGCGAAGTAAAAAATTTACATCGACATAAGAAAAGAACAGGAAGGGAGATGAGACTAACTAAATAAATTGGAGAATACAAGATGGATCAGGTGATCCTAGACCTGGGATTTGATGCCAACGTATTTCCTAAGAAAACGTGGCAGCAAATGGGAAGGACAAAGTTGCAATGGTCTCTGATTCAGTTGAGAATGGCCAATCAATAGAAGATCGTTCCTATGGGAAGGTTACCATGGCTGATAATAGACATTGAAGGAGTGCGCGTTGTTGCAAACTTTGATTTAATTGAAAGTGTAGATGATAGGAATCCTTATCCGGTGTTGCTTGGATTATATTAGGCTTTTGATAGTGACACGATAATGAATTTGAAGAAGAGGAAGATTGTGTTTGAAAAAGGCGATCTGAGGATAATTTTTCCTTTAGACCCATCAGAGGGAGTGCGTTATACAGATCCTTTCTGCGATGAGTATTGTGACTCGGATATTGATAATATCTACAAGTTAACAGCTAAGGAGGAATATTGGATCAATCCCACTACACATGGAAGGCTAAGTTGGGAACGGGACAATTCTTGTACTACAGATTCTGAGGAGGAGCTGGAAAATTGGAAGAATCAGTTTCATGAACTATCCACCAAAGGATGTAACAGAATCACAAGATCACTTCGTTGCATAACTTCATAGGTATGTGATCTGCCTTATTATGATGGGATAGGAGATGTAAGTCTTTTCTTGATAAATTTGAAAATGAAGTACTAGAATAACATAGGTTCCAAGATTTGGATGTAGCCCTGAGGTCTACACCTGCTAGACGGTGGGGTACTTATAAAGAGAATATAGGGAGTTGGAAAGAGTATCGTAGGCTAATGAAGATCATATTTGGCCCAGTAAAAACCAAAATCAAAGTAAAATATGATGGCAAGGCTAACCCCCAAGAGCATATGTTTCGCTGGACTTTAGCTTGGGGACAAGGTCTAGAACCAGAATGGGTACATGTGTTGTTTCACACATTGGACTTGATACCTATGAATTGGTATCTTGAGACAGAACTGCGACATGGAAAAATGAACTAGATAGATTTGGTTGAAGGGTTCCTACTGACATTTAGTTTTGAAGATGATTGTTTGTGCATATATGAAGCCCTTCAAGAAGTCAAATAAGGGGTTTTTAAGAACAAAACTATGCTAACTTGGACACAACTAGATTGGACTGTGTAGTTGCAGCACGCACTGGAATGCTATAATGTGACAGCGAAAGAGGATGATGAGGATCTGCACAATATTGATATTACATAATCAAGACATCGCGAATTTTTTTGACCTAAACCTAAAATACTTGACATAATGTACCCCACGAAGACGAAGAAGGTGAATATTGGGTCAGAAGAAGAACCAAAATTTTCACTGATTGGAGATTATTGTGATGAAGACACAGTTAGAAAAGTTGCAGATTTGTTGCATGAGTATCAAGAGATCTTCCCCATGAAGTATTCTGAATTCAAGGGTATAGTAGGAGACTTAGGATTTATTAGGATTACTTTGAAACCTATCGCGAAGCCAGTAAAGAAAATACCCGATAGGTTGAAACTGAAATACAAGGAAAAAGTGAAGGCGAGGTTAGATAAAGTTATCATAGCAGGGATCATTGAACTAGTTGAAGAATATGAATGGGTAAGTCCCATGGTAGTTCAAGAAAATAAGGCAAAGTGCGAGATCAGAATATGTGTGGACCTAATGAAATTGAATGATGCATGTTTGCATGACTTTTTTCCCACACCATTCATAGACAAAGTGCTAGACAATGTAGGAGGACAGGAGGCTTATTCTTTCACAGATGGATTTTCATGTTACCATCAGATCAGAATTGCGCCAGAAGACATACATAAGACAACTTTTTCTACAGAATGGGGTTTTTCCAGTACACAATGATTCTTTTTGGTTTGAAGAATGTGCCTACCATATTTTCTAGAGTTGTAGTCGCAAATTTCAAGGATTATATACACAAATTTATAGAATTTTAATTTGATGATTGTGTTAACACTCCCCCCCCTCCCCTGCTTCCCAAGGCTAAGAATGGAGTTAAAGGAAGGTAACCACAAACCAACCTTTAGGTCAGGTAGCTAGCCCTATCAAAACCAAAAAGGGATCTCTCAATGTCACTTTGCAGCCAAAGAGATGACTAGATATAATTATTTTAGGCTAGATATGATGCTCAATAAATTTAGGTTTTTTGTTTGTTTGAAGTTTTGCTAGATAGGAATGACAGTTAGGGAACTAGGTTTAGGGTTTAGGTCATATTTAAAAAGGCTAGATTGCAGAGGTAAGGGTGAGGACAGGTAGGTAATCTTAGAAGCATGCTTAATTTTTCATTGTGTATAGGATGAAATAGAGAGAGATTCGGAATGAGCATTAAAATTAATTCATTCATCAAAAGAGTAGATACATGTTCATGTAAATCTTATAAAAATAGAGCATGGAAAACATCATTTATGTCTATAAACTGATAAGAATTAACATAAATAAGTACATATATAAAATATGGATAAAATCACATTCAACATGATAATTTTACAGAGAAAAACAAATGCTCAAAGGGATACCATTGGAGTCTCAACATTATGTCTGCAACACAGTCTTTGATTTCATTCAAAAAAAAACTTGTACAATAGATCCACTGCAAAAACAACTATCCAACCCCTCAAATGGCTTGAGTTGGACTACATATAGGAAAATAATATTCATGACACCTAATAGGGTCGAAATCCTATCCAAAAAGCATCATAATTACATCAGATGAGTCACTTCCTAGAATCTAGGGAAGTTAGAAACTATTCCCTAAAAATTAACTAAATACTAGGAGTCTGTGTCTCCTTATTTAAATTACATGTTACCTCATGATAAGAGGAAAAAACAAAATAAAATACTCAAATTACAACTCATGGGACAGATTAGCACTGAATTCTAAAGTTTTCTTGGCTTAATAGTTGTCTGAAGGGAATCCAATGCAGAAGCGTAGCGTCTTTAGCAGAAGTGCCACGCTTGTTTAAAGGTGATTTTGACCCACTTTAAAGCATCCAATTGAAATTATGAAGGTTTGTCTGAGTAGCCCTATGTGTATAATTTCCAATGCACCTTCAAAATTGAGAAAACACCCACAGGAATACCTCGAAAACTTGATTTTTTCAACCTCACTCTAGAAGCACTGCGCCTGGTCAAAAACACTAGCAGAAACATGAAAAAGAGGAATTTTTTTTTCTTTTTCTCCACAACCAAGGGGTGTCATGAAAAACCAAGACCTGATCTGTAATTTTAAAGTGAAATGGAATCCAACCATGTAATCCAATCTTCATTTGAGCTCCCTGAGAGAACTCGTTTCACCACTGCGTGATGCTTCTGTGGAGACCAATTTTCCTAAATTTTCCAAAAATCACCAAAAATGCCCAAAATGCTCAAAATTTATTAAAATTTGTTTTATGACACCTACGGATGATAGTATAAATATACAAGCATGCCTCATCAAGTAGTTCTAATTTTTCCCTCTCTTTGAGCTTCATTTGAGCTTCGTTAAGAATTTTATTCATTTGTTTGAGCCTGATTTGGGAGATTTTGTTTCTAGTGCAATAGTGATTTTCCATGTGTATCTAGAGGTCATTGTTCTTTTTGGCTTTCTTCAGAAGATTCTCAAGATTTCCATTCACCCTATCAATCCAATACTCTCTATTCTGATTGATTTCATCAATAATTAATTCATCAAAATTTTTCCAACCTTATTTAGTAGTTGATTCTCTTTCCTTCTGAAGCGCCCTCTTTAGACCTCTTGTCCTTGGTCTCCTTGCTTTTGTTTCAACTTCTGCAACCTCCAACTGATCGTAATTTGCTAGTTCTTTACCTTTACCTTTGTCTCCCTTAATACGCGCCTTTGTGGCTTGTCTTGGAGGAGTAGTTTCACTTTTAACTGCAGATTCTCTTATTGTTGTAAGGTGATCTGAGAATTTTCCATTGAGAAATATCCCTCAACTCTACTATCTCTTCATATTTCCCCTTTATTATTTCCTCAGCTGGTTTTTCCTTCACATGTTCTGCCATGTCAACCTCTAGGGGTGATTTTTCATCTTGTTGCTGCAATGGTGACTCACCATCATGAGTAGGTGGTTTCTCTAATGTTTGTCTTTGCTCAGGTGTAGTTTCAGGCACAAGTACACCTTTGATGGTCTTAGGAGAAAATAAAAAGCTTGTTACCCTTCTCATAGGTTTGAGTTATATCAACCCTAGGTTCTTTTGGAATCTCTTCCTACCTGCTTCAAGAGACAACCTCCTTTGGTTGTGTTGATGATGTGCTGTGAACAATAGGTGGACTAGTAGCAGGCGCTGATGCTACTTTCTCCATGAAAACTTCCCATGTCATATTGTTTGCTGAGACTTGGTGAAAAAAAACCAGCTTGACCAAACCATGGTCTAATAAACTAGGATGATGATTTTTACCTTTGCTCTGTATCTTTTTCGCCATCTTGACCAAACTCCTAAATAAATAGTTGGAAAAATTGAGTCATTTGGTGGCTGTGAAGTGCATTAGTAACCTGACATGGTATTGGTACAGTCTTCAAAATATACATCAGCAAGTAAAATATTTCATGATTATCTTAATTAATGGGGCATACTTATCAAGTAAATTCCTGAAAGGGAAAACATGTTCAAGTTCATCTACGCAATGAGGTTTTAGGAACATTGGGTAGTTCTCAAGGTCCAATTCCATGCCTTTGAACCAGAATTATCCTTCATTTGGAATACCTGTTGCTAAAGTGATGGCATCCGCTGATAGAGTGAATTCAATGCCTTCTATGATGGCCTTGTCTCTACTGAAATTAGTGGAAAAAAGGCTAGTCAATTGAGCATGATAGCCTACCCCCATGATTCTCTCGCAAAACCTCAAACAGCCATTGTTTTCAAAACATCTCTGTTGAGATTCAACAAGATGATGAGCTTAGTGAAAAGATTCGCCTTCACTAAGTGGGCCCGCAAGCTATTTTTGGCGCAAAGTCTATTTTTAGACTATGTCTATTTCTAGACATGTCGATCATATTCTATGAATTGCAGGATGCTATTTGTGGATGGTTGGTCAAGTTGGAAAAATAGATGGACTTCTATTTTTAGAAATATTGGGCGGAATCTATTTTTAGATTGCCAGTCTAAAAATAGATATGTCAAATATTATTAGCTCTTAATAATATTTGGACTCTAAACATTATCTTATTCTCTTGGAGCACTTCAGTTAAGTGCACAAAGGTGGCACAACAGCTGACAAAAGGAATTACGTTATTCCAAAGGATTTACTGGAGCTATTGCATGGAGGACTTCAGTTAGAAATCATGTGATAGAGTTTGGTGGAGTTGGAGAAGTAGTTGGTGGAGTTGTATTTAATTTAACTCAGTTAGACTCAGTTGAGCTAGTTGTATCTAGTCTAACTGATTGATACACTAGTGAGAGTGGTGTGAATTAATTAGTAAATTAATTCACTAAATAATAACTCATTAATCAATTGAAGAATACATCAATTAACTACAGTGCATGGCAGTTTCAGTGGAGACCAGTGAGAGATAGGTGAAAGGGCAAGTGTGACTATCAGTTGTGACTATAGTGATGCATTGATTACATCCAACACTCAGTGGAGATGCCAATGAGGATTGCGTGAGAAAGGCTGGAGAAATTCGAGTTCATTCAGAGCCATTCTTCAGCATGGATTGCGTAGTAGAGGCAGGCTAGTAGGTGGCAAATATCGGTGCATGGATTTGTAAGATCGTGCTTGATTAGTGTGTAGCGATTGTATTTTACTGAGAGATTGATATGATCAGCTTTGTATGAGGATTGTTACATGATCTCTATGACATATATTATATACAGATATTTGGGGTTTTCAGCTTCAGGCTTTCCCGTTAAACAACTTTGTTAATGTGTGTGAATGTTTATTGTTTCATCTGTGCATTGCAATCTTGATTTAATTTCCGCAAATGATCAATGGTGGAATAGATTTTGTATTTTTCATGAAGTTAAAATAGTGTGAGATCAGGAGAATCTTGGACATATAACACATAATTTATATAATTTCTACATGTTATCCGAGAAGTTGATCTTTGGAGGCGATTGCAATTATTGAAGCGGTTGAGTTTTGTGTTGGTGGAATTCGAATTTGCTGCAATGTTTTCTTGGTGTCGAAGTTGAGCATTCATTGAAATGTCTTTCAATGGATTTTGATTGGAGTATGCCCTTGATGGCAGCTCAAATTATATTGCATGGAAGGACATGATGGAGGTGGTGCTGGATGATAATGGGTTGAAGGAGTTCATAGATGCTGATATTCCAAAGCCTGGTTATAGCGATGCAGCCGCACTTGACGCATGGAAAAAGAAGGTAGCAAAGTGTCAAAGGATTCTGTTGGAAGGTGTGAAGGACCACATTGTGTCCAGCCTTCACGGTAAAGCCACTCCACTCTTAATGTGGAAGGTTTTGACAGACTTGTTCCAAAGCAAAAGCGACCAGAGGAATTTGGCGCTTAAAGACAAGCTTAGAAAAATAAAAATGGAGAAAGGCGACAGTATACCAAAATACCTCACGAAGTTTTTCCACTGCAAGGATGAGCTGGGAAGTGTGGGGGTTGCTGTTGATGAAGAATACTTGGTGAGCTTGGCTCTCCTTGGGCTTCCGAAGATTTGGCATAGCTACGAGGACTCTGTCAATGGTCAAGAGAAACTGCTAGGATGGGAGCGACTTTGGTCGGATCTTGTGCAGGAGATAAGGCAGGGTACTAGTGATGGATCTTCATCAACGAATGAAGATGAAGAAAATTTCACTTTATCTGCCAAATCTCAGAAAGGAAAAGGGAAGAAATCTTCCAAATCAGAAGCTAAAGGAAAGAAGCAGGACCTGTCCAAGGTGAAGTGTTTTCACTGTCACCAGCACGAGCATTTCGCCACTAATTGTCCATAAAAGAAGAAGAATAAGCAGGTTGTTGGATCTGCAGTTGGAAAGGCCTTAGCCTCGTAGTTTGAGCTATATTTTTCTTTGATCGCATGCTTGGTTTCAAATGTGATGGGATCAGTGTGGTTTGTTGACAGTGGTGTGTCTTTCCATATGACCGGAGACAAATATTTGTTTAGTGATCTATATGAAAAGGATCCTGGAGTGCACATCGAGATGGGCGATGATGGTAGATACAGTGCGACTGATATCAGGACCATTTCCTTTGAGAGGGAGTCTGGTAAACCTTTCATCTTGAAGGATGTCATGCATGTTCCATAATTGAAGAAGAATACGATCTCTGTGGCGATGTTGGAAGACAAGGGTTATGATGTTGTTTTTAGAGAAGGAAAAGCCTTCCTGCGCAGTAAAACAACTAGTCAAACCAGGAGAATAGGGATTTGAGTTAAGAATCTTTATCAATTGCAGGTAGATGGCTGCGCAGCAATGGAAGGCAAAGAAGAAGGAGTGGTGAGCCAGGATGAGGGCGAATTTTTGCACAAGAGATTGGGCCATCTTCACCATGGCGCTTTGAAAATTTTGCAGCAGATTTCTACCGGGCTTCCCAAGGGTACACTTGTGCATTCAAATCAGTGCAAGGGATGTACTTTGGGAAAATTTGTGAAGACCACTTTTCATGAGAAGGATAGTCGCGCCTCGACAATCCTTGAGATAATTCACATAGACGTGTGTGGACCTTTCTCAGTTGCTTCAACAACAAAGCACAGGAATTATGTGATATTTTTTTATGACTTTTCTCGTAAGTGTTGGATCTTCTTCATGCTAAACAAGAGCGAGACATACTCAAAGTTCTGTGATTTCAAGGTGTTGGATGAGAAAGAGTCGGGAAAGCAAGTGAAAGCTCTCCGGAGTGATAATGGTGGTGAATAAATCTCTGGCAAATTCAAATACTTCTGTAGCAAAGAAGGAATTCGAAGAGAACTCATAGCGCTTCATAACCCACAGCAAAATGGGGTCGCGGAGAGGAAGAACAGAACGATCGTGGGTGTTGCACGGGTGATGTTACATGATCAGGGCCTTCCCATACACTTGTGGGTTGAGGAATGTAACATTGCGGTTTATGTGCAAAACCGTTGTCCTCATAGAGTACTTGGCATGAGTACACCCGAAGAGGCGTTTTCTGGTAAGAAGCCTGATATTTCTCATTTGAAGATTTTTGGCTCACCTGTTTACATTCATATGAAAAAGGATGCCAAGAAGAAGCTGGAGCCGACCGCAGAGGTTGGGATATTTGTGGGGTACACAGAAACACCCCACAATTATCATGTGTATTTTCCAAACAGTCGGATGACTGTCATGCGACGGGATATCAAATTTCATGAGGAGAAAGCCATGAAGTTGTCACTTGAGAGGGAGCTACACTTGCATGCAGATGAGGATCTACTTGTTCCTAAATATGAGCCTCAATATGTGGATCATCCAAAAGAGGAGGTTCATGGAGTGGAAGAAACCACTCATGCAGCGCCAAACATCAGAGGGAGGAAGCACACTACATAAGCTGAGCGACTGAATCTTGATGCAATGCAGAATGTAGGAGCTCCTACATCACAGTGTAGACAGAGACAGTCACCTGACTGATTTACTGGATACATGGCTCTGATGAGAAAGTTCATCGTGATGGAGCCATCCTCTTTCAAGGAAGTTGTGGAAGATCCCACATGGGTAGATGCCATGGTGGAAGAGTATGATTCGATTCTCAGAAACAGTGCATGGGAGATTGTCCCAAGGCTGGAAGGGAAATCAGTAGTAAGTTTGAGATGGATCTACAAAGTGAAGCAAGCTGCTGACGGGAGCATAGATAATTATAAGGCAAGATTTGTTTCCCCGGGCTTCTCATAGATCGAGGGGATCGACTATGAAGAAACCTTTGCACCTGTCGCAAGGTATTCTTCCATACGGACCATCCTTGCTCTCTCAGCGCAGATGGGTTGGCACATTCATCAGATGGATGTGAACATTGCGTTCCTCAACAAAATCATTGAGGAGGAGGTTTACATTGAGCATCCTAAAGGATTCGAAATCTTCAACAGCAAGTCGCATGTGTGCAGGCTCAAAAGAGCATTGTATGGGCTGAAACAAGCACCTCGTGCTTGGTACACACGGATAGACAGTTATTTCACCGGACTTGATTTTTCCAAGAGTGAGGTGGATCCTAACCTATACCGGAATGTGGTGGAGGGTGAGCTTTTGATCATTTTGCTTTATGTAGATGATTTAATACTAACAGGTGATGAACTGTTGATACACTCATTCAAGGCAAATCTTGCAAAGGAGTTTGAGATGAAGGACTTGGGCCTCCTTCATTATTTCCTGGGATTGGAAATTTGGCAGCGGAAGGGTGGACTGTTTGTGTCTCAAGGCAAGTACGCCCAGGAGATACTAGAGAAGTTTCACATGCAAGGCTACAAGCCTATCGACATTTCTCTTCCTGGTGGTTGGAGGAAAGAGGATGCTACATCGGCAAAGGTAGTGGATGCCACTGTTTATCGACAGTTGGTTGGTTCGCTCATGTATTTAGTCAATACACGACTGGACATATGCTATGTTGTGAACCAGCTTTCACAAGCTATGGTGAAGCCTACCAAGCTCTTTTGGAAGGCAGGCAAGCATGTCCTGAGGTATCTCAGGGGCACATCTGGGTATGGATTGTGGTACAGACAGTCGGATGAGTTGAAGCTACATGGCTTCACGGATGTTGATTGGGCAGGAAGCCCAACGGACAGAAAGAGCACATCTGGAGGGATTTTCAGTATCGGATCTACAACATTTTCTTGGTACAGCAGGAAAAAAATATCTGTGGCACTCAGTTCAGCGGAGGCCGAGTACATGGCAGTAAGTTTGGCTGCATGCGAGGCTATATGGATGAGGAAGATCCTGGTCGAGTTGTTCGATTCTCACTTATATCCTACTGTGATATATTGTGATAATCAGAGTTGCATTAAACTCTCTGTTAATCTAGTATTTCATGATAGATATAAACATGTTAACATCTGGTACCATCATATCAGAGATTGTGTGCAGCGGAAGATCATGTTGCTTTCTTACATTCCTACGGAGGATCAGGATGCAGGTATTCTGACGAAGGCACTCACCAGGAGAAAATTCGAATACCATAGAGACAGGATCGGGGTGGTAGATAATCCCTATCTTGTTGAGAAGGAGTGTTGAGATTCAACAAGATGATGAGCTTAGTGAAAAGAGTCACCTTCACTAAGTGGGCCCGCAGGCTATTTTTGGCGCAAAGTCTATTTTTAGACTATGTCTATTTTTAGACATGTCGATCATATTCTATGAGTTGCAGGATGCTATTCGTGGATGGTTGATAAAGTTGGAAAAATATATGGACTTCTATTTTTAGACATATTGGGCAGAATCTATTTTTAGATTGCCAGTCTAAAAATAGATATGTCGAATATTATTAGCTCTTAATAATATTTGGACTCTAAACATTGTCTTATTCTCTTGGAGCACTTTAGTTAAGTGCACATATGTGGCATAGCAGCTGACAAAAGGAATTACGCTATTCCAGAGGGTTTACTGGAACTATTGAATGGAGGACTTTAGTTAGAACTCATGTGATAGAGTTTAGTGGAGTTGGAGAAGTAGTTGGTGGAGTTGTATTTAGTTTAACTCAGTTAGACTCAGTTGAGCTAGTTGTATCTAGTCTAACTGATTGATACACTAGTGAGAGTGGTGTGAATTAATTAGTAAATTAATTCAATAAATAGTAACTCATTAATCAACTGAAGAATACATCAGTTAACTACAATGCATGGCAGTTTTAGTGGAGATCAGTGGAGAGATAGGTGAAAGGGCAAGTGTGACTATCAGTTGTGACTATAGTGATGTATTGATTGCATCCAACACTCAGTGGAGATGCCAATGAGGATTGAGTGAGCAAGGCTGGAGCAATTTGAGTTCATTCAGAGCCATTCTTCAGCAGGGATTGTGTAGTAGAGGCAGGCTAGCAGGTGGCAAAGATCGGTGCATGGATTTGCAAGATCGGGCTTGATTAGTGTGTAGCGATTGTATTGTACTGAGAGCTTGATATGATCAGCTTTGTATGAGGATTGTTACATGATCTCTATGACATATATTATATATAGATATTTGGGTTTTTCAGCTTCAGGCTTTCCCGTTAAACAACTATGTTAATGTGTGTGAATTTTTATTGTTTCATGTGTGCATTGCAATCTTGATTTAATTTCCGCAAATGATCAATGGTGGAATAGATTATGTATTTTGCATGAAGTTAAAATAGTGTGAGATCAGGAGAATCTTGGACATATAACACATAAGTTATATAATTTCTACAATCTCTTGGCATAAGTGGAGGCATTGAGTTCTTGAAAAGTGGATGGCTCAAACCTAGAATGGTGGCCTCCCTTATGACACTTCTTTTCACCCTCCATACTGCTTGTGAAGAGGATGAAACCCTACTAGATGAAGTGAGTAGGGATAGTGAATTTTGGAAAGTAAGGGATAGGGACAGGGTGACTTTAGGGGATGTGATGAGGTATAAGGAAGTTAAGGAAAATTTCCCAAAAAATTGAGGAGGTAGGGTGATGTGTTAGCTTGAGGTTGCAAGTGAAATTCCTTGAAATAGTTATGGGGAAGTGGACCAAAATGTGAAAACACAAGGATTTTCTAGTTTTCTTGTGGAAATGTAGTGGGAATTTAGGGTATTGATGGAAACAATGGTAAATAGGATTGTGAGTGATAGGGGGTGTTAGGGTATGGTCTGTGAAGTATAAGTGAAGGTTTTAGATGGTGGGATAAAGGTTTTTAATGGCTAAAACCAATCAAGAAATGGAAACCCTAAAACGTAGTGGAGAAAATACCCTAAGGACATAAATCACTCATACATTGATGAATTGACTTGAAAAATGTATTGAGAGTGTCCACTTACTGTTGAAGATGTCACAGAAGCTTTGTACCCTTGTTTTGAACCTTGAAAATCTAACTTGGAGGCTGAAACCCAAAAGTGTAGCGCCTTTGGCAGAAACGTAGCGTTGTGGCAAAAGTGTAGTTCTGCCTCCTAGAAATGTCGCGTTGCCTCCCAGAAACGTCACATTGCCTCCAGAAGCGTAGAAGAATGAGTTTGTTTGCAATTTTCTCTAGTTTTCTTCCACCCTTGGCAGTGGTAGAGTGTTCTAAAGGTGAGGGAAGAGCTCTATCAATCAAGAGAGGATAAAATGAGTGAAATAAATCACTTTTTCCCTTTATAACATTATAAAACACCATTTTTTTGTCCGTTATTGAAATCATGATCTTTTGAGAAAAAAATTTCCTTTTTTGAAAATTTTGACAATGTAACAAGATTTTGAAACATAATTTATTTTTATACCTATGCTAACTCCCTTTTGAAGATAACTTGCATGATGGGAATGACTCTTTTTTCACCTTATTTATGACATAATTTTGACATTAATGGTGGTGAAATAAAATACACCTAGAGACTGACCTAGGTGAAAGAATGGTGATTGAGCTAAGACTCTAGATAATAATGGAGTGCATGACCCATGAAATGAAAATGACCATGAATATATTGGAGGGAGTAGCTTTTAAGACCTAGACATGTCCAGCGAACAAAAATTTATTTGAAAACTGACTTGAAAATATAAAATTTTGACCTAGGACCGCTATTAAGTAAACCTGAAAAGAGAATTTTTTATCACTGAATATTGGAAACTAACAGATTGAAAGGTCTTTGGGATTTTTAAGAAGCATGTTTCAAGCTTGAGGCTGATGTTGGATACATGCAGGAGATATCAGATATCATTGAATATGAATAGTTGCATCTTTTGTGTACATTTTCATACACTATTGGGGCATGTTGTTTGTAAGTAGGGCTTGATGGTAGATCCTACGAATATTACTATTATTGTGAACCTGGAACCACCCATGACAGTGAAGCAATTATGTATGAAACTTGGATATACTGGTCACTATAGAAAGTTTATAAAGGTGTATGTGTAGATAACCACTCCAATGGAGAAGCTATTGAAGAAAGATGTTACTTTTCACTAGGACGAAGAATGCCAAAAGGGCCTCGACATACTAAAGGAGAAGATGGTGATTGTTCCTATTATATTTTTCCTAGACTGGAATAAGGAGTTTCGTGTACATGTAAATGCATCTTGCATAGAATTGGGTACAATATTGGCTCAGCCAGTAGCCCGAGAAATTTATCATCCCATAGCTTTTTCAAGTAGAAAATTGTCCAAGGTGGAGAAGAACTATTCTATTCAAGCATTATTTTTTGGGACCACACTTCAAGATGTTCATTGATCACTCCGCACTGAAGTATTTGGTGAATAATCCTATTTTAGGAGGAAAATTTTGTCAATGGTTGTTATTTTTTCAGGAATACGACTTCGAAGTTTTATTCAAGCTAGGAAGATTGAATGTTGGGCCTGATCATATGTCAAGGATAGAAACAGGAGAAGAACCTACAAGAATTGAGGATAGCCTGCCTAATGTGTAGTTGTTCACAATCAGGGTCACAGATGATCACTTTGCAAACATTATTCAGTTTTTGGCAACTATAATGGTGCCCACGAAGTACACTATGCAGCAAAAGAAGGAGATGGTAGTCAACGCATTTGATTTTTCACTGATTATAGGACATTTGTACAAGATGGGACCTGATGAAATACTACGTAGATATGTATCTAAGCATGAAAGGTAGAGTATTTTGGCAGAATTTGATGGATGACTTGCAGGAGGGAATTATGTTGGAAAGGCCACTACGTAGAATATTTTGTGATCTGGGTTATGGTGACCCACAATACATAAGGATGCAAACAAGTTTTTTCGAGCTTGTGATGCATGTCAAAGAACAATAAGGCCACATAGAAGGGATGAAATGACATTAAATCCACAAGTAATTTTGCAATCATTTGATAAGTGGGCTATTGAATTTTTCGGACCTATTAAATCACCAGGGAAGAAAACCGACGTGAGATACATAATCACTTCAACTGATTATTTAACAAGTTGGGTTGAAGCATAGCTAGTGAAGGATTGTAGCACAGATACCACCGTGAATTTCATACTTGAGTATATTTTGTCCATATTTGGGTGTCCAAATATTTTTATGAGTGACTTGGGTTCACATTTCTTGCATAATACTATTGAGGTGCTCACTGAAGAATTTCAAATATATCATCAGAAAAGTACACCATATCATCCTCAGGAAAATGGAACATTCAAAGCTTTTAATAAGATTCTAGAGAATGCGCTCAGAGAAGTGTGCAATGTCAATAGAACTGATTGGGATCTGAGAATTCCAGCGGTGTTATGGGCATATAGGACAACATGCAAGAAACTGACAGGACAGACACCTTTTAGGTTGGTCTATGGGCAAGAAGAATTCATGCCTATGGAGTACATTGTGCCAAGTTTAAGAATTGCAGAATTCACAGACCTAGTAGACTGTGATAAAATGGAAGAAAGGATGGAGCGATTGCTTGCTTTGGAAGAAGACAAGTTTATGGCAGGTTTTCATCAGCAAGTACAAAAAGAAAGGGAGAAATATTGGAATGATAGGCACATCAAGCAGAATACATTCAAGGAATGAGATATTGTCCTATTATATGATAGAAAATTCACGAAGTTCCCCGGAAAGTTCAAAACACATTGGTTGGTAACATATATCAACATGCATGTCTCTGATGGAGGTGAATTTCATCTCGTGAAGTTAGAGGGTCAGTTGATGCAAGGATGAGTGAATGGTAGCGGATTGAATATATACCAGGACGACTTTGTCGCTGGAGATTTGCACTGAAATAACTGAAAGGGGAAAGTATTAGTGCCACCTACAGTTGAAAATGGGAACTTGACCATAAAATACTCTTAAAAAATGGGCTTTACCGAATAAAGGTTATTGCACAATCGTTGGGAGTATGGCGAAGTCATGAAGAACTACGCCAAAGGAAGATTGTTGCATGATAGATAGGAATGTGTCAAAGTCCTAAATATCTACAACGAAGGATGAATTGTTGTGACACATGGGAAGGCTCGTCGAAGTTTTCTAGAAATATGACCGTTGGAAGGAAAACGTTGACGTGACAGGACAATTTTCGTTAAAAGGGGCAGGGGAAACGCATTTATTAGGCACAACTAGTTGAATCTAGCACCATATCTGCATTAAATGAGCCAAATTTGGGTATGATCATGAGGTCATGAATTTAAATTCATTATAAAAGAAAGATCATGCTCCACATTTTGACACTTTTCTTCCTAAGAATTCAAATTGAAAATTTGCGCCTAAGTTAGAACAAAGTCATTTGTCATATGTCTGAGAAGAGCTTTGAAGAGATTTCCAGGGAATTTGTAAGGAAGGGATTAGTAGGAATCATGACAGCTACAGCACCAAGCATAACATGTCGGCATTCTCCACGGAAGAAACCAACCTCAGAAGAGGCGCAACCAAAGAAAAATCAGGTAAAGAGGCCAGTTGCGTCCACTATAGTTAGATAGCCTTTGAGAAAGAAGATATCTAAGGAGAAACACACAAAGCAATGACATGACAAGAAGAAGAAGAAACCCATGTAGATTCAAGATATTCAAGAAGAAACTGAAATCCCAGAGGCATAGATGGAAAAAATCGAGATAGAAGGTGAGGAAGAACTCTCTGTAATACCACCATATGTACTGCCGAGGAAGCCGGATGATAAGATAGTCAAAGAACCTCATAATTTGAATTTCAGTGTCTTCACATCATTTCTTCCTGAGAAAGTGTTGTTTGAAGGTGAACCATTGGGAAAAAGTATGCAGTTGAAGATGGAGGATTGGGACTTCAATGACAGAAGCAAGTACCCGCAATTTGAGCCAAGTAGGTACCTCCACCAATTTTATTACCCAGAGGCTAAATTCACCAAGTTGGAGCCACACCAGTTGGTAGAAGGTTTGTAGCGAGCAGGACTATTGAATATTTTGAACGTACCACACTTCGATCGAAGTGTTATCAACACAATATGTGTTCGAAAACTTTTTGCTTTAGTGCATGACAGATACCTCTGGATGGGAGAGAGGATCCCAATAGATGAAAAGATGATTACACGAATCACTGCACTGCCATACTAGGGAAAGAACATCATTGAAGAGTTCATGGGAAAGATTCAATATAAGACAGTCACTGATGAAACGAAGAAGTATGAGCTGATCAAGAAGTCATGGGGTTATGACATCAATTCTATCAATGACCAAGAAATGTGCTTCGTTGCACACATTCTTATAGGGAAAATCATGTGCAAGTGTAGAGTGAATGAATTACCAGCAATAATGGTCTCTTTGGTCATGCAGTGCAGCAAGGGGTTCCAGTTTAACTAGGTCGACTACTTGTGCAAGGAATTTTTGGAGGATTTTCGAGAAGCGCGGGAGGAAGGGAATGTGTTCCACTACACGTCGTTACTTTTCATCATAGCGTTATTGGCATGGAAGGAACCATCTGAATCACAGTTTTCCACAGTTGACCTGGATGTGTGTGAAGCTGCGAGGTAAGTCTTGATATGGTTTTCTAAGGAACCAACGCCACAACATAAAATAAGGCTTTTTGGGTAGTAATGGAGATGGATTTGCGCACATCGGTGAATCAATGTCCCAGGCTATCACCCACTTTGTTTGAATAATACCAGAATATTGTAGATTTTAAGGCCAATTTCCACAGAGCTTAGATCAAGGCATGGAAGGATCTGACAGAGACATGGAATCCTTTTCAATATTTGGGCATAGAGATTGACCTTTTGGACATCCTAAAGAAATGGATGGCGTAGTGGATGACTCCACCCATTGGAGGCACCGATATATAGAATTACACTACGCAACAAACAAGAACCAGTGGAAAGGACACAGTGACAGGGAAGGATACAGAGCAAGACATAGAGAAGAACGGGGAGGAAACCGAAGGAACAGATTTGGTCAAGGTGACCAGGACCCTCCCAATGATGTAGAGTCATAAGATTCACTATTTAGAATATAAAAGAGAGTACCTATGGTAACTACTGCAAGCCCAAGGAAGAAGCAGAAAGAAACAAAGTCTCAAGGACCCAAACCACTTGTCCTCACTAAGGGGGACATCGATGAGATTGGGGATAAATTTCAATAAGTCACAGAAGAAACATGGAATAGAATTGAGAATAAATACGAAACTATATTAACATGCGTAAAACAAGATATGCGGGAACTCTAGGTGTTGGCACAAACAGCGTGACAACAGGGGCAGACAGTCAGACCACAAGTGCAGACCAGTCAACCAGCACAACTATAGCACCAAATAGAGACATGATTTTATTTGTGGGTTTTGAAGGTGCCCAAAGGAGAGCTACAGTTTGAAGCTGCAAAAGATAGAGACCACGCTAAAGGATGGGAAAACATCAGCATGAACCTCATTGTGCTCCCCACTCCAACATTTCACAAGTTCCACCAAGTGATCATAGAAGAATTGAAGGAGCGTGAATAGCATATATTACAGTAAAATATACAAGTGCAGCAGGAAAGAACCACTATGAAGACACAACTCAATCAATTACTCAAGGAACGAGACAAGGTGTGCCAGCAGAAGCAACAGTTGGAAAAAGCTATCATTATGACTTGCAGTGACGTTCTAGATGTTCAGGTCCACGCAGAGGACCCACCAGCAACAAATGTTACGAAGCTTGCTCTCATAATCAAGGAATCAAAGGAAAACATTGAGATGATTAAATTTTAATATTAGGTCCAGATTTTTGAGCTGAAAATGAGGTTGCAACCAGCCACGCTTCAAGAAGTCAGAGAGCAGAGGGAAGCAAACCTCAAAACTGCACTAGAAGGTATCTCCACCGTAGTAAAGGATTGTGGTAAAATTTTAGATGATAAAATGGACATTTGGACCTCACTATAGCAGGTTCCAAATATTCAACAGATTGAGGAAGAGATACAAGAAATGTAAAAGAGGTTGGACAAGATCTAGGAAAATGCGAGGACCTTAGCACCTGTGCAGCGCTCGCTCGGATCATAGAAGGCAAGAATCTTGAGAGCCAGATCAAGGATATGCAGAGGACATAGCAACTAATCACAACGAGGACTCAGCCATTACAGGATGAGGCCATTCAACTCTCACACACAATTGATGGAAAGCTTAAAGAGATGTTCAAGTGGCAGAAATACATCCTAAAGAAGACAGTCTGGCCAACTACAGATAAGTTACACGAGGAAGTGCGCCAGGAAGAAAATAATATTGCAAAGATGCTTTAGCCCTGCAATAAGGCCTATGACATTATAGCAGCGGAGATCCGGGGTGTACCAGTTGAGTGACTCGGGATGAGTCACATGTGTAGAAATTATATAACTTATGTGTTATATATCCAAGATTCTCCTGATTTCACACTATTTTAACTTCATGCACAATACAGAATCTATTCCACTATTGATCATCACATGCGGAAATTAAATCAATTGCAATGCACACATGAAACCATAAAAATTCACACACATTAACATAGTGATTTGATGGGAAATCCTGAAGCTAAAAACCCCAACTATATGTATATAATATATGTCATAGAGATCATGTAACAATCCTCATACAAAACTGATCATATCAAGCTCTCAGTACAATACAATCGCTACACACTAATCAGGCTAGATCTTGCAAATCCATGCACCGATCTCTGCCACCTGCTAACCTGCCTCTACTATGCAATCCTTGTTGAATAATGGCTCTAAATGAACTCGAATCCACCAAGATTGCACTGCGAAATCCTCATTGGCATCTCCACTGAGTGTTGGATGCAATCAATGCATCACTATAGTCACAACTGATAGTCACACTTGCTCTTTCACCTACCTCTCCACTGGTCTCCACTAAACTGTCCATGCACTGTAGTTAACTGATTTATTCTTCAGTTGATTAATGATTTATTATTTAGTGAATTAATTAACTAATTAATTCACACCACTCTCACCAGTGTATCAATCAGTTAGACTAGATACATGTAGCTCAACTGAGTCTAACTGAGTTAAACTGAATACATCTCCACCAACTACTTCTATAACTCCACCAAACTCTATCACATGAGTTATAGCTGAAGTCCTCATGCATTAGCTCTAGCAAACCCTCAGGAATAGCGTAATTCCTTCTGTCAGTTGTTGTGCCACATCTGTGCACTTAACTGAAGTGCTCCAAGAGAATAAGATAATGTTTAGAGTCCAAATATTATTAAGAGATAATAATATTTGACATATCTATTTTTAGACTGGAAATCTAAAAATAGATTCCGCCCAATATGTCTAAAAATAGAAGTCCATCTATTTTTCCAACTTGACCAACCATCCACAAATAGCATCCTGCAACTCATAGAATATGATCGACATGTCTAAAAATAGACTTTGCGCCAAAAATAACCTGCAGGCCCACTTAGTGAAGGCGACTCTTTTCACTAAGCTCATCATCTTGTTGAATCTCAACACTCCCTCTCAACAAGATAGGGATTATCTGCCACCCCGATCCTGTCTCTATGGTATTCAAATTTGCTCCTGGTGAGTGCCTTCATCAGAATATCTAAATCCTGATCCTCTGTAGGAATGTAAGATAGTAACATGATCTTCCGCTGCACACAATCTCTAATATGATGGTACCGGATGTCAATATGTTTAGATCTATCATGAAATACTGTATTAACCTATAGTTTAATGAAACTCTGATTATCACAATATGTCATAGTAGGATCTAAGTGTGAACCGAACAACCCGACCAGGATCTTCCTCATCCATATAGCCTCACATGCAGCCAAACTTGCTGCCATGTACTTGGCCTCCACTGAACTGAGTGCCATGGATATCTATTTCCTGTTGTACCAAGAAAATGTTGTAGACCCGATACTAAATATCCCTCCAGATGTGCTCTTTTTGTCCGTTGGGCTCCCTGCCCAATCTGCATCCGTGAAGCCATGCAGCTTCAACTCATCCGACTGTCTGTACCACAATCCATATCCCGATGTGCCCCTGAGATATCTCAGGACATTCTTTCCTACCTTCCAAAAGAGCTTGGTAGGCTTAACCATAGCTTGTGAAAGCTGGTTAATAGCATAGCATATGTTCGGTCGTGTATTGACTAGATACATGAGCGAACCAACCAACTGTCGATAAAAAGTGGCATCCACTACCTCTGCCGATGTAGCATCCTCTTTCCTCCAACCACCAGGAAGAGGAGTGTCGATAGGCTTGCAGCCTTGCATGTTGAACTTCTCCAGGATCTCTCAGGCATACTTGCCTTGAGACACAAACAGTCCACCCTTCCGCTGCCAAATTTCCAATCCCAGGAAATAATGAAGGAGGCCCAAGCCCTTCATCTCAAACTCCTTTGCAAGATCTTCCTTCCATGAGTGTATCAATAGTTCATCACCTGTTAGTATCAAATCATCTACATAAAGTAAAATGATCAGCAACTTACCCTCCACCACAATCTGGTATAGGTTCAGACCTGCCTCACTCTTGGTGAATCCAAGTCCAGTGAAATAACTGTCTATCTATGTGTACCAAGCACGAGGTGCTTGTTTCAGCCCATATAGCCCTCTTTTTAATCCATATTTATGCAATAATGCAACAGAATAAACACATAACCATAAATATAGAGATGCAGCGGAAATAACACTTCATTTCATTAATAACAAAGAACTGAAATTTGCTTACAAATTGAATGGAAAATAAAACTAGCTAGGGCGCTGGTAGCTATCTCTAAGAAGAGATGTGGTGGCTACAGGCCTTTGAACTGAGTTACAATGAGGCTCTATGGCATATTTATTATTTAGAAACAATGGGAAATCCTAAATAGCCAAAACCCTAACCCTAAGAGATGAAGCGCCAAAACTATGGGCCCCGTTAGGGTAAATTGGTGTTTCAACTTCCCAGGGGCGTAACTTTGGCATACGATCTCCGTTTGACGCGTACCATACCTCGTTAAAAAGATCTGTCCGAGGAATAAAAATTTCGAATGAGCAACATCAATCCATGGACCCATGTTGCTCTTCGTTTTCCCAAAAAACGTCGTTTAGGGCCTCAAAACGGCTCCGGAAGTTTAGGACCCGAAAAACTACTAAAAATAGTAAACTGTGCCGAAAATGAAAAACTGAAATAGACAATGGTGGAGCCCCAAGTGGAATAGGTGGGTGACCACCAATATCCACCTGGATCATTCCTCCCCCCTTAGGAAGCAATGGTCCCCATTGCGTTAAGTTCCTCCATGAGATGAGGAAATTTTTGCTGAACTTGGTCCCTGGTGAACCACTTTCCTTGGTGCAGGAGTTGGCCAGCTTTGACAACCCGATACAGTTGGATCTTCTGTTGGCGAGTGTTCTTGATTTGCATGTCCATGATACAATCTGTGGTGGCCTGTTCCATGCAGTCTGGGTTTAACGTTGTTGGTGTGAGTTGTTTTGCAATGTCCGAGGTGTCTAGTAGAGGTGGGAAGTAAGGAAGAAGGTGATCCACATTGAAGACTGGGTGAAGACCAAGGAATGGTGGAATACTGAGCTCGAAGGCATTGTTCCCTATAGCCTTGGTGATGGTGTACAGCCCGTATCGGAGCGGGCGAAGCTTGCGGTGGGGTCCAGTGAGGCGCTCCTTCTGCAAATGTAGCCATACTTTGTCGCCCACCTGGAAGTTGTGTGGCACCCGGTGTTGATCATGGCATTGCTTGTGCTTGGAATTGGCTCTATCCAATATATCATGAACCTGTTGGCAGATGTGTTGAATGCACTCAATGAAGCTACTTGCTTTGTCAACTTCGGACTGGACATGAGCTGAATCGGCCTGAGCAGCTGTAAATGGCATGGCTACGTCAATGGGACATAGTGGCTGGAATCCCAAGCCCACCTGAAAGGGGCTATGGCTGATTGAACTGTGGAGAGCCTGATTATAACTATGTTTTACATAGGGGAGGCTCTCGTCCCATGTGCGTGGATGCTTTGAATTGTACATGCGCAGAATGTGTACAATCATTCTGTTGACGACCTCTGTCTGGCCATTTGTTTGGGGATGGAAAGCTGTGGACTTGGTGAGCTTTGTGTCCATCATTGACCAGAGGCTGGACCAAAATGTGCTGAGGAACCTGCTATCTCGATCTGATATGATAGACTGTGGGATCCCAAAGTGAACCCATACTCGTTCAAAGAAGAGCTTAGCAAAGGAGCCGCCGTGATATTATTCTCGGCAGCGCTCATAATGGCCATCTTCGAGAATTCCGGCCGACGGCATCACTTAAAACACAAATACTTCGCTATTAGAAGGTGTTCGACATGTAATCCATGGAGATGGATTCCCACGGTCGACTAGGGGTAGGTAGTGGAGTATATAGGCCTTGCTTCTTGATGGTCGGTTTGGCAATGGCACAAGCAGTGCAGGATCCGATGTGCTTCTCGACATCCTTTCGAAGGTTCGGCCAATAGAAATACTTCTGTAGTATTGCTACTGTTTTCTCGACCCCGAAATGCCCAGCGACTCGACTGTAGTGTGCTTCCCATATCATCTTTGCACGCTCGCTTGAAGGAACACAAAGGTGTCCCAGGTGACATAAAAGTGCATCTTGGAGGTGAAAATTTGGAACTTGCGTACCCCCCAAGAGTGCCTTGTAAGTGTGGCCAAATTATGGGTCACTCTCATAGAGAAGCAGCCAATCAGAAGTCTCGTGCCCATAAGAGTTGAGCACGGTGGTGAGTGCCACGATTTGTGGTCGGCTGAGGTAGTCTGCAACATTATTGGTGCTACCCTTCTTGTACTCGATGTTCAAATGAAACTGTTGCAGATATGTGGACCACTTTTGATGGAGATCATTCTGCAACTTCCCTTGTGTCTGTATGAACTGCAGGGGCCAGTGGTCTGTGTGGATGATTGTTTCCTTCCCCAAAATGTAATGCTTCCATTGTCGACAAGCTTGCACAATGGAATACATTTCTTTGTCATAAGTGGGATTACTTGCGAACCGTGTCGTACAATGTCTCACTATGATATGCCACCGGGATGTCCCCCGTTGACCAAGAACCCGCCCAATAGCATGTTCGCAGGGCATCTATCTCGATCTCAGATGGTCACAGCAAGTCTCAAAGATAGCATCGCGTACGTAGGCGATTTTTCAATTCTGTGAACGCCTTCTGTTGAGGTTCCGACCAAAAGAATTTTTCTCTCACTCCTCCCTTGGTGACTTGACTCAAGGGCCAAGTGATATGAGAGAATCCCAACACGAACCTCCGGTAGAAATTAGCAAGACCCAGAAAGCTGCGAAGCTCTGTTATAGTGGTTGGAGCTGGCCATTCTCGAATGACTTGGATCTTGGTTGGATCCACATGCACCCCCTTTTCATCAATAATGTATCCCAGATATTGAACCTGGGTCATGCCAAAAGTGCACTTCTCCGAATTGGCACACAACCTGTGTTGCTGCAGTGTTTGGAGGACTTGTCGGATGTGGTGAAGGTGCTCTTCCCAAGTCTGGTTGAAGATCAGAATGTCATCCAAGTACACCACTACAAATGAGTTGGTGAATGGCCGCAAGATTTCGTCCATCATCCTCATGAAGGTTGCGAGAGCATTCGTCAACCCAAAAGGCATGACCAGTCATTCGAAAAGGCCTTCCTTGGCTTTGAAGGCAGTCTTCCACACATCGGAGGGTTCAATCGGTACCTGGTGATACCCCAACTTCAAGTCAATCTTGCTGAAATATTTTTCACCTTTGAGTTGGTCCAGAAGGTCATCAATCAGTGGGATCAAGTACCTATTCCGGACAGTGATCTTTTTCAGCGTCCGATAGTCAATACAGAGTCTCCACGTCCCATCCTTCTTCTGTACCAACACAATCGGGCTCCCACAGGGCGATGAACTTGGTCGGATGTGACCTTTTTGCAGCAGCTCCTGAATCTACCTCTTGATTTCATCTTTCTCCATAACAGAGCGCCGATAGATCGGTCCATTGGGTAGCGGCACACTTGGGGTCAGATCAATTGGGTGCTTTACCTAATAGTGCAGAGGAACCCCTGTGGGTGAGGTGAAGATGTCCCCGTACTCCTCCACAACCTTATCCATTTGTTCTTGTCGTGCAGAGGAGCCCTGTCTGGAGGTCATGGCCACAGTCTTCTTCTTGCCCTGGGGGCGGATCATCAGGAAAACGAATTTCCTAGTTTGGGAAATGAGCTTACTGCATTGTTTTGCAGTAACCAAAGAGATAGCAGCAAGAGGTGGTACCTCTGGTATCCTGTAGAGATACAAAGCATGATGCTTCCACAAGTATGGTTGTCCTAATAATACACGACAAACTGGTTGTGAGCAATGTCACATAATACCTCATCCGTGAAGGGCTTGATGCTAAGGTGGAAGGCGACACCTGCGGGCCGACGCGGAGATCTCGTCTGGTGAAGCCAACGATGGTGCATGGATATGGGTGAGTTGTGGCTTCCGCAAGCCCAACCGTCTACTTGTCTACTAAATGAGGTTCTTTTGGCCCTTCATCGTCGATAATGAACCTACCTAGGGAGCCCTTTACCCACATTTGGGAGTGGGAAGAGACGTTCTCCTCCTCTCGGATCTTCCGGTTCCTCCTTCTGGATCTCCGTAGTGGCAACAGTGGCATTGGGCTCCACATCAATAATCTGTTTCCCTTTGTCATTCCCCTTGTCAGGTTCTGATTCAGAGTCGGAGCATGCATCTAACTCAGAAGCCCGCATCTCGGCCACCAACGACTACTTGGCCCGACACTCACTTGTGTTGTGAGTGGAGCTCTTATGGAACTCACACCACTTTCTTGTGTCCTTCTTTGGCTTTGTGGTGTTTTTCTTTGCTTGTGGCTTCGACAAGTTGTCTTGAGTTTCCATGCCTTGGCTCTGTCCTTTGGTCCGCATTTTGGGAGCACCTTTCCCTTGCTTTTGATTCGCAGATCCAAAGTCTCGCTTCTTCTGTTTGAATGAATTTCTGCTCAATCTTGGTAGCATACCGGTATGCCGTACCAAGCGAGGAGATGTCAAGGAACTCCATTTCCTCCCGAATGTATTTGTGCAGACAGCTGCGATACTTTAGCACCAGATGTTTCTCTGAATCTTTGATACCCAACTTTTTGCGCAGGGTATGGAACAGATTCGTCAGCTCATGCACATCTTAATCCCTTTGTTGTCGCAGCGTGGTCCATTGTATGTACTTGTCCTCATAGCTCCCCACGGGATAGTACTATTCCTTGACGGCGTCTCGTAAAGAATTCCAAGTGGGTACGACTTAGAACAGAGAAGGTTCCGTCTCATCCTTTTTCTCAGAGTAGGTTTCCCACCAGTCCTTGACATGAAGGGTAGCTTTGAGGAGTGCAAAAATAATCTTCTCTCGGTCGGAAATGTCATGAATCGAGAAATATCCTTCTAATAGATTTAACCATTTATCTACAACATCTGCATCTATTTCAACCTCAAATATGGGAATTTCAAATTTTACTTGTACCTTAAAGGGAGTTGCACCACCAGAGTGGCTGCTGGATGCAGATGCACCGTCGGTGGGCAGTCGTTGAAGGATATGGGCAAAGCTATCCATCATCGTGTTCCTTTGTTTTTCGAGGACATCCTTGAGCAATATTTTGATAGGATCTCCGGCTCCCTCATCTTTCCTTTCGTCCCCCATGGGCATCCATCCAGGTTTGCGAGGCTAATCTTGCAAAGGTTCCACCAAATCGAGCCCTAACTCCTTATACTCCAACCTTGTTGGGGAAATGCAAAGAAGGATCGAGAGAAAAAGCAGACTGCTCTGATACCACTAATCTAGATTTATGCAGGAACGCAACAGAATAAACATATAACCATAAATACAGATATGTAGAGGAAATAACACTTCATTTCATTAATATCAAAGAACTGAAATTTTCTTACAGACAGAATGGAAATAAAACTAGCTAGGGCACTGGTAGCTATCTCTGAGAAGAGATGTGGCGGCTATAGGCCTCTAAACTCAGTTACAATGAGGCTCGAGGGCCTATTTATTATTTAGAAACAATGAGAAATCCTAAACAGCCAAAGCCCTAACCCTAGGAGATGAAGCGCCAAAACTTTGGGCCCCGTTTGGGTAAATTGGTGTTTCAACTTCCCAGTGGCGTAACTTTGGCATGCGATCTTTGTTTGACGCATACCATACCTTGTTAGAAAGATCTATCTGAGGACTACAAATTTTGAATGAGAAACATCAATCCATGAACCCATGTTGCTCTCTGTTTTCCCAAAAAATGTCGTTTAGGGCCTCAAAACGGCTTTGGAAGTTCAGTACCCGAAAAAATGCTAAAGATAGTAAGTTGTGCCGAAACTGAAAAACTGAAAGAGACAATGGTGGGGCCCCAAGTGGAATAGGAAGGTGACCACCAATATCCATCTGGATCACTTTTGAGCCTGCACATATGTGGCTCGCTGCTGAAGATTTTGAATCCTTCAGGCTGCTCTATGTACACCTCCTCCTCAATGACTCCGTTGAGGGACGTAGTCTTCACATCCATCTGATGAATGTGCCAACCCATCTATGTTGAGAGAGCAAGGATGTTCCGTATGGAAGAATACCTTGCGATGGGTGCAAACAAGCTTTCATAGTCAATCCCCGATCTATGAGAAGCCCTACAACAAATCTTGCCTTGTACTTCTCGATGCTCCCATCACAGCCTTGCTTCACTTTGTAGATCCATCTCGAACCTACCACTGATTTCCCTTCCCACCTTGGGACAATATCCCATGCACTGTTTCTGACAATCGAATCATACTCTTCCACCATGGCATCTACCCATGCGGGATCCTCCACAACTTCCTCGAAAGAGGATGGCTCCGTTACGATACACTTTCTCATCAGAGCCATGTATCCAGTAAATTGGTCAGGTGACTGTCTCTATCTGCCCTATGATGTAGGTGCTCCTACACTTTGCGTTGCATCAAGATTCAGTCGCTCAGCTTCTATAGTGCACTTCCGCCCTCTGATGTTTGGCTCTGCATGAGTGGTTTCTTCCACTCCATGAACCTCCTCTTGTGGCTGATCCACATCCTGAGGCTCATATTTAGGAACAAGTAGCTCCTCTTCTGCATGCAAGTGTAGCTCCCTCTCAAGCGACATCTTCATGGCTTTCTCCTCATGAAATTTGATATCCCATCACACAACAGTCATCTGACTGTCTGGAAAATACACACGATAATTGTGGGGTGTTTCTGTGTACCCCACAAATATCCCAACCTCTACGGTCAGCTCCAGCTTCTTCCTAGCATCCTTCGTCACATGAATGTAAACAGGTGAGCCAAAAATCTTCAAATGAGAAATATCAGGCTTCTTACTAGAAAACGCCTCTTCGGGTGTACTCATGCCAAGTACTCTATGAGGACAACGGTTTTTCACATAAACCGCAATGTTGCATGCTTCAGCCCACAAGTGTATGGGAAGGCCCTGATCATGCAACATCGCCCATGCAGCACCCACAATCATTCTGTTCTTTCTCTCCGCGACCCCATTCTGCTGTGGGTTATGAGGCACTATGAGCTCTCTTTGAATTCCTTCTGCACTGTAAAAGTCTTTGAATTCGCCAGAGATGTATTCACCACCATTATCGCTCCTTAGAGCTTTCACCTGCTTCCCAGACTCTTTCTCAACCAGCACCTTGAACTCACAGAAATTTGAGTATGTCTCGCTCTTATTCTGCATGAAGAAGATCCAGCACTTACGAGAAAATTCATCAACAAATATCACATAATACCTGTGCTTTGCTGTCGAAGCTACTGAGAAAGGTCCACACACGTCTATGTGAATTCTCTCAAGGATCATCGTGGCGCGAATATCCTTCTCATGAAAAGTGGTCTTTACAAAATTTCCCAAAGTACATCCCTTGCACTAATCTGACTCCGCAAGCGTACCCTTGGGAAGCCCGGTAGAAATCTGCTGCAAAATTTTCAAAGCGCCATGGTGAAGATGGCCCAATCTCTTGTGCCACAATTCTCCCTCATCCTAACTCACCACTCCTTCTACTCTTCTTTCCATTGCTACACAGCCATCTACCTACAATTGATAAAGGTTCTTAACTCAAACCCCTATCCTCCAGGTCTCACCAGTTTCTTTACTGCGCAGGAAAGCCTTTCCCTCACTAAAGACAACATCATAGCCCTTGTCTTCCAACATCGCCACAGAGATCAGATTCTTCTTCAATCTTAGAACATGCATGACATCCTTCAATATGAAAGGTTTACCTGACTCCCTCTCAAAGGAAATGGTCCCGATACTGGTCGCACTGTATCTACCATCATCGCCCATCTCGATGTGCACTCCAAGATCCTTCTCATCCAGATCACTAAATAAATCTTTGTCTTTGGTCATATGGGAAGATGCACCACTGTCAAGAAACCACACTGATCCCATCACACTTGAGACCAAGCATGCGATCAATGAAAAATCCAGCTCAAACTATGAGGCTAAGGCCTCTCCAGCTGCAAATCCAGTAGCCTACTTATTTTTCTTCTTCTGTGGACAATTAGTGGCGTAATGTCTGTGTTGGTGACAGTGAAAGCACTTCACCTTGGACAAGTCCTGCTTCTTGCCTTTTGCACCGGATTGAGAAGGATTTTTCTTTCCCTTCCCTTTCCTTGCTTTGGCAGCCAAAGCGCAATTTTCTTCATCTTCATTCTTCGATGAAGATCCATCTTTGGTACCCCGCCTTATCTCCTCCTGCACAAGATCCGACCAAAGTCACTCCCATCCTGATAGTTTCTCCTGACCATTGACAGAGTCCTCATAGCTATCCCAAATCTTCGGAAGCCCAAAGAGAGCCAAGCTCACCAATTCCTCTTCATCTACAGTAACCCCCACACTTCCCAGCTCATCCCTGCACTGGAAAAACTTCACGAGGTACTTGGGTATACTTTCGCCTATCTCCATTTTTATTTTTCTGAGCTTGTCTTTAAGCGCCAACTTCATTTGGTCGCTTCTGCTTTGGAACAAGTATGTAAAAGCTTTCCACATCAAGAATGGACTAGTTTTACCATGAAGGCTGGACACTATGTGATCCTTCACACCTTCCAACAAAATCCTTCGACACTTTGTTGTCTTCTTTTTCCATGTGTCAAGTGCGGCTGCATCGCTAGAAGCAGGTTTTGGAATTTCTGCATCTATGAACTCCTTCAACCCATTATCATCTAGCACCGCCTCCATCTTGTCCTTCCATGCAATATAATTCGAGCTGCCCTCAAGGGCATACTCCAATCACAATCCATTGAAAGACATTTCAATGAATGCTCAACTTCGACACCAAGAAAACACTACAGCAAATTCGAATTCCACCAGCACAAAACTCAACCGCTTCAATAATTGCAATCTGCTCTGATCAATATCACTTTGATACCATGTAGAAATTATATAGCTTATGTGTTATATATCCAAGATTCTCCTGATCACACACTATTTTAACTTCATGCACAATAAAAAATCTATTCCACTATTGATCATCACATGCGGAAATTAAATCAATTGCAATGCACACATGAAACCATAAAAATTCACACACATTAACACAATGATTTAACGGGAAAGCCTAAAGCTAAAAACCCCAAGTATCTGTATATAATATATGTCATAGAGATCATGTAACAATCATCATACAAATCTGATCATACCAAGCTCTCAGTATAATACAATCGCTACACACTAATCATGCTAGATCTTGCAAATCCATGCACCGATCTCTGCCACCTGCTAGCCTGCCTCTATTGCACAATCCCTATTGAAGAATGGCTCTGAATGAACTCGAATCCACCAAGATTTCACTGCGCAATCCTCATTGGCATCTCCACTGAGTGTTGGATGCAATCAATGCATCACTATAGTCACAACTGATAGTCACACTTGCTCTTTCACCTACCTCTCCTTTGGTCTCCACTTTGGCTGTCCATGCCTTAGTTAACTAATGTATTCTTAGATTTAGAATTAATGAGTTATTATTTACAGTGAATTAATTAACTAATTAATTCACACCACTCTCACTAGTGTGTCAATCCACGATTCAGACTAAGATACAACTAGCTGGCGAGTCTATTGAGTTAAGCGCAGATACAACTCACCAAACTCTGTCACATGAGTTCTACCTAAAAGTCCTCATGCATTAGCTCAGTGAACCCTCAAGAATAGCGTATTCCTTACATCGAGTTGTTGTGCCATATGTGCCTTAGCGAGTCTCCAAGAGAATAAGATAATGTTTAAGAGTCAAATATTATTAATAGCTAATATTAGACACTATTTTTACAGTGGCAATCTAAAAATTAGATTCCATAGCATATGTCTAAAAATAGAAGTCCATCTATTTTTCCAACTTGACCAACCATCCACAAATAGCATCCTGCAACTCATAGAATATGATCGACATGTCTAAAAATAGACTTTGCGCCAAAAATAGCTTGCGAGCCCACTTAGTGAAGGCAACTCTTTTCACTAAGCTCATCATCTTGTTGAATCTCAACAACATGTGAGTGTTAGGGGCCTGTTGGGCGCAGCCCAACTTGGTCTATTTTTAGGTAAAAGACTCCCCAACTTAAGGAGTAGAGTGCGTGGTACCACAAAGATAAATCTACCAAGCGGTATTTAGGGGCTTCGGAGTGGGTCGAATTTCCTCATTTTGTAACGGGTTTCATGCTTTAGCTAGTTATTTTTTCTACCCATGGTATGTGGATCATGGTTTTATATGATGTAAATGCTATATAAAGCAATGTAAGTCTTTGTCAAAGTCATAATAATAAGAGAATGTAATATTTGATGAGCACAAACACTTGATATATTTTTCTGTTTTGGGTCTTCGGAAGGCTTTTCATTTGTGTGCATGGAGGCCTTGAAGAGACTGCAACTTTGTGTACAAACCACCTGTAGATTTGTGTGCAAGTAGGAGAAGTGAATGTACTAAAGGGACTTATCATAATAAGTAATACTAAGCTTTGGAAACATATTATGTTTCTTTATATGTTGTGTTTTCTTTTTATTTGTTTATGTGAATTTATGGTTATAATGTAGTTTACCTTATACTTTAATGTGTTTATGCTTATCTGAATGATGTGAAGTGATTAAGTAAGCTATAACCGCACCGTAGTTTATTGTATGATAGAAAATTGGTTAAGTATAGAGAAGTGAAGTAAATCCACCTCGCGCAGTCCCTCAAGGTTGCAAAAACATGGTTCTGCAACCACCCATAGCCACCTCAGGTGAGACTTCAATCTGCATGCATGTTGTTGCTGAAAGGGCCGGTGTCTGGGTAAATATGTTTTTTATTATGTGGCTTATACGAGTATTATGTGCTCTTCATTTATGTTGTTTATATGTTGGTTATGAATGTTTTTTATGATGGTGATGATGTATGCCTCTCATCATGTTTTGACTTGTAAATGAATGAATATTGTATCTATTCCCAAATAGATGGTAATGTAGTTAATGTGATGAGGCAACAATGCTTCTTAGTGATTATCAGATAAGTATGAGACCCCTATGCTCAGATATGTTATTTAAACCCGTAGATCACATATTTGTGACATGTTTGATGAAGTTCTTTTCATGGCTAGTAGGTGTCCAGTCAAGTCCTTTTTCAAGTGTTTTCTTTTGCATCATTACTTCATTGTTATATTTCATTTCTGAAAGTGTCAAGGTGTTTTGGGTAGTGACCTGGGCTCTAGGCCTGAAAAATAAGCTCAAATCCTGGGGACGCTGGTGGAGGTCTAAGGAAAAATATCCCTAGACACATGCATACCCATGTTGTGGTAGTGTCCAGATCCTCCCAGATGCACCCTTGTCCATATAAAGGGAGCGTATGGGGGTTTAATGGTCTAAAAACCCAGTGGGACCCAGGGGATGGTTACCTGAGTGGTTGGGATGGCTTATGGGAGTTTTTTTGCTGATTTGGAAGGTCAGTGTTATGTGTTTATGTCGATTCCACTTCCTTAACATAGCCTAGGAGGTTGAATATATCATAGCAGCCTCTAGTCGCATGTTTACCCAGGTTGGCCAGTTACCTGGGTAGATGTGGGAGGAGGGTGTTATGTTAAACATATCAAAAGCCTCTTCCTTGTGCTTCAAGTAGTATATCCATGTCTTCCTCGAGAATTCATCAATTAATATTATGTAGTGGAGATTTCCACCAATAGAGTGCACAGGTATGGGTCTGCATAGGTCAGAATGAATGAGTTGAATAATATCATCAATCTTGTTCCTACTAGAGGGGAATGGTCCCCTTGTATTTTTTCCACTGGCACACCCCAGACATACTCCATGATGACTACTTGAACATCAATAATCCCAGAGACTAACTTCTTTAATTTCAGTAGGGCTTCATAATACAAATGTGCCAATCTTCAGTTCCATGGATCACTTTGATGATTAGTGTCGTGGACCATTGCTAGGAGAGGTCTTCTATTGACTTTATAAATTCCTTCAACTCTAGATCCCAATGTAAAATCATCTGTCATGCGAGATTCCATAGGCTAGGTTAGTACTTTTCCTTTTATGAAAGTTATTCTCATAACCTTATCTTCCAAAGCATAAATATATACCAAGTTCTTCATTAAACTCGTAACATACATTAGACCATGAAGAAGAATGGATTCACTAGAGTCCAAATGAAATTTGACAAATCGAAAGCCCTTCATAGGATGAGTAGAGTTGCCTTCAAGAATTATTTTCAAACTTTCCTCCCTCTCAACCAACTATCATATGAATTTGGAGGGGAAGGACTATAAAGAGAAGAAGTAAGAATATATTATGATTGACTAGAAACTGCATTATTTTCATACCTGGAGTTTCTTGACCTCTTTTAGGGATGATGGCCTTCATTGTAGTCATCTAGAGTATCTCTTATTCTTCAGTCATCTCCTCTTCTTCAATCATCACTTATTTTTCTATCGTTAAACTTGTTGTTGTTGAAGCCATGATTGTTGTAATTGGATCTTGAATTATTTCCTTTTTTCAATAAATCTTGAGGATAATATTCATGATTGTGGAATTTAAATAATTTAATTATACTTCCTCTTATCTTGGATTCTTTGGTGTCAAGGGGAGGCCTTCTTGAACCAAATTGTCTTCCTTTTCCTTTCCTCTTATTGTCTTGAGTAACAAATCCAGAGGGATCTCCTTCTTTATGATTTTCAATTCTTCCTATGGAAATCATCTTGGCCTCCGGTTGAGTGCATTTACCAATGATCTCGTCAAATTTCGGAAGAGGATTATTGTTTCTTAGAGTAGTAATGAAGGTTTCCAAAATAGGAGGAATACCTTGAAGAGTCACCATCACTAGCTCTCTGTCATATATTTGTTCACCAACATATTGCAATTAATCCCTTGGGCGAGATACTCTCATAATATAGGATTGAATGGATTCACCCTTCTTCACCTTTATCTCTTTGAGTTCATTTTTCAAAGAAAGTACGTGATTCAAATTGTTGACTTCATACATCCTGACCATCTTGTCATAAATATCTTTAGAATTATTCAAGCTACCAATATAAAAAAAAAAAGTAAATGATCTCGCAAACCATTAATAATTATTTTCTTAGCTTTGAGCTCACCTTTCTTGTACTTGTATTTGATAGTAACAGAATCATTTGACAGAGGCTTACGTACCTTTTCTTGCACATATTCCAAAACATCATTGTCATCTAGTATAACTTCCAAATGGATCTTCCAAGAAACAAAGTTAGATCAATCACCTAGATTCTCATTGTCCTTGAATTAAGAGGTAGAAATCTTGTCGAAGTCAAATAGGCTTCTTTAGCTTCTTTCAAGAATTATTTCTATTGTCTCTTGTCTCCCTGGGATTTTCTTCACCTTAGCTCTGATACGATGTTAATTTTCCATTGTTTTATGTTGTTACAATCACTTTAGCCCAATTATTTTCTTTAATTAGAAATATTTCAATACAATTTAATCTTCTAATGAAAAATAGAAATTGTAGATATAACAGTAAATACAATAGATAGTATAATACAATCAAGGGAAATAAGAGACACAAGGATTTGGTCAAATACCAGGGAAAACCCCATGGTGGAGAAAACCATTTCAAATTCTTCTTCTTATTAGATTGTCATAAAATGTTCAGAAAATAAAGTACAATGTTCCACTTCACTAATCAACAGTTATATTTAGTCTCAAATCCAACCAAACAATATCCAATAGATGAGCCTTGTAGACAAATCTGATCAAAGGTGAAATCTATGAATTTTAGGGTCAATGGTCAACAAAATTTCAGTCAATATTACAGCCACATGGACCCGGTGACAGTGAGTGTGGTTGAAGCTCTTTATCCATGTGGAATACCCTATCAAGTGAGTGGATACAACCGATATTTCAATGAATGAAGTCTACAACTCCAGAACAAAACTTCCTTTCGCACAAGTGAGCTCGAACCCTGCAATTTTGAATGTGTACAAACCAATTTCATGAACCAATCTCAGACCTATACAAACCAATCTAAATAAGAGAGAGAAGAAGATACCTGATGATTATTTCCAAATGAGGATAACTTGCCTTGAATTTATATGCTTCCAAGGGTGCCCAATTTCTCTTTAAATTCGACCTGTACTTTTGAGCACATGTGGGTTTCCTCCTTAAAAATACATTTTCTTTAACCAAATTAAATTCTTCCAAGGGATAGGAGGGGTCTTTATTGATGAGGAAGACTTTCAAAAGGAGGTGATTTGTCCCTAAGCAACCAAATTACATACCTAACAATTTTTAGAGCACAATGTCTTCATGGCATGGTTTTTTACTGCAATGACCTTCATTCCATTCTTGTATCGCCATTGTTAAATCATCACAAGTTAGAAGTACATCTTATTAAACGAAGTTACATTTTGCAACCTTCATTTGACAATGTTTCACTTCTTTGTGAAAGTCATGATTCTTCATTGCAAATATTATTGTTAGCAAACACTCTAATTCTATGATTACCTATAATCCCTGAATTATCAAATTTTCCATACCCCAAAAGATTATGGTACATATTTTCATGAAAACACTTTCTTACACATGCATAAATAAAAGTAAGCGTCGTCTCCATAACTAATATTTTGCTTTTACATGCATCATCAAGTATATAACCATAACTATTTAACGCATAAAATACTATTATCTTCACAACCATACTTTTAATGAATTTAATCTAAATACAAAAACATGAGTAACATTCTACTTGTTTCTTCTAATACAAATTCAATCATGTTATTACCCATGTAACAACATATGCAATAATATAAAACACAGTCATTCTTTTCAAATACATGGTACAAATACATACAATTATAAAAGCTCGCCTACTTATCCATATTTAAAACCCATACAACTAAGTGTATGCCTAATCTATCCATATTTCACATGCATTAGATAAATGAATACAATTATAAATGCATGTGTATTCATCCATATTACATATGCATTAAATAAATGCATAGATATTACAAAATAATGCTTATTCATCCATATTTATAAAACGTGTTTATTCATCCATATTTCACATGCATTAAATAAATCCATAAAAAATATAAAAGCATCAATTTTTCATATATATTAAATAAATTCATAAAAATTATAAAATCGTGTATATTCATCTATATTTCATATGCATTAAATAAATGCATAAATATTATAAAAACATACATATTCATCTTTATTTTATATCCATTAAATAAATACATACTATTATAAAGCATCATAAGATATATAATTAATGTTTCATTATATTCATATGTGTAAATTATTGGTAATCTTCATTTAGACTAAAATCAAGAAACCATTGTTTAGTAATTAAAGATGTAAATATTAAATTAAAAATATTAGCAATAGATAAAAATTAATTAATATTACCTCAATGATTACCTTTAAATGGAAACCACATAAATTGTTCATCACCTAATAATTAATAAATAATTTTATTTTATTTCAACTTTTAAAGTATATAAGGGACGGCTTTCATATTTTGTTATTTTTATTTTATGATTCTTATTATATTTTTTATTTATGATAATGATAATTTTTATTTATAATTATATAAGGGACGGCTTTTATATTTTGTTATTTTTATTTTATGATCTTTATTATATTTTTTATTTATGATAATGTAATTTATAATTATAATTATAATTATAATGGAGAAAATTTAAATAATGAAAATTAATATTGAAATGTAAAAAATTAATTGCTAATGTATAAATTATAGTTGTAAAAGTGTTCTAATTTCTAATAATTTTATATAATTTAAATTTAGAGAGGTAAAGTATGTATATATGTGTGAATTTTAATAGTCAAACTATTATTCAAAGGCATATCCTTGGTTGTATACTGCAATGACCTTCATTCCCTTCTTGTATCACCATTGTTAAATCATCACAAGTTAGCAGTATATCTTTTTAAACCAAGTTACCTTTTGCAACCTGCATTTGACAATATTCCACTTCTTTGTGAAAGTGATGATTCTTCATTTCAAATATTATTGTTAGCAAAAACTCTAATGCCATGATTACCTGTAATCTGTGAATTATCAAAGTTTCCATACCCCAAAATATTATAATAGACAATGTCTTCATGGCATGGTTGTGTACTGCAATGACCTTCATTCCCTTCCTGTATCACCATTGTTAAATCATCACAAGTTAGCAGTATATCTTAGTAAACCAAGTTACCTTTTTCAACCTCCATTTTACAATCTTTCACTTCTTTGTGAAAGTCATGATTCTTCATTGCAAATACCCCAAATAGAGGGGTAGGGTATGTACATATATGTGAATTTTAATAGTCAAATCATTATTCAAAGGAAACCATACAAAGATACACTGGGAGAAGATGTTAAAAAAATTAATATATCAATATTGGATGAAAAATTCATGTGTTTCACCAAGAGAAAGGGATGTGATGCGGCAAAGAATAGCACGAAATCAATACAAAGAACATGAAAAACATATCTTGAACACCACTCAGATAGGGTTGTTCAATAAGTACATAGAATAGAATCAAGGAATTAATGTCTCAATCAGTGCTTTTGTGCAAAAAAAAAACCATGGTTTATTTAACCTATCACTATATGTGACACTTGTTCTTGTCATTATCATGTGGAATTTCAGTTATATTACAGCACATTCCTTAATTTTGGTAAAACATTTTGGAAAATATCACCTCCTTCCACTATCCATGATTTCATATCCCAAATTCTATGTGCAAGAGAAATTCATTAATTATTTTACCAAAAGAAATATGTTGGTGGTAAAAAATGTGATCATTGTGGAAATTTGACTTTATTTCACAACTATTATATCATTGATATAAATGATCAATCATTGTCCAACCTAAAAGTGAAATGGAAGAGATATGAATATATGCATACATCAATTGGTTCAAGTAGTACTACAAGTACTAAAAGGACTGATTTACAAGAAGAATATTTTTTTGTGATAGAGTTTTTGAAGAATTTTAAGGCGGAAATTTATAAATACACCAAGCATTCCCATATAACTTGATGGCAGGAATTTCAATTCAAAAAATCCCGTGAAATTTTTCCACCAAGGACCATGTTTTCAATAGTTGATTTTGAAGAGAATTACACATTTGTTGCACAAAATGTAATACAGAGTGAATACTATCATTCTGACCAAGTGTCTATGCTTGTCCATATTCTATATAGACACGCTGAACAAAATGTTGATCATATAGAAAGCACCAATCAAAATCGACATGTTATTAAATAATATCAGTGATGATCGTACACATGATACACATTTTATACAACATTGTTTTGATAAGATTTATGACTTGTTGAAAATTTGTGGAATAAAATTCAATGAACATTGGATATGGTTAGATGGATGCGAAGGTGAATTCAAATCTTCACGATCATTCTTTTGGTTGTGTCGTCTTCATATGAAAACCTACATTAATCATTGTTGGAATTTCTTTGAGACTAGTCATGGAAAAGGAGAACATGATGGTGCGGGGGCATGTATAAAACGAGCACTTCAAAGATATCAAATGGACCACGTTGCAGACCGACTTGTCTCAGCTGAAAAATTTGTTCAATGGTGCATCGTTGCACTAATCCGTGAGACTAACCCATCAATCGAAGTATGAAGGTACATGTACATATATACAAATTAAATTCCATATATATATATATATATATATATATATATATATATATATATATATATATATATATATATATATATATATATGTATATATCTTATACATGATCTAATTTTAAACATTATTTATCACAATGATTATCTTTGATCATATATAAATTGTATATTAAATAGCATATTTATGTTTTTGTTTGAATTTTCCTTATAGGTTTTTTTGGCATATTGGACTCTAAGATGTAGATAGATTGATTGCAAATAACGTTGAAATAGTAAAAGGTACTCGAAAATTACATTTAATTAAAGCAAAGGAGTACCGAAATGTGTTTGAATTTGATAAAAGAAAAGATTCTTGTTTTTTTCATGCTTGCATAGAGGACACACAACCTAATGGTGCTTCTGAATAAAATATGTATGTAAAAGTTTGGCACAATACAGAACTAAATACAAAGGGGAAAATGTCAGTTGCAAACTTCGAAGAGATGGAATTAGAGGAGACTATAGTATTATCTGAAGGTGATCGAGTTTCTGATATTATTAGAGAAGGTAACATTTCAATTGATTTCAAATGATAGAGATATAGAAATAGATAATAAAATCAATTCCATGCTAATTTTAAAGTTAATTTTTCATGTTAATTATGATCTAAATTTACACTTGTTTTATTGTGCAAGAGATGTTTTTGATGTAGTTTCACCTGCTAACAACCTAGAAAATGTCAAGTATTATTTGGGGTTCACTGAACGAAAGATGAAATTATTGAAAGACTATGATGATAATGAGTTTATATATGAAAGAGGATTTATTATACTGAAAGGTTATTTTTTCCAACAAACTCATCAAAGTGAGAGTGTTGTTTACTTTCAAGACTATCAACCTAGTGTCATAAGTTGTCAATATGGTCACTTAGCGTGTGCAACACGCATAAAGTTGATAGAAGTTCAATCGAATAAAAAATTGAAAGTTAATAAATGGAAAATATCAAAATATGACCATGAACGGATCATTGAGGATGGTGTTCCATTATAAAAAAATTAATTGAACTTCCCAACAATTTCCTCTCCTTGGATTCATCTTTGAGAACTTAGAGTTCAAGTACAAATTGTTAGCCTTTCTTTTTGTGCACTCTTAACTTGTACATTCTTAATAATGTATTGAGATACAAATTTATGTGTATATTTCCTACTATGTACAAGTGTATTAAGGATTTTATTTTGTTGATATTATGTTTGCATGCACAAGAAGTAATTTATATACATACATACATTCTCTGGTCTTAAACGATTTCATACATGAATGAAAATTTTAATACATGTTAGTTAATTCTATGGCTTGAATGAAAAATGTATGTATCTAGCATATTTGATAATGCAGTTTTAATTTATGATTGTTTTAGACATCTACATAAAATTATAAGATTCATTCAAATGCAAAATGTGTACCATGTTTTGTAATTTCCAGTTTTACTAGATTCAAAATTTAAATAAATTGACAAAACTTTAAACAAAGCCTAAGAATCATATACTAACAAATTATAATCTAATGATTGAATGCAAAATGTACCAACTAAATGCAAATCAGCTAAATGCAAATTTACTTTCATTGTTACATATTCATGAACTAAAATATGTGAAACCTTTAAAAGCATCAAACCATACATTGAATGCAAATTGTGGGCCGTGTTTTCTAATGCAATTTTATCTAGTACTTGTTTGTGAATATTTAAACAATTTTATATTAAAATTTAACTATCAACTAACATCTGCAGTAGCCTTTCTATGTACATTAATGCAAAATGTTATATACCATATTTGTTAATGCAATTTTAAAATTTTATGATTGTTTTAGACATCTATGTACCTAAAATTTTATGATTGTTTTTAGACATCTATGTACTGGATATTAACATTATAAGAATGATTTCAAATGAAAAATGTACGAATTAAATGCAAATTTACTTTCATTGCTACATATTCATGAACTTAAATATGCATTTAACCTTTAAAAGCATCAAACAACATTCACATCATGCAAATTGTATGGTCATGTTTTATAATGCAATTTTATAGTATGTTTATGCATATTCATTTACAACTTTATATTAAAA
This sequence comes from Pinus albicaulis, assembly GCA_034641835.2. NCBI lineage: Eukaryota > Viridiplantae > Streptophyta > Pinopsida > Pinales > Pinaceae > Pinus > Pinus albicaulis. Next base: position 233,946,172 of record CM076570.1, on the reverse strand, counting down.
GTTAACTATCACCTTTAATAGACATTTACACGTAATTATAATATTCATGTTCAAATGCATAATGTACCACATGTGTTTTGTAATTTGTAATTTCAATCTAGATTCATTTTAAATAAAAAGTGACAAAACAGAAAGTTAAACAAATAATAAGAATCATCTACTAACATTATAACAACATGATCACATGCAAAATGTACCAACTAAATGCAAATGTACTTGAATCATTGCTACATATTCATGAACTTAAATATGCAAAACCATATATGATTGTTTTATGACATGATCATGTAAAATGTACCTAAATATCACCTTTAACAGACATCTACACCTAATTATATGATTCATGTTCAAACACATACAAGTGACAAAAATCAAGTTAAAAAAAACATAAGAATCATTTACTAACATTATAACAACATGATCATGCAAAATGTAGTGGACCAAATGCAAATTTACTTGAATCATTGCTACATATTCATGAACTTAAATATGTATTTAGACAGATCTATGATTGTTTTATTACATGATCATGCAGAATGTACCTAACTATCACCTTTAATAGACATCTACACCACATGTGTTTTGTAATTTGCAATTTCAATAGATTCATTTTAAATAACTTGAGTGACAAAAAAAAATTAAACAAAACATAAGAATAATTTACTAACATTATAACAACATGATCATGCAAAATGTACCAACTAAAAGCCAATTTACTTGAGTCATTGTTGTACATATTCATGAACTTAAATATGTAACACCATCTATGATTTTTTTATGACATGATCATGCAAAATGTACCTAACTATATATCACTTTTAATAGACATCTACACCTAAATATTTAAGATTCATGTTCAAATTCATAATGTACCAAATGTGGTTTGTAATTTGCAAATTTCAATAGATTCATTGATCTGAAAATGGAATGTACTTGTTTAAGGGTGCAAGGTATCCATTTCCCATAATTTCAAATGTGAGCTATACACTCCAAGTGACCTCTGAAAATGTGAAAACTTCTTATTTCTTATACAGAGATAGACTGTAGGGGCATTCACCGGACATGTCACCTCTAAAGAGAGGATGAGTTCCAGAGGCTACCTGGCCCTCTATAGGCTCTTCCTAAAGAAATAATGAAGTAAACACTTAGAAGTCTTTGACATACACATACTTGAAGTTTGATGTCTTGCGGAATAAGACAAATAACTTTTTGCAGCTGAGTAGGTGATTATGTGTGTATGCAAGTTATGTATATTTGTTGTTTAACACTTTATATCAGTTTTTTTTAGCATATCATCTTCAGCAAATAAAGACATCAAAATGATAAAGCAGTTCACCCCCTCCTCTGGGCTACATCTGCTGGACCAAGCCTCTCAAACTAGGCTTGTCCTCTTGTATTAAAAATGCTACAAAGGCTAATACAAGAATATGAGTGTCTCGAAAGACAGATCTGACTGTAAATACAGAATCAGAAGATAGGAATTAGCTAAATATGCTCTTTCCCAAACACTAAACAGTGAAATTGTACCTGATACAGTACTTTTCCCCAATTGGCCCTGGTGGCCCTTTAGACTTGCATGGAGAATTTCGAGGTGAAGATGACCTCAATTGGTTCTGAAACCTCTTCCATTAGACTCAGAAGGTCGAAAATAGCAGAAATAGGCTTTTGAATCACCAAAAATGGATGAACATAGTCCCCAAACAGCTCCAACACTGAAATGGCCCTGGTGGCCCTGAAAGCTTCCCTGAAGCTAAATAGTGAGAAGAATTCCTCAAAAGGAAAAACGAGCTGTAGAAATGGATTCAGAATGCTGAAAAACTTCAGGAATGACCTTCGTTCCACATTCACTGGCTGCACAATTCCCAATGCAGCTCCCAAACTGATTTGGCCCTAGTGGCTCCCGGAACTTCCACGAAGCAAAATCACCTGCAAACGACCTCAGATGGCTGTGAAACCTGTGCCAATGGCTTCAGAAGGTCGAAGAGACCCAAAATAAAAAAAAAATTCGTTCCAAAAGGATCTCCCATGTGAAAGATATGGCATATTTACTAACTGCCAGTCTGGCCTAAACAAGCTCCACTAAATGTGGAGACACTGCCAGTTAACTGAACTAAACTGGCACATCCGCCTAATTTGGGGGAACCGGCGCTAAATTAGAGGCAGCATTAAATGTTGCAGTTAACAAACTCCTCGTTCACATGCGCAATAAGCGCTAACCGTTAACTTTTGAACGTTGCAACATTAAACCATATGTTATTTAGAATTTGAGTTGAACATATATCAAGTCATAAGCTTATGGTATAGTGGTAAACCGTGGTGGTAGTAGCTGTGAGGTCACGGATTCAAAACCTGCTGAGGCCAAATAAACTTTTAACCCGCCATTTCCATCGTGATCTGTGGCCACGTGGCGGCCTCCGGGCTTGCCACGTGGCAGCTCTTCATTGGACCAAAAATTACACAGTCAACTCAACAACGAATTGTAAATTGCCACTTGTCACAAGACGGTTGGTCCACAAAGAATATTTTGTGGAATATTCTATGGAATATTCCAAGGAATATTTTGAGGAATATTCCAAGGAATATTCTGAGGAATATTCCTCGAATATTCTTTTTTTAATATTTCCCAATTTCTAAAGTCAAACTGGCCTTTTTTTCACTGAAATTGAAGAACTTCAAAGTTGAATAACTTCTTCATACAGCGTCGGTTTTCAGTGCCGTTCATGGCGTTGGGATTGTATCGCCGAGGCCTATCCCGTCGCTCAGGTTTCAAATCAATTTGAGCAATTTCATTTTTGAGCTTTTTCCCAAGCTCAGATTTGAGCTCCTGATCATTCATTTTAAATAACAAGTGACAAAACAACTTTATACAAAACATAAGAATTGTCTACTAACATTATAACAACATGATCATGCAAAATTTACTAGACTAAATGCAAATGTACTTGAATCATTTCTACATATTCATGAACTTAAATATGTAAAACCAAGTTTTAAGCATCAAACCATGCATCATGCAAATTGTACCATGAAAAATGTACACATAAACTCCAAAATTAGCATACATACTAAATCGTAATTTAAAGAGTTCTAGATTTAAAAGATGTCCAAAATTCATATCATTCAATAAAAGTAAATATAACATGTACTCTATAAAAACACTGTCAAATAAAATGTTGCATCAAGTTATAGAAAATAAATATAACATGTACTATAAAAATACTTTCAAATAAAATGTTGCATCAATTTAGAGAAATTGGCTTAAATATATTTTCGAGCAACCTCCCTGTGCTGTCATATGAAGAATGGGGGACCTGCACAACGTGTCTAATTGAATATATACACATGTATAAGAAATTTATGTACATTAAAATTAGAAATTAATGAACTTTAAAATTAAATGAGAAAGTAGTTTCATAAAAAAAACAAAATGAAAAAAAAAAAAAAAAAAAATCATGCAATACCTCATGTAGTTCCCCCTCCATTGTCCCTGTCTGGTGTTCGCCCTGCATTGCACCCTCCTAGATAAACTGTAAAATATATATATATGGAAGTATATATATTAAAATTTTAAAATTTTGCAAATGAAAATGCATAAAATCATGCAATTTATTAAAAAAATTGCTAGACAACTTCTTCAAATTGTTTGGATGTTACTATCCCCATCGTTGACTCCATCGCCAAAGTCATTGTAGAACAAAAATCATCTCCACAAACCTAAAATTCAAAAAAATTAAAACTGTAAAATAACTCAAGATCTATCTCATTTTTTAATGAAACTTGCACTTCAATTTATAACTTGAAACATAAGTGAAAAATTGAATACTTGTGACAGTGGATTATTTGGCACATCTCCTAACAGGGAAGAAGAGGGTGGCGTCATTTTGAAAACATCAGACGGAAGCAGAATCTATTAACATTTAATTATATACATGTGTACACATAATTATTTCTTTTAAAAATATTTCCTCATGATACCGATATAATAATAGAATAATAACTATACATCAACATCATGAACTCTTAAAAAACACTAACATTTCCAAAAATATCATCTTGATAGCTAGAACCTGAACCTTGGACTGTGATATTATCAAAATTTTCATTCAACATGTGTGTAAACAGAAAATGGTGAACATATGATACATTTATGTTATAATAACACATACAAATAAACATGTATATGCAAATTACAAATTATATTAAAATATCCACCCTAACCGTTAACACATATCGATCCCATGCCCTCTTCCTCATGAAGAATTAATTCCTAAGAACCATTGCGACAACCATTTGCATATGTTCTAAGCTCCTCAATATCCATGTTTTCTATCTCCTCCTCTCTTTTATATAAAAAATTTGCACGTGCATTATCTCGTTCTCTTTGTCGATTTAGACCAAGATCAATTCCACCAAGTCCAGTCTGGAAATTTTCTATGATGGAATCCCTTGCTTCTCGACTAATTTGAGAAGTGGCATCCATCTCTAACCACAAAGTTTACACACGAAGAGGTCGGCTTACTAAAGGTGGCTCAGGGTGAGGAAACTCAATATCACGCTTAGCACCCTTACGGTAGCATAATTGACCTTTCCCGAAACCAAGAAATTCAGAAGGAAGGTCATTATAATTGGGTTGCATACCCAAAAGGAATTCTGCATAAAATATTTTTGCAAAATAAATGGGAACCTCGTCATTCCATGAAATTTTTCCATAGGCTGTAAGGTGCCTATGATACAAACAGCGGGCTATATTAGGGTGCATGAAATATTTCACCTTCAACATATTTCTTGTCAGCCCTTCTTTGAAAATAAACATAGATTTTTCCATTTATTTTGTAACCCTGTTTTTAACATCGACCCATGTATCGGGACCCATTACTGCTTCCTTTCTTTGCCTCATCATTTCTATAAAGCTATCTGTGGTTGGCCCAAACTTATTGTAAACATCTACAAGTGTGCTTAGAGAGTGCATAACTACTTCTAATATTTCCTGACTCTCTACAGGGAGCTCCAAACTCCTAAAATATTTCCTTAATTTTGAATAAAGGCTTTCGCACTTTTGTAATGTGCATTGTTGGATTTTTGTTTCCCAAGGTAAATAATCGGGAATTTCATATGGATAAGTTGTAGTTGATGTACAACCTTCTTCTTGAGTTGTGTGATTTGGCCTACGTCTTTTTTTAGCAACATTTTCACCCTCTACATCAATACATAAAATTATTTATAAATAAAAAAACATGTGAACAAATGTAAAAATTTGTTTTTTAATATATAAAAAAAAAAAAAAAAAAAAATATATATATATATATATATATATATATATATATATATATAATTTAACAAAATGATGATCATGATAATAAAATTGAGATTGATGGCCATCTTGAGATGTTTGAGCACCATCATTTCCACCCGGAGATGGTTGAGAACTAGCATGACCACCCATTGATTGGCCACCACCCATTTTTTGGCCGCCACCCATTGATTGACCACTAGGGGAATGTATACCACCACCCTCACGTGACGAGAGTGAAGCTTCATAAAAAAATAGAATTTTTAATCAACTAAAATAAATATATATGTACATGTACATACTTATGATTCTACCTAATTATCATTTATATATATATATATATATATATATACACCATACCACGATGGCGTGAACCATGGCCCTGCATTGACTGAGTAAATACTCTTTTCATCCCAACTCCTAAAAAAATGAAATTTAATAAATAAAAAATTAACTCGCTAAATTGATTAAAAAAAAAAAATCAATTACATATTTATACACATGTCTGTGCATAATATTATATTCAAATATCAATTAAAAACTTGAACATTTAATATAAATACCATGATCATGATGGACATCCCCCGATCCATGATCACCCGCTCTCGTAGATGCATAAGACTCTATTGATGTTCGCCTCAAAGAATCACGTGGAAAATGATCATCCATGATATATATGGATATATATAGACACATAGATACATGGGAGCTTATTTTCATTCATATGCTCCTTTTGGATGTATGAATCTAGACCTTCACAATGGAAACTAATAATGGAAACATATTCACATTTACCCTCTACATCCATAGACTCCAATGATCATTTCTCTTTGATATTGTTAAATCCTTTATTTCCGTCACTACTTCTACCGGCTTCTTATTCTAGTAGTTTCACTAATTCCCTCTTTATGGGAATTAGTTGATGCCACAAATTCTTCATTTTGATCAAAAATTTTGAAAACTAGTGCAATTGTGAGTAGTTCCTTTAATAGTTGGAAGCTTTCATCATTATTTGGTGTCCATTCAAATTTAGTTTTTTTCTTTTGTAATGTGATTATGTGTGTAATATTTGGAATTGATTCAACAATTTTAAAAACAAGTGTAGTCACAGAATGATGAACATAAGGATGATGACACTACCATAATAGAAGTTGAAAGTAATGAGAAAAATGTAGCCCTAAGAGTTGTGAATACAATAATCAAAGTTGCAGGGAGGATTCAAAGAGAACTTGTGTTTTATTTAAGCATATATTTGTTGATGAGTGTATAGGGATAAACAATATATTAAAGGTCGAAATATATGAGAAGGAAGGGCATAATAGGAAATCCCAAGGATATTGTGTAGCATGAGAAAATAATAAATTAAGGATGATTAAAGCAAGCTCAATATAAAATCAACAAAATTATAAAATGGGCCTTACGTTGATGGGGAGGTATTTAAATAGGATGGAGTGGAAAATAAACATGTACTAGTTCAGAATAATTCATAGGAACCATTATTTTCCTTAGTGCATATTGTCATTATTCAGTAGTAGGAATAAGAAGTATGTGCAATGTTTCACATATATAAGATAGGCCCATTACAATTGAAAGGTTGGAGGAAGTAAGGATGGATTAATTGAAAATGATACAACAAAGATGAAGGATGAATATTTGGTTAACATAGCCAATGAAGAAATAAAATATTCTAAGAAAAAATCTTCATGGCTTTTAGCACTAATAAAGAAAAAAACCACAAGCATATGGGAGAGTGAAAGAAGATGATTGGATAGAATTACATGAATGAGGAATATGACGAGAGTAATAGAAGGAATTTTATCATTTCCATGCAATTTGAAGATGAAATTTTGCTTACTCTGTTAAAGGCCCAAGAAAGAAAGGAAATTTCACTTTCGAGTATAAGTCGAAAGATAAAAGGCACAAGGGATTGCACTGAGCTAGAGATGAAGCCATCTTACATTATGAGAAATATTATTATTGTGAAAGGCTCAATGAACAATGGGAAAATATCCAAAGCCAAAGTTTAGAAATGAAGGGAGTTCAAGGTGTGGAAGAAGAAAAAGAGATACAAAATTTTCTATGTGCATGTTGAACTGTGTGTGCATTGAAGAAAGTGGATAAAGAAGAATATGTATATTGAATTATTTCCCAAGTAAGTGAAGTGCATAAGAAGGTGTTTAAATAGTTACAATGGAGAAGCCAAGTTTCTAAGCAAAGTGTTGATGTAAAAACTTTAGTAAATAAGTGTAAGGAAGGAGACATTGTGTTAGTGCATTTGAGGAAGGCAAAGGCCTTGAAGAATCCATTTGGATCTAGGAAGTAGAGTTGGAATTAATCACTTAGCATTCACATGATTATTTTATGATTCTTGTTAGTAGGGGCACACATTTTCTTCTTAACTAGGGAATATACTATCACCCCCCATTAGCTCTCATCACATGAATATTATGATCAAAGGGGGTCAAGCCGTCAGTGAAAATTGAGTTTTTAAATCTCAATCCCATATGCTAGTAGTGGTTCATTCATGCACTTTTTGGATATTTTTAATCTACCACTCCTTGGTTTGTGAGATCCCTTCTAGTTGATTGGATCCTCCAACCCTCCTCCAATAACATGTGCGTAAAGAGGAGGAAGGCTTATGAAATAAATAAGAAGATAGAGAGGTAAGAGAGTACTCCTCTCTGATGAATGGGAGGTGTGGAAAAGTAGTGAAGAAAATAGACACAAAAGAATAAGCATTAAAATGAAGAAACATGGAGAAATTAACATATATATATATATATGAAAAAAAAGAGAACAAAATGGAAAAGAGAGGAAAACTTGAGAAGAAAAAAAAATGGAAGAAACTTGTACAATTATAAATAAAGCATAAGCATTAGGATGAATAATTAATGTTTCTTTATTTCCATGCTTGTAAACTATTTGTAATCTTAATTTAGACTAAAATCAAGACACCATTATTTAGTAATTAAAGATGTAAATATTAGATTTAAAAATATTAGCAATAGATAAAAATCAATTAAAATTACCTCAATGATTACATTTAAATTGCAACCACATAAATTGTTCATCACCTAGCAATTAATGAACAATTATAGATGAAGCATAAGCATTAGGATGAATCGTTATTGTTTATTTAATTCATACTTGTAAACTATTTGTAATCTTCATTTAGACTAAAATCAAAATCAAGACAACATAGTTTAGTAATTAAAGATGTAAATATTAAATTAAAACAAAAAAAATAATAATATTAATAAAAATAAAAAATAAAAAATAAACAACAATTAAGATTACCTTAATGATTACCTTTAAATTGCACCCACATAAATTGTTCATCACCTAATAATTAATAAACAATTATAGACAAAACATAAGCATGAGAATTTAGGATACATAATTAACGTTTCGGGTAAATTATTTCTAATCTTCATTTAGACTAAAATCAAGACACCATTGTTTAGTAACTAGCAATTGCACGGGGTGCAAGGGAACGCCGGAAGGAGAGATGTGAATCATTTTGTGCTATATGAGGGGTAAAAACTGAATTGTGATTTAACAGAAGAAAATCCAAAGTTGAACAGATAATCATAAATGGTAAGTAGAGAGACGATCACCTAAGGTGGAAAGCCTATAGCTATTAATCTCTTGATTTTGTCACAAACCGACCATTCAAATGCCCTGCACATCCTCGAGATTGATGGCATCCTCATATATGAAGAAGGCAATGAGACCTTGATGTGAAATTCCCGTAGTTTCATACAGTTTACAACCAAGAACACATACATGATTCACATAGAAATTAGGAACAATTTCTTCCTCAATATCTATAAATGTAATCAATCATAGGAGCTCTCTCGGCTCTGGCCAGATTTATGTAATTTTATTTTTATTTCATTTTATTTATTTATTTGTTAATTAAGAATTTTTTTTTTATCTATTTTATTTTTAATTTTAATTTTATCTTTATTTTATTTCATTTCTATTTATTTATTCATATTTTATTTATTTATTTATTTATTTTTTTAATCTTTTCTTATCACAGCATTTAATTATTAAAAATAAAATAAATATATAAATTCAAACTTTAAATATTATGTAAATTTTTTTAACATTTAATTTATTCGATAATAATAATAACAAATGAATATCTTTTGAATAATGCGCCAAGGCTATCTCCCTCTTTTATAAAGCGCTCGAATATTAATGGAAATCTTCCCCTTGTAAACTGTATTAAAAGACAATATCCCGATGCTCATAGCTTTACACGCACTAATATCTTAATTCTCATCCTCTCATTATATTTTGATGTTCGAACTTCTTAGACCATAACCCCAAGCAGTAACAAGTATACGCCCTCCCGAAAGGGTGACGACGGACTTTAGTTTAATAAGCATTGACCAAACCTTAGAGTTAAACTGTAATTAGATGTTGCAGCGATCGTCATTAGATCATTAATATGGGCTCACTACATACCTTAATTTTAATACTGCGGACATCATTCAACGATACCATGGACACTTTCACATATTCATTAAAACGCCATTATGCAAGAATGTTCACCATATATATATCTCGGGCCTAACTATAAGGCCAGCACCAATATAACGTTCGGGCCCACCTATTAACAATCCTCTCGCATTCGATGGCTGGAGGAGTATTGCGATGAGTGCGGTATTGGCCCAACGACGTGGCACGATCTAATAGGATCGGTTTTTTTTCTTGTGGTTTCACCTCCGGGCAAGGGCGGTGCGAAATAGGCAGGTTTCTGACTATTACCTCTGGTTGCACGTTCACCTCTTGGTTCTGTTCCTTCTACGCTCCAGGTTCCATCTTTTGCCTTCACTTACTCTTCGGTACGCTTCCATTTGCGCAGTTCTCTTCACACGTTTTCTACAAAAAATGGGCAAGCTAGCAAACTTTGTGTTGAAGTCTCGCTCCAGTGCTCCCCTATGCTCTTGAATGTAAGCAGCCTGTCGTATTCTTCTATGTATTAAGGACTGAGAGTGGTGCCCACTAGCTTCTCCATTTCGATGGTCTCCCTCACATGCTTCTCGCAATCATTCTTCTTTTCCACCACAAGATCCTGCGCAACTCTCCTTGCCTCGCCCTGCAGCGGCGGATGGAAACTACAGTAACAGTCAACTACTTGCAGTATGACAAACTCCATGTGCTCCCATACATCGAAGACAAGCTTCAAGCTCATGTCGGTGATCTGGTCCACCAGAGCGTGCAGAGTGGCAGGGGATCTGGAAGCTCTCAAGGCCCTTAAAGATTCAGTGGATGCGAATTCTATTAAGGCAAGATCGTGTCTCAGCTCCTGGAACGACTTCTTCCAGAACACGAAATTCATGCTCAAGCCATTCAGGCTCAGCAGCAGCAGTCGCCGCATTCACGCACACCAACATTAAGATTCCCACTGCCCAATCAGACCCCGTACACGTGGCCAAATTTCATTGGTTCCATGCGCGATAGCGTTGCACACCCCAAGCCCGCAATGGAAAATGCCTTCGGCGTAAACATAATAGATATAGAAAAAAACACTAATTGGTAGGGCAAATCTAGCACTTTCATAGGCCATAATACCTCCAAAATAGACACAATAAATACACTTGAGAAAGTGTACAATTTGTTCTCGTCTTAGCGAACATGTCATCGTGGTCAGCACATCACAATGTGTTGGATGTTGGCCCGAGTTTAGCAAAATTCGATAACCAAAAAAACATAATGTAAATTTATAATCCCCATAAGTAAATCCCGTAACCAAAGTTCTAGTTGAAAAATTCAAAATAAAACAGTTTTAAATTAAAGTTAATTTATTTTTTTTACAGGAGGGATAACTGAACAGTTAAAAATTATGAGTGTAATTATTGTAAATTTGAATTGAGGACAGGAAAAGGGGCCGCAAACAGTGTAAAATTATTTATAGTATTGCCAGGTACGGGGCTTTTACTTTCTGTCAACCGACGGCAACCCACTATGATTTGTTCATACAAAGCCGCTTTATTTCGGAACAATTTTGTCTTAATTAATGGCAGCAGCTCTCTGTCACCTGGAATTTTTCTGCTTACAGAAAGACTAAACGCAATTTATCATGCTTTACAGAGGTTGAGCGAGTCCAGGTTTCTTTAACCGGACGGACGCCTGCGTTTTCATAAATATTTCGAAGTTATTGGCCTGAATTCCAATTTTCGGTTTCAGGCATAATGGTGTGAAGCAGAAAGAGCACGAGGGTTTTAGAGTGAATTCGAGCGAGAAAGGAGCACGGAATCGCCCTAATTCCGCGGGAAGCGTTGAGGTTTGAGAATTTGAGGTGCTGCGGTATGCGGTGTGTTTTGACTTTTTTTCTGCAGAGGAGTTAATTTGAGCAGGTTGTTATTGTTTCAGTTACCGTCGGTGAGAAAAAGAGCTAACTTGAGGAGCTTTTGCCGAACAATAACCGTTCATATATGGGTGGAAACCGAGGTAGGCGCAAATCGTTTCTCAGCTGGCGAAATTCTGCTGATAAAAGCTCGAAATTTCATGAGACGATAAAAGAATGGTTAAGATTGTTGAGTTTGTTCTAGCTTTGCGCTGAAGAATGGAGTTCAATGGACAGCACAACATTCGGCTTTGAGCTTTTCCTCTTAATTATGGAGTAAAGATTAATTGAGGTCCGAGGTCTGGAGAAAATTGATTTAAAGATTGCAGAGCGAGCTCAAATGTGGAGTCGTGATTATGTTTTGAGTTGTTCGTATTAAGCAAATATTTTGAATGGTGAGGGAGAAGGGAAGCATAGAGGAGTTTATCCGTGGAGGAAGAAAGGTTCGGAAGAGAGGATGCTCTTCATCGTCTTCGTCTTCTTCCATACTGCACAATGTGAAGCTGAAGCGAGCGATTCTGGTGAGGAAACGAGGGGGATCGAGCACGCCCGTTCCCACATGGAAGATGTCGTCTGAAACGCCGCCTGCCGCATTCACGCACGCCAACATTAAGATTCCCACTGCCCAATCAGACCCGTACACGTGGCCAAATTTCATTGGTTCCATGCGCCATAGCTTTGCACACCCCAACCCCGCAATGGAGAACGCCTCCGGCGTAATTAAATATGTAAATATTAAATTAAAAATATTAGAAATAGATAAAAAATAATAAAGATTACCTCAATGATTACCTTTAAATTGCAACCACATAAATTGTTTATCACCTAATAATTAATAAACAATTTTATTTTGTTTTTAACTTTAAAAGTATATAAGGGATGATTTCCATATTTTGTTATTTTTATTTTATGATTCGTATTATAATTTTTATTTACCATTATGATAATTTTTATTTATAAGTATAATGGGAGAAAATTTGAATAATGAAATTTAATATTAAAATATAAAAAATTAATTGTTAATGTATAAATTATAATTGTAAAAGTGTTCAAATTTCTAATAATTTTATATAATTCAAATTTAGAGAGGTAGAGTATGTATATATATGTGAATTTTAATAGTCAAATCATTATTCAAAGATAGATCCTACATCCCATAAATAAAGAAACAATAAACACTAATTTGAATTATCCCTTGATTGAGACCTTAAAATTAAACTATTGTTATTGTTTTTGGTATCTAGAGTAATGGTCAACTCGACCAATCATATACTTGTTTGACAAGGAGTTGATTCTAACCACTACCATTATAAACTCTAGTCTTATAGGGAGTTGATTCCAACCACTACCATTATAAACTCTAGTCTCTTGAGACATAATACTTCATTTACACAACCGCAACTAGTTATTATTATAATATAAAATTTTAATATTTTTTATAAATGAAAAAAAATTACTATCTATAAAATTAAATTTTCATTTTTTTTAAATGAAAAAATAATTCTTAAAAATTTTCCAAAACTTTGTATAAATTATTAAACACTTTTTTATTTTTAAAAGAAAACATTTTCTACCCCAAATTTATTTTATACTTTTATTTTTATATTTAAAACTATAAAATATTTTTTAATTGATAATTAAAACTCATTTAATATTTTTTTATATAATATTTTTAATTGATAATTAAAACTTATTTAATTTTTTTTATATAATTGACAAACAATATTTTATTTTAAAATGAGTTTTATTTAATTTAATTTATATTTCTTTAAAAAAAACAAATAAAACATTTTACTTAGTGATAGTTTATGTGTTATAGATTATGGACAATACCTCGAGTTTTACAGGCAAAAAGACAGCAGTTCCCAATAATAATTCCGCGAGATTTTGGGGCCGTTGATAAAATAAACAAGAAGCTAGAGCAAGCTTGCAGTGGCGTCGTATCATGTGCCGACATTTTGGAAATTGTTGCTCACAATTATATTGTAACGGTAACATTCACACCGTAGATGGCAATAGTTTAAGGAGGTGTTCTCAGTAACAATGGTGGAAGCAGGCTACTGCGTGATTTGAGGAATTTTTAGATTGGAAAATATTTTATTTTTTCAATCGCGGAGGTCCGCAACTCTTCCTCTGAAAAACTGCGGGGTTTTCGTAATACCCATGATTCCTTCAAAATCTGGCATGTTCCAAGGTTTCTTTGCGTCAGAGGGTGCGAAACCGGATACGACCAGGAGCATTGGTGGTTGTGCTGGTGCAGGATGCTGAACAGAGGGGTGAGTTAATAGCTCTCGAGCCATGACTGTGAAGCTATGCTCTTTTGGTTTGAGTGGTGCCACTAGGCAGCACAGCGGTTTGAAAATTTCAGCAGAGAGATCTGAGTTGGGACAATGGAGGTCATGTTCCTGATAAAAGTTTTCAAGTGAGAGTGAGGCAAAGTCGACAGAGGACAGCACCGTTTTCACAGCTCTTCACTGTTATTTTCACCATTTTTACAGGATCCAAGTTTCTCTATGAGGAAACAAGATGCAGGAAAGTGAAGGTATGTACTGATTCCTATATTAAAGAAGCTTATTTTTTAAGAGTTCGGAGTGAAGATAAATTCTAGTCGCCGAAGGGATATTTTGGACTTTTAGAAGGTGGTGAAGATGTTTGGGCGATGTTTATGACCATTCTAATATCATAAAGAAGGATGTCAATGCACTGTTTGCAGCAAAATAATGCTTAGATGGATTTATAAAGTGATGTTTTACAACTTTTTGGGGGAAAATGACCTCCCGGGTGCAGAGGATCAAAATACAGTAATGGATGGACAGTGTTGGTCAGCGACTATTTATAGACCGTGGAGCAGTCTGAAAATTAATCTGTGGGAGAGATGGTGGAATATTGGAGGTTGTTTAAGCTGTTGTTGTGAGAAAGCATAGGGAGACACTGTTTTCATCGGATTGCAGGGACTCGATCCTATCTTACTCCGGGCTCATCTGGTTTTTCCAGTTAGACGGGGAACTTTTTTATCGTGATCGTTTTTTTTTAATTTTCTACGGGAAGGGGGTGGATGGTCGTGGAGGTACGGGGACGGCGGGGAATTAAGGTGATGGGGTACTATGGAGGTTTTTTTTGATTTTTTTCGATCTGTACATTAATGATTAGGGGCGTAAGAAAATTGTATCTGCAATTGTCTCTTTCTATGACACTGTACTTTTATTTAATCCTCAACAACTATCATAAAGGATAATTTGGACAGAGATTCATTTGGTTTGGACCGTTGTGACGTGTGGAACCAATGGATCCAGCTGGTCATGAGTCAAATCACGAGGTGGATATCTTCGATGAAGACTTCATACAAGCTTTGGAATTCGCGAAAGCAGGTATTATTGTTGACACATGTTCGTTTGAACTTTGTAATCAGGATGGTCGGCCTGCTTACGATGTAGCACCTCAATTTGGACAAGAGTGTGCAGAGGTAGTTTATGCGTCTGAGAGGAAAGGGTCAACGGGGACTAAGGGTCCGTTTGCTGTTGGGAAAGGAGGGAAGCCCTTTAAGCCTGTGCCTGGGAGAAGACTTCTTAGCTTTGGAAATGACGTAATGTGGGAGAGGGCAGATAGCCTTCAATCGAGAGCGCTGATAGGAAGGTGGAAGTTTGCAAGCCAGAGTTCGGTGAACCTGCATCAGTGGTTAATAAAGGACTGGAGAAAAATAATAGGGTATGAGCCTCGTGTGAGCAAGCTACCTTTAGGGTGGTTTAGCTATCACTTCATGAAGAGTGAAGATGTTCAGGAAATCTTGCAGCGAACCTGGGTTAATGGGCGCTCTTTCTTACCCCTTTGTAGATGGACGACAGATTTTCATCCAATTGACAACGCTCCTAAGAACCACATGCTGTGGGTTAAGCTCCTGGGATTACCTATCCAGTTCTGGTCTTTGGAGGTGCTGCGGTGTATCGGAGACAGTATTGGAAAATGCAGATTCGTGGATCCTAAGTGCAAGGGGATCTTCGAAAAAAGGGTAGCATGGATCCTGGTGGAGGTTTCATTTTCAGGCGGCCTCCCATAAGATGTGGACTTGACTTGGGAAGGAAGGATTTATAGGCAACAATTGGATTACTAGAACATTCATTTTAGGTGCCATATTTGCCATGAAACGGGGAATTTGATGAATACTTGTGCACAACGGCGTCTGGAGTTTGTCAGAGGCCAGAAAAGTGTGCGTGGTGCAGGAAAATTCAAAGGTCAGGAAGCGAAGAAGCTTTCACCCATATTTTCGGGAACTAATTCTCTGGGTAAGTCTCATGATGAAACCATTTGTTTTCATGATTCTATCTCTGATGTCGGGAGGGCTGCCTATGTTTTAGAACAAAGTCAATTAAAGGAGAGGGTCGGGGGAAAGGTTCTCTTAAATTTGCAAGGGAATGTGGTGACTGAGAGGGTTGGGAATGGGTCTGTTGGGTTGTTAGATAAGAAATCTATGCTAATTCCACACCCGTCGTCTTTCGTGAACATTTTCCGGGGCTTATCTGTTTTGTCGACGGTGCCCCCGGATTTAATGGAAGTAGTCTCCTTTTTGCCCAATTCTGAAGCTGCAACTGCAGACCTTGCCCTTGACATTGAGGAACCCTTTTCTCCTATCACAGTGTCGTCCACTCAGTCGCCCAGAAACTCGGTCAGAAGTGACATCGAGTTGATGCTTTTAGCTCCTGAGGATAATTTGGTCCCCCTTAGAGTGGATAAGGGTGTTATTTCTTCTCAGCCACTAAATATAAGCCCTTTGGCACCTTCAAATGTCATGATACGCAGGGGGAAAGGGAGGAACCGTATAAAAAGAATCACTATCCTCATCTGGTGCAAACGAGATTGGGGATGAGAGTCTCTTTAGGGACATACCGGTGACTTTAGAACTTGAAAGGGTTCTTAGAGCGATTAAACCTAAGGAGGTTGCGTCATGACTGTTCTGGTATCGTTGAATATCAGGGGTTTGGGGGGGATGAAGTTATTTTTTTCTATGCATCATTTCATTAGATCTAGAAGGCCTTCTTTGGTTTTTATTCAATAATCGATGCATGATGATGAACAATCAATTTCATGTTTTCGAGTAATGTTCCCAGATTGGCACTTGGCGGCAAAGGATGCAGTGGGGCATTCAGGGGGCGAATTAGTCATGTAGGATCCTTCAGTCGCTACCATGAAGGCATATGGTTTTTTTTGGTGGGATAATATTATTGGGTTTTATTAGGGGATTTTAGCAGCGGATTCACTTTATTAATATTTATGCGCCATATCGAAACAGGTTATCTTTCCGACGAAGAATGGACAAGTATGGGATTCTCAACTTGAATAACTTGATTATGGCAGGAGATTTCAATCTATATCTAAACGAAGGGGAGATATGGGGGGATAAGGGAAGGAAGGATCAATTGGCGAGAGTCTTTTCAAAGATTTTTAAAACACATTTACTGTGTGATTTATGTTTCAAGGACTCGAGCCCAACGTGGTATAATGGTAGAAATGGAAGGGAGGCTATTTACAAGAGAATAGACAGATTCAATGTTAAAGAAAACTTATTGGTCAAGATGAGGGATTGGATGGCATTTATTGGTGATGTTTTTATTTCATACCATCGCTCTATTATTCTGGAGTGGTATTTTCATAATATCCCTGGGGGTTATCCATTTAAATAAAACCGTGTGTGGCTTCAAGAACCTTCTTTTCAAAGGATGGTGAAACAGAATATGAGTCAGAATCCGCGAGGTGAAAACTTATCGGCTATGGATTACCTATCAGATTTACTGTGGAGTTTAAAAAGAAAGGTTAAACAATGGGAGAGGGTTAAGAAGGAAGAGATGAAGGCATCCTTAAAAGCATGTGAAATGGAGATTGCTCGATTGCTGAAAGAAATGGAGGAGGATAACCCAAAGGATGAGCTTTGGGAAAGATTGAAGGAGTTGGAAGAGGAGAGGAGAAAAATTCTTTTAATCGAAGAGCAGTCATGGAGACTTAAAATCAAAGCATTATGGTTACATGAAGGTGACAAGAACACGAGGTTTTTTCATGCTTTTGCAACAGGGAGGAAAAATAAAAATTCAATATGGAGGATCAATGTAAATGGAACATTATATAATTCTTAGAAAGAGATACAGTATGAAGCAGTAAATTACTTTAATACTCTTTATAAGTCTCGAGAGGAGCAGTGTTATGAGGAACATATGTGGGCAGTGAAGGAGATCCCAAAAATGTTTGAAGATGGTAGCTTACAAGAATTTCGGAAGCCGATAAGCAAAGAGGAAATATTAATGGTCTTAAAATCATTTGTGGTTGATAAAAGTCCGGGGCCCGACGGATGGACCCTGGATTTTTTCATTTACTTTGGGGAATTCTTTGTTGATCACATTCGAGACATGGTGGAGGAAGAAAAAACTACAAGAAAGGTGAGTGGAGCTATAAATTCAATGTTTTTAGCTTTGATTCCAAAAACTAAAGGGGTGGAATCCTTTGATGATTTTCGACCAATTTATTTAACTTTTACTTTGTATAAATTCATCTCAAAGACCATAGCAAAAAGGATCAAGAATGTATTATCCATATTTATTTCTCCTAAACAAGCAAGGTTCTTAAAGGATAGGAGCATTCATGACGCGGTGGCTTCCACCCAGGAGGTCATTCATTCGATACACTCAAGGAAATTGAAGGTGTTGGTTATGAAGTTAGACCTCAGTAAAGCCTATTACAGGGTTGACTGGGGGATGCTCAGGCTTATTTTATATAAGATCGGCCTTGATAGGTTTTCAATCAACTAGATCATGGGGTGTGTTCGTAATATATCCATGGTTGTTCTTATAAACGGTGTAGCAACAAGATTTTTCAAGCCTGGTTGTGGCTTGAGGCAAGGATGTGCTCTTTGCCCTCTTCTGTTTATTCTAGTTATGGATACTCTTAGTACTCAGTTAAGTATGGTTGTTAGATCGGGATGCATAAGGGGGATCAGTATTTCGCAGTGCAGGGAGATAACTCATCATCCTTTTGTGGATGATGTTTTTCTTTTTTGAATGTTGAATATGAAGGTGTGGCAAAACTTTAATGACGTATTTACTAAGTTCTGTAGGGCCATAGGAATGTTTTCAAATAATGAAAAATCCTGCATTTATCACGAGGAGGAGGGTGAGGAATTGGCTATGTCGATATGAGCTATGTTTAACATAAAAATCGCCCCTTTGAGTCTGGGTTTTAAATACTTGGGGTTCCATATGAAACCCAACAAATATGGTATTAAGGACTGGAAATGGATGATAGAAAAATTAAGAAAAACAATTCGGGTTTGGACTGCAAATTGGTTGTCTAAAGGTGGAAGACTTACTTTGGCACAGGAGGTCTTACAGCAAATTATGGTATACTGGGCCCATATTTATGTGATCCCTACAAAGGTACTAAAAAGTATAAGGAGCATTATTATGAATTTTTTATGGAATGGAGGAAAGAAGGAAGGAAAGATGCATTTAGCAAAATGGGAATCGATAATGAAGCCTACAAAATGTGGAGGATGGGGATTAAAAGACTTACACTTATTTCACAAAGCTCTCATTATGAAGTCTATTTGGAGAGGCTTAAACTCTAAACGCATATGGAATGAGATAATAAGGAATAAGTATTTAAAGAATGGTGGATTGTGTTATGCTCCTATACCAATAGGTGTCATATATCATGATTGACTTGATGGGCTATGTAATATGTTCATACATTTCCTTGTTGCAAAGGTTTTCCATATTTTCAAAAAAAATCAAAAAATTTAAAAAAAATGTAGAGAGGGTATACCCTAAAAGAAAAATCAAAGGGTGAAAAGAATAAAAAATGGCCAAAAGAGTAAAAGAAAATGAACCCCACCAAAAGAAAGGCCAAAGAAAGTATCCTATGCCAATGTGCAAATTGTGTGCAACTTGTATCCTATGCCACAATTGGTGAACAGTCAAACAGTTTAAGCTTGGCTTGTTCATATTTCAATTTTATGTTTTAGAGATACAGAATAAAATCTGACCAAATTGTTTAATCTTGGCAGATAATTAGATAGGTAGAGTAAATAAAAGGAGCTCAACAGCTTAATCTGAGCCCTTGGATGTAATAAGGTTAGACTTATATAGATTTCTACATGTAAAAGAAAAGAAACTGTGATAAGGGTTTGCCAGTCTAAGTGCACCCTAATAAAGAAGAAAAAATGCTAGGTTAAAGTAGGTAGGGTAGGTAGATGATGTTGCAGAATTACATGTGATGAATAATGGCTCTAAATGTGTTAATCCTTACTTTCATCACAAGTGCAAGGCAGACATTACACTGAAAGAATTTCAAGCAAAACAAAGTCAAATGATTAACTTCCCTTCTCATTTTTCCCTAAAAATTTCACTAATTTCCCCGAAGTACTAAGGCATTTGAAAATTAGAGGGGCTCAAGGAATTTCCTTGACTTTTGGAGGGACCAGACCCTCGGCCCAATGATTTAAAAAGCCTAAGTACTTAAAACCATTCATAATTCATTCATTCACTTCAAAAAAATCTTCTCCTAAGTAAAATCCTATTTTACTTAGGGAAATTGCACAATATCTCATAAAAACCCTTTTTCATTCAAGCATAAGTTAAATACATAATTTTAATGTTTATACTTAGCGTTTTTTATTCACTTTCACATATTAACTTTTAACTTTATTATTTAATTCCCTATATAAATCAACCCGTTCCCATATTATTATAATTATATAAAATCCCCAAATATTATATATCTTGTCCCTTGGTTGAAATATAACCATAATAATGTGTTAAATCGGATTAATTAGTTAAATCTGTAACTAATTAAGAGCTCAACTCTCCGCCACATTAAAAAATGATTAATCAACCCTCACGGTTAATTAATAACTTATCCCACCAATCATATTCCTCCCGATATAATTAAAATCTTAAATTGTATTGGGCCCGCCCTTGCTAATTCCCCATCATCTCGCCTCCCTAATAGTCGTCCGATCAACCCCTCCACATCCAATGGCTGTCGTCCATATCGCAGCACCCCCCATGACCGAACGATAGCACGCGATCACTAAGCGGTTTTGTAAACAGTACCCCGCCACGCGTCGCAAGGTCTATGTGATCACTGGCTCACGGCTAAATACAACCCATCCCCAAAAGCGGTGTGATGCATACCGCTTACCACCTTCCGCATACGACAAAACCCTTTTCCTGCATACATCATCAGCCCAAAAAATAAAAACCCCCGCCAACCTTGACTTTGTGAATAAAACAAACAAATACACGTAATTTTCATTATTTTGTGCTGCGACCAGTGTTCCCATGCAAAGAAAGTCAAATCCAACTATCAAAGATTTCCAACCACCACCTTGCTAAGAAACTTGCAGCCGAATAGTCCAGAACTTGCCAGCAGTTGCCTACACCTGTTTTCATCACAATTCACTTCCCGGAAACAGGTATGTATCCAATTTCCGTCGAACCCTGCAAGTCTTGGTTTTTTATTTAATTCCACAGAAAAAGACTAATAAACAGTACAATTCGGTCTTTATTTCACTCCATAATTTCCCAGACTTGTAATTTTGCCCATTTTTCCATCAAAAACCCAAATTCATTTCTGAATCCACAAGAACCAGAAATGGAAACCCCTGTGGCTTTGAATGTTGTACCTCTGAATGCCCCCCATAAGTATTTAGACTATCTGCCTCTAGCGGATAGCGATTTCCAGATAAAAGACCTCATCCTTAGTGAAAATACTCTCAGAATATTTTTCCAATGCAGAAATAATTACCTAAGCGGCTCTGATATTTTTGGACTATGGGAATCCAACCTTCCTATGTATCTTTTACCCTTAGTTCATGTTTTTCCTGAAATAATTTATCACTGCCACGCCAATTACGATCCTAATCAACAAGCAGTCATGTCCCCAATTCAAACCATTCTTTTCCCAATAACTGCTCAATCCATCAATGAAATGTTACAATTTCATCCTGGTCAAGCCCTGACTCCCCTTTCCATGGGATATTTGCTTGAAAAATCCACAAATTTATCCCAAGAAGAACTGAATCGCCTCTGCCAAACTTTCATGCTACAAGAACATCAACCCAAAGGCCCACCTCCTTATGGATATACCTTTTTCACAAATATGGGCAGACTCATATTGAATATGATATCTTCAGTAATGGGATTCAACACTAGTGAATATGTTGATAAGTTAACCCTAGTGTTGTTGTCAATTTTTACTCCTGGACAGCCCCCTGCTGTCAAATATGACTTTGCCTCCTACATTGCTGATAAGATTCATGACTAGTTCATGAGATTGGAAGATGAAAGAGTTTTCAAATACTCTACTGTTATATATCATCTTATGCTTTATTATCAATCAGAGAATTTCCCCTTCCATGTCATGAAACTTGACACCAAAGGAAATCCAAGGTCTGTAATCTTTTGGTCTGCAATCTTCCATAATTCCTTTGTGTCTCCTTATTCATAAAATGAGTTCATTGGCTTTGCACCCTGAAACCACCTTATTAACAGGATTTTCCCCTCCTAAAGTCAATAGTGATATGAAGAAAATCCTCCAACTTTCCAAGCAATACAGGATAGGTGATTGGTACCTATACAAGAATCATACAGAAATTAGGATATATGGGTGTGAGCTCTGTCCTTTCAAGCTACCAAAGTATGTTCCAATGAGCCTCTTTGCCTTAGAATATTTCAGACAAATGATAAATTCAGACATAGTCCATTTTTGTAATGCCAAGAAGAAATCTCAGCTCAGAATCAAGAGTCAATTAGGTCTTTTTGGCTGTAATACTAGGGACGCAGAGAAAGAAGCTGAAAGAATTCTAGAAGACTATTTCAAATTGCAAAAAAATTTATGTTGGGTACCTTATGATCCTAACAGCTTTATTTGTGATAGGAGAATGAAAAATAGATTGTCACCATACCTTCACCATAGAATTCCAGAGATTGAACAATTTGAAAATATGGATGAATGGATGGAAGGGACCTTAGTAGAACAAGATAGTGAACAGGTCAATGTTGAGAATGTTATGAAAGATCTTGAGAAAATACTTGACTTGGATTCTTTTGGGCAGGTACAAATACCAGGAATTGGTCCTTCCTCTGCTGGAACCTCTCAACAAAATTTGCAAGAAACAAGTGCACCAGCCACATTAACATCCAAAGGGAAGGAAAAGGAAACTAGTACATAGGTCACAGAGCAATTTACAATGTCAAAGCAGCCTGAAACTTCCAAGGAATAGGCCCAAATACAAACTTCTCCCACTCAGATCAATGTGGCAGAAATTTCAATTTTGCAAACTCTTCTCAATGAAGAAAAAAGTAAAAAGAGAGATGCAGAAACAGCTACCCCTATCAGTGGACCTTCAGAAAACCCTGGTATCAAAAGACAAAGATTAAATTCTCTCTTAGAAGAAGAATTTGTTCAAGAAACCACTAATAGTCAGAGGAGAGAAGAGTTAGATAGCCAGCAAACATTCACAATCAGTGGGACATCCACCAACTCACAGAGAAAAGAGCTTGAAAGACAACAAAGTGCAGAAGTATCTTCCTTTAAACCACCAGTGAAGGATGCTTGGGATATTAAGAAAACATTTAGAAACATAAAAGCCAGAAATGATCCATTAAGACTTCAAGTTTATAATCAATATTTGAAGATGGCTCCCAAAAATCAACAGAGATTGATGTCAGCCTATGACATCCAGGAAGGTAAAATGGTGATGAGTCATTTCAAGCCTAAAGTGCAGCAACCTCAAACAGCAGCAAATTATGTTAGAACCAATTTTGAAGTCATGGCAAAGGATATTCATCCTCTGGATCAGATTGAACTACATAAACAAACTAGAGAGATGATTTATTCAACCTTGACTGGTAAGTCAATGATGGCCCAAAGATTACAAAATTCCTTGGATAATACAACTGCTCAACTGCATCTTGAAAAAGCTTCCTCCCAGGCCAAGGACAACAGAATAAAAACTTTGGAAGAAATAATTATTGGATTGGGTCATAATCCTAAGGATATTAAGGCTACAGAAGCCTTGATTAAAAATAAATATGATGATATTGCAGCACTAAGGAAACAGCTAAAGTTGCCACCTTCAAGGCATCCACAGACTACTGAGGTAATAAAGAAAAAATCTGAAGAAGAACTGATGGATTTACTATAGAAACTTAATGAGAAAATGAATGAGACTTAACAAGAACTTGAAAAATCATTAAAGGACAAGTAGGAAGAGTCGAACTCTCCGCCTCCCAACATGATACCAGTAGTCTCAACAGCAGTCCCTTCTACACTTGGGACAACAGTAACACCAAACATCCCAGCATCCACAACAGAAGTAGTCACAGGTACATCAACAACAGGGCAGTTAGCAGGACTAGCACAGGGCAACACTTCCAATTCGAGCACTGAGGAATTAATAAAATCAATGGAGGAATTGAAACTCCAAGTTACAGAGCTCCAGAAAGCAAAAGAACAATTTACTACCTTGGAACAAAAGTATGATCTCTCAAAGATAAGTGTTGCAGAAAAGACAAGAGAGATTAACAGATTAGAAAAATTGGTGAAATCATTAGAAAGGGATCGCACATTGGAGAAATATTTGAAAGAAATCAAAGAAATTCTTTGGACCAACATCACTCAATCGATAAATGATGTCTAGCCATCAATCCAAAT
Source organism: Pinus albicaulis (assembly GCA_034641835.2). Lineage (NCBI taxonomy): Eukaryota > Viridiplantae > Streptophyta > Pinopsida > Pinales > Pinaceae > Pinus > Pinus albicaulis. The sequence goes on along the minus strand of CM076570.1, from coordinate 233,921,825 downwards.
AATGTATGAGCAAAATGGTTTAGTGAAACTGGCTCTAGAAGAATTTCAAAAGACAAGGGAAGAATTAGGGAATATGCCTGAAGAAGCCAACGAGCTCATACAGTTTTTAAATACCAAGAACAGATATCAGCTTGAAGAGTTGGGCATCCAAGACAGAACAGGGACAATTTTGGAGGTAAAAAAGGTTTTTACTAAAAGAACTTTGATGCAAAACTTAGAAAGAAGATGTCATGATATGCAAGAGGAAATCAATGCTTTTACAAAGAGATTGTTGAGACATGAGGTAAAGCACTTATTTCCAATTCAACCTACTTTTTTTAGATACACAGAAACTGATGAGACCTTGAGAAAGCTTCAAAGAACCAGAATACCAGAAGCACAATGGTGGGAAGACATGTTGGATATTCTGTAAAAATATCCTTGGATAAATTTTGATTATTTACTACAGTAAGTAATGGTAAAAAAGATAAACAGAGATCAAACAGGTCAAAGTGTATCAGTACAGGTAAAGAGTATCAGTAAAAACAGAGCAGCCAGCACAGAGTTGCCAAAGAAGACAGCAGCAAGCCAAATCATAGTGCCTGCCTCCAACACATTCATAAAAATAGGAACAGCACAACATCGGTTACCTTTTCTCTTATATACGAGACCATCTGTCTCTATTTTCTTGTAACGTATTCATGAGTCATCCTAAAATATATATCAATCTGTTGGGAGATATTTTTTATAAATTTTTGTATAAATACTCCCTCAATTAGAGTAATGAGGGGGGTGGATTCTTAGACTTTGCTGTAATACTGATTATTTTGGAATAAAGTGTTGTTGGACAAATTTCGCATGGCTAACTGGATAAAGAATTGATGCGAAGGACTTTTCACAGGATTCTTGAGTCAGACAACGGATCAATAAGTCATCTATCTCTTATGTTTTAAAGTTTTATACTTGTTTATTATACCATCTATGTTTTATATCTGAATGATAAACGAAAAAGAATAATTCAGAAAGTGCTTAAGTGCAATCTGTTTTCAATCGTTGTTATTCTTAATGTTTTCCTCTAAACTAGTATGAACAGTGAATTCTTAATTGCTCGTGTTTCCTAGTTTATTCATTTTGATTATTTGGTAAAGAATTTTTAATTTCTCTTTATTAATAATAATTCAAATTCCCTCTTTCAAATATGTTGAAGGATTCTTAATTTCCCTTCACCCATTTCAAGTCCATTCCATTCATTTAGATCTTTAATTGTTCCCTATTTGATTACCTTTCCCTGTGAAACCATCCCTTGTTAAGAAACCAAATCCAGTTAAGCTATCTTTTTTTACTCCATTAGCCCAATGGCCTAAACTATTCAGTCCCACCCCTCTACTATTGAATTTCATCACCCAAACACAATCAAAATCCCTAAACTTTCATAACTAGCCTAATATATTTCAAAAACAAAGCTAAAACTTAAAGAGAGAGCCCTCTCTGGGTACAGATTGGCTAGATTTTGTACCTAAAAATTGGTTTGTGTTTACCTCGGACTCCTTTCCTCTTCCCAACAACTTCAAGGAAAATATGAGTGATAACATAGTGGCAACTCCACTAGGGATCTGAATAATTTTATTGTTACTATTGTTTACTTTATAAACTACAGACGGAGCCTGAAGTTAGCCAGGTAGCCTCTGAATTGCTCTTGCTCTGCAATTGCATAAGTAAATGAACGTTGCTTCAGTCTATCTCCGGTCTAGTTTATGAACTAAACATTCGGTTTCAAACATTTGATCAGTTCCTCTAGTCAAATAAATCTTTAAGAAAATCTAAATCCAATATCTACAACCTCTTAAAGAGATTGTTGAAGTTGTATTGTTAATTCCATTTAAACAAAAACCATAAAAAAAAAAAATCACCTAGAAACCTGGCTTCAGAAAGGACTCATTACACCAGGGCTAATCCTGACCCAAATCCACCACCTGTGTTTGAAAATCCTAATCTGATCCCTAGAATTCTTAGGAGACAGGAGAGCCAAGAAAGTTCTAGTAGTTCTCGACCTCTCTATAGATCAATATTTTGTCCTGTGAAGTGGATTTACCTTGAGGACGAACCTTTTGATGAGCAATTTGAAACCTCTTTATTTGTAAATTTTTTTGAATCTTAGTTGTCCCACTTGGTTCAAGACCCAGTATTTATTGAAGATTTACAACTTGAATTTATTACTTCACATCTTGAAAAACATTCGCAAAACTCTGTACAATCTGAGCTTACCTCTGAAGGAACACCAAATCTTTCTGTGATCACTATAGCCTCTCCAAGTTCATCAACATTTCCTCAAACATCTCAACCTCAAACCACCCCTTCTACCCCTCCATCCACCACTCCCAGACCAACCTCAACTGTTATTTCATCACTACCTATTGCAATGGAAAACAGATATGCTCCTTTGGTATTACCAGCCAATCTAGGGGCTATGCCCCAATACTACCAAAGTAAAATCAATCCTTTTGATGGTTCTGGTACCTACACTGCACAACAACATACTAAAAAAATGACTGATTATTTTGAAATATATGAAATAGATGTTGATGATGTAAGAATGAGAATATTTGTTCAAAGTATCACTGGAGAAGTTAGAACCTAGTTTAGAGCCCTTCCTGCAAATAGTATCACTGACCTGGAATCTCTTTATAGAACGTTTATAAACAGATGGGAAAAGAAGAAAGATCCTCTTCAAATCTTATCATAATATGAAAACCTGAAGAGAGGAACACAAGAAACTGTGCAAGATTACTGCACTAGGTTCAATAATGTTTACAATGCTATTCCTCAAAACCTTAGACCTCCTCCAGATTTAGCATTAACCAAATTCCCTGATGAATTTGATTCTGATATGACATACCGGCTTAGGGAAAGATCTCCTCGGACTTTAGAAGATATGCAAAGTATAGCTGTTAGTGTTGAAGCCAACCTGATATCTAAACGAGCTAAAGCCAGAAGTGAAAAAAGGATACCATTAAAAGAAGAACCCTCAAATTTTGAACAGAAACTGGATGCTATTATTAAAGGGATGGAAAGACTAGGAGATAGAGTAGAAACAATTGAAAGGAAATCTCCTTGGGATGGTCAACCGAGCAATACTTGGAGAAATCCAAATTTTAGAAAGAACCAAAACCAAAACACTAGAAAGACTGGTCCTGACCAAAACATTAGGCCCCCATTCCAGGAAAATTATGCTGAAGCCTCAAATTCTGATGAACCAACAGAAGATACTCAAATAAACAACTTAACTGGACGCAATAATGAACAGGAAGTTTTCTTGACCCAAGATGATCAAGAAGCTCACATTCTTAAACAATTCCAAACTCATTCAGGAGAGTAATTTGACTTCAAGGAGGGATATGATACAGCCATTATGAAGTCCACAAGCAATATAATCTGAGGAGCAGAAGAGTTTATGTCCCTGAAACAAATAAACATAAAGCTACAAAACAGCCCCTCAAAGCTAAAACCAATACTACCCCTGTACATATTCTTTCTAGATCAGATCCTAATCCTGCTAATCCAATCATTGAAGATGTATCTGACAATCAACCTAATAACATACAACTCTCAAATACCCTTCCTCCCAAAGGAAATGTAGAGGAACCTCTAGAAGTTTATTCAGAAAGAACCTCAGCCCACAACCCCACTCTTGAGAAGGAGAAAAATACAGAAAATACAGAAGATAAAGAGAATCCAACTTTCCGAAATACAAGAACTCAAACTGAAAAACATTTTAATCTGGAGGCTGAAATAGGCAAATTAAAAATAGTTGTTCCATTGTCTGAATTAGCTAAACATGATGTCTACAGAAGTCAAATCAATAGATCACTCAAGATCACTGGAAGTGAAGACTCAGTAGATGTTTTTGATGATCAACCTAAATTACTCTTTGGCCCTGAAGTAAATGGAAAACCAGTTAATGGAGGAACTCCTCCATTCTATGTGAGTTTAAACATACATGATAAAATACTTCATAATACCATGCTTGATTCCGGGGCATCTCACAATTTAATGCCCAAATCTGTAATGGAGAAATTAAACCTAGATATCACCAGGCCATACAAAGATCTCTTTTCTTTCGATTCAAGTCAGGTGAGATGTTTAGGATTAATCAAAGACTTTTGTGTTTCACTGGTTCAATACCCTGTAAAAACAATCTTGATGGACATAGTAGTAGCAGATATTCCTCCAAAATATGGCATGCTATTGTCTAGATCTTGGGGTGCAAAACTTCAAAGATCTCTTCAACTCGACATGTCATACGCTACTATTTCAGTGTTCGGGCACCCAAAGAAACTATACAGAGAAAATTTAATGAAATATGTAGTTAGTAGTCAGGAGAAATTCGAAAATTTCCCCATCTACTCAGTACACTCTGATATGGATTCATTTATTCTTTATAATGTTGAAATTGATCCTCCCACTGAATTAGAAGTTCCAACAACAGAACCAAAAGAAATTACAATTGAAAAATCTAGTGTTCAAATCCAGGAGATCTCTAAGAACAATGAAACATCAGATACCTAAGAGAAACCAAAAGAAAGTAAAAAATCAAATCTCACTGTTAAAAAAGTTCCTGAAACTCCTGATACCAATTATGAACATGAAATTCTTTGGAATTTAGAATTTGATGGTTTAGTTAACAAATTAGGAGCAGGAGCTGGAGTTTGGGTGCACAACCTTGAAAATGATCATGCTGAAGGCCATGCCTACAGATTAAACTTTAAGTGCACCAATAATATGGCGGAATATGAAGTTCTTTTTCTAGGTCTTAAACTTGTCAAAATATTAGGGGCAATTAGAGTATCTGTCATAGGAGATTCTGATTTAATCATTCAACAGATCAAAGGACACTATCTCACAAACGATCCCAGACTGAGAGAATATAGAGGAACAGTTGTGGAGATACTCAATACTTTTCTACAAGCTCAGCTTGCTAAAATCCCAAGAAAACAGAACTTGCACGCCCATAGTCTGGCAATGTTTGCCAGCACCTGTAAATTACCATTCGAACCCAATCATCAGTTCACAGCTAAGATTAGACACAGACCAGCCATACCTAACAATTTTAAGAACTAGCAAGTGTTTTTCAAGTGATGAGCAGGTTAACAATTTCCTAAATTTAGAGAAAGAATTTTCTAACAGTAACATAGATGAAGATACAGTCATTGAATTTGATCAAACAAATGAGAAAGAAATGGACATTTTAGAAGAAAGTAAAATTAAAATGCTTCATCCAACAAAATTCACCAAAAAAGAAATGCAGGACCTTAAACAAATGGATGTTGATGAGATTATTGAAGGAGAATCTGAGGACATTAATTTAAAAGACAATCATTTGCCTAAAGGATTAACTCCTCTGGAAGATCTTTTTAATTCTAACGATATTCCAAAGAAACCTAAGATGGAACCATTGAAAGTAGATATTGAGGAATATAACTTGGGAACTGAAGAAAATCTGAAAATGATAAAGTTATCTAAATCTTTGCCTCCTGACCAAAAACCAAAATATGTTGAACTAGTGAGAGAATTTCAGGATGTCTTTGCCTGGAGTTATAAAGACTTGAAATCATATGACACCTCTATAATTCAACATACAATACCTCTAAAAGAAAATCAGAAACCATTCAAACAGAAACTCAGAAGAATTAACCTTGTACTACTGCCCTTAATTGAAAATGAAATCAAACGAATGTATGAAGCAGGGATAATTGCTCCCATTAGGTTTTCAGAGTGGGTGTCTAATTTAGTACCTACTAGGAAGAAAACTGGAGAGATCAGATTATATTTTGATTTAAGAAATGTGAATAAGGTTTCTTTGAAGGATAATTACCCTTTGCCCAAAATGGATCACATTTTACAAAGGGTAGTAGGTGCTTCTAGGATTTCTCTTCTAGATGGGTTCTCAGGATACAACCAGATTCTGGTTCATCCTGATGACCAGGAAAAAATGGCTTTCACTACACCATGGGGCACATTTAAGTATGTTAAAATGCCATTTGGACTTAAAAATGTAGGAGAAACCTTCCAAAGAGCAATGGACATCGCATTTCCAAAGGAAATTCATGATTTTCTTGTTATATATCTGGATGATTTAACTGTGTTTTCTAAATCAGATCAGCAGCATTTGGACCATCTCAGACAATTATTCCTAAAATGCAGAAAATTTGGTATCTCTTTGAATCCAAAGAAGTCCCTGTTTGTTCTAGAGGAAGGTAAAGTCTTAGGCCATATCATCTCCAAAGATGGTATTAGAATTGATCCTGCTAGAATAGAAGCTATACTGCAGATACCTCACCCTAGAAATGTCAAAGAACTTCAAGCTTTCCTAGGAAAAAAAAAATTTGAGAAGATTCATATCTAGCTTAGCTGAACTAATTAGATTGCTTAATAATATGTTAAAAAAGGATTCAAGTATTAAATGGACAGTAGAAGCCAAACAAGCGTTTGAAGAAATTAAAATGGCTTTGACCAGAACACCGGTCCTTACAAGTCCACAATTTGATAGAGACTTCATAATATTTTCATTTGCATCAGAACACACTATAGCAGTTGTTTTATTACAAAAGGATGATCAAGGATGTGAGAAACCTATAGCCTTTTTTAGTAAAGCACTAAGAGATGCATCATTAAAATACAACATCATGGAAAAACAAGCTTTTTCACTCGTAAAAGCCATTAAAGACTTTAGAGTCGACATATTTTATTCCCATGTGATAGGCTATGTACCAAATGTTGTTGTCAAATACATCCTAACTCAGGATAGAATTGAAGGCAAAAGAGGTAAATGGATTGCTACCATATTAGAGTATGATATTGAAATAAAACCTGCAAAGCTTATAAAAGGACAGGGATTGACCAAACTCATGACAAAAAAAAAAATTCAAGCCCTGTACATTAATGAACTGGATAACGAACAGGAGATGGCAACTCCACAAATCAGTTAGGCCTTCTTAGATTCGCCTTGGTATGCTGATATAATTTATGTACTGTTAAACCTGCAAGCTCCTCCAAGGTTATCCAGAACAAAGAAAAGGTTTTTAAAGATGACATCTTCAAAGTTTTGTATTTTAGATAATTTTATTTTTTGGAAAAATCATGAAGGTATTCTATTGAATTGTTTATTAAAAGATGAAGCTAACAAGGCTCTCCATGAATTTCATGCAGGAGACTGTGGTGGACACCTTTACTAGAAATCAACTGCAGACAAGATCCTAAGGGCTAGATTTTATTGGCCAACCTTGTTCTCTGATGTAAAGAAATTTTTCACTGCTTGCCATAAATGTCAAATTTTTGAAGGCAAGAGAAAACTATTACCTTTACCCCTGAAACCAATTTCCACAGAAAAACCTTCCAATAATGGGGTCTGGACTTTATTGGAGAAATCCATCCTCCGTATTCTGACCAACACAAATGGATCCTCACTGCCACGGACTATTTCACCAAATGGATAGAAGCAATTCCTTCCAGACAAGCCAATGACACTGTGATCATAGGATTCTTAGAAACCAATATATTATCAAGATTTGGTTGTCCTGATAAAATCATCACTGATAATGTTGCTGCTTTCAAATCCAAGAAGATGATAAGTTTCTGTAACAAGTATCATATCACCTTAAGTCATTCCACAGCCTATTACCCTCAAGGTAATGGACTGGATGAGTCCTCCAACAAGAGTCTCATTAATATTATTAAGAAATTATTGGAGGAAAACAAGAAAAATTGGCACAAGAAACTTACAAATGCACTATGGGCAGACAGACTCACCACCAAAAAATATATTGGAACCAGTCCTTATGAGTTAGTCTATGGCATGGAGGTTGTATTTCCTTCATCTTTAGGAGTTCCTGTAATGAAATTACTTCAAGAAGCTCAGGTTGAACCAAATGATATTCAAAGGACGATAAACCAGACCATCAATCTGCAGCAGACCAGAGAGGAAGTATATTAGAGATCCCAAGTATTGCAGGAGAAACTAAAGAAGATATTTGATAAAAGAACCAAGGCCGAAGATTTCCAACTTGGAAACAAAGTATTAAGATGGGATTCCAAAAGAGAGGATAAGGGAAAACATGGGAAGTTTGACTTCCTATGGAAAGGACCTTATATTATCCATGCCTTACAAGGAAACAATACATATTTTTTGAAAAACTTGGATGGTACAGAAACTGAAGATGGGCCAATTAATGGTCGAATGTTGAAACATTACTTTGATCCTATTTATTAGAATATCCTGATTTTTAACATGTACATACTATATCCTTTGTAATGTCATAGTTTTGATTGGATAGTAACTTGCTGGAGTTAAAGCCCGAAGAGAAGGCCCTAAGCTTCAGAAGTATCACTGTCATACATACAATAAAGCAACAAGCAGAAGAAGATTCCATAGTTCAGTCAAAATCATTCTGAGGACAACTGACCTACTGTTCTTGACTTTTCACCGGGAAAAGCCATCCCCATGTGGAGCCAGTGTTATGCTCCTATACCAATAGGTGTCATATATCATGATTGACTTGATGGGCTATGTAATATGTTCATACCTTTCCTTGTTGCAAAGGTTTTCCATATTGTCAAAAAAAATCAAAAAATTTAAAAAAAAAAATGTAAAGAGGGTATACCCTAAAAGAAAAATCAAAGGGTGAAAAGAATAAAAAATGGCCAAAAGAGTAAAAGAAAATGAACCCCACCAAAAGAAAGGCCAAGGAAAGTGTGCAAGTCTAAATGCCACTAATTTTTGCTCTTGTGTAATAAACAAATTGTGTGCAACTTGTATCCTATGCCACAATTGGTGAACAATCAAACAGTTTAAGCTTGGCTTGTTCATATTTCAATTTTATGTTTTAGAGATAGAGAATAAAATCTGACCAAACTTTTTAATCTTGGCATATAAGTAGATAGGTAGAGTAAATAAAAGGAGCTCAACAGCTTAATCTGAGCCCTTGTATGTAATAAGGTTAGACTTAGATAGATTTCTACATGTAAAAAAAAAGAAACTGTGATAAGGGTTTGCCAGTCTAAGTGCACCCTAATAAAGAAGAAAAAATGCTAGGTTAAAGTAGGTAGGGTAGGTAGATGATGTTGCAGAATTACATGTGATGAATAATGGCTCTAAATGTGTTAATCCTTACTTTCATCACAAGTGCAAGGCAGACATTACACTGAAAGAATTTCAAGCAAAACAAAGTCAAGTGATTAACTTCCCTTCTCATTTTTCCCTAAAAATTTCACTAATTTCCCCTGAGTACTAAGGCATTTGAAAATTAGAGGGGCTCAAGGCATTTCCTTGACTTTTGGAGGGACCGGACCCTCGGCCCAATAATTTAAAAATCCTAAGTACTTAAAGCCATTCATAAGTCATTCATTCACTTCCAAAAAATCTTTTCCTAAGTAAAATTCTATTTTACTTAGGGAAATTGCACAATATCTCATAAAAACCCTTTTTCATTCAAGCATAAGTTAAATACATAATTTTAATGTGTATACTTAGCGCTTTTCATTCACTTTCACATATTAACTTTTAACTTTATTATTTAATTCCCTATATAAATCAGCCCATTCCCGTATTATTATAATTATATAAAATCCCCAAATATTATATATCCCGCCCCTTGGTTGAAATATAACTGTAATACTGTGTTAAATCGGATTAATTAGTTAAATCTGTAACTAATTAAGAGCCCGACTCTCTGCCACATTAAAAAATGATTAATTAACCCTCACAGTTAATTAATAACTTATCCCACCAATCATATTCCTCCCGATATAATTAAAATATTAAATTGTATTCGGCCCAAACTTGTTAATTCCCCGTCATCTCGCCTCCCTGATAGTCGTCCGATCAACCCCTCCACATCCAATGGCTGTCGTCCATATCGCAGCACCCCCCACGACCGAACGATAGCGCGCGATCACTAAGCGGTTTTGTAAACAGTACCCCGCGACGGATCGCAAAGTCTATGTGATCGTTGGCTCCCAGCTAAATACCACCTATCCCCAAAAGCGGTGCGATGCATACTGCTTACCGCCCTCCGCATACGACAAAACCCTTTTCCTGCGTACATCATCCGCCCAAAAAATAAAAACCCCCGCCAACCTTGACTTTGTGAATAAAACAAACAAATACACGTCATTTTCATTATTCTTTGCTGCGACCAGTGTTCCCATGCAAAGAATGTCAAAGCCAACTGTCGAAGATTTCCAACCACCACCTTGCTAAGAAAATTGCAGCTGAACAGTCCAGAAGTTGCCAACAGTCGCCTACACCTATTTTCATCACAATTCACTTCCCGGAAACAGGTATTTATCCAATTTCCGTCAAACCCTGCAAGTCTTGGTTTTTTATTTAATTCCACAGAAAAAGACTAATAAACAGTACAATTCGGTCTTTATTTCACTCCATAAGTTCCCAAACTTGTAATTTTGCCCATTTCTCCATCAAAAACCCAAATTCCTTTCTGAATCCACAAGAACCAGAAATGGAAACCCCTGTGGCTTTGAATGTTGCACCTCTGAATGCCCCCCATAAATATTTAGACTATCTACCTCTAACGGATAGGGATTTCCAGATAAAAGACCTCATCCTTAGTGAAAATCCTCTCAGACTATTTTGCCAATGCAGAAATAATTACCTAAGCGGCTCTGATATTTTTGGACTATGGGAATCCAACCTTCCTATGTATCTTTTACCCTCAGTTCATGTTTTTCGTGAAATAATTTATCATTTCCATGCCAATTTTTATGGCCTAAATCTACCTCAGGCTGAGAAAGGCAGAATCTAAGGTAACATCAAACCATGCTTAACCTAGTAGCTAGCGCTACCAGATCGGGAGAGAGCTCTCTCCTTGTCAATCTCAGCAAAAATAATCAGTGAGGCTTGAGATGACTTGAATAAAGGCTAATTTTAGGCTAGGTATATATGTAAAAGAGTTAAATTTGATTTTGAGGGTGTTTGTTGGATCAAAGGGAAGGGCAGATTTTGGGTCTGGGGAATGAGGCCTAGTTTTTGCAGAGATCTGAATGGGGCAAGGTAGGCAATTGTTTTGACATTTCAATTTTGAATGAAATGGATAGCTCAGACCAGTGAGGAGTTGAAGAGGGCAAGAAACTTTCAGGAATCCTCTTCAAACATTTGAAAACATAGAAAATTAAACAAACCCTAGGTAGAGCACTGCAAATTTTAATGAATTCCACCTTTATCCTTGTTTGTTTAACTTAAGAAGAAACAAGAGGGAAAATGATACACATGAAACACCAGTAGACTTACATTAACAAAGATAAACACATCATCAAAACAAAGAGCCACATGAATCCCAAGGAGTGTTGCAAACCCTGGTCTATTCCTTTGCCAAACTGCAGAGATGAATGTACAATGATGCTCAAAGAAATCCCAAGTGTCCAACCATGCTAATGACTGAAAAACTACAAGATATAGACAACACTAACTCATACCCAGCCTCTAAGGGTCGAATTCACAATTTTAGGAGTTTTTTCAACAATATCTAAACTGACAACTGGAAAATAGGCAGTGGAACAGCTTGCCTCTATAAGATAGGAAACTGATTCATTAAGTTGCAATTCACCTTTTGATGGATGAATCTACCTCCATGAGTAAAAATTTAACAAAATTACATCAAGATTCATCAAACTACATCCAATTACATCATGAGTTTAACATTTGGAAGTAAGAAAGTCAAAATATCAAAAACTAAGCGAAAAACAGAGTTACTGAGTCCAAAATGAGCAAAAATCCCCAATGCGCCGCACCTGATTTCTTTATGTGTCGTGCCAGTTTGGAGCTGATTTTGAAGGCCTTCCCGGTGTCCAAATTAGCTAAAAATGGGCTTGTTGGAAAGGAATTCCTGTCTAATTTCCAACACAAGTGGAATTTCTGAATTTGGCTTCCATTTTCTCCTCCAAAAATGAGTCCTCCCAACACTGCTTCCTGTGTGTCCAAAAAGGGGTAGAAAGGTCCATTTTAGGGTGTTTTTGACCCTTTTGGAAGCCCAAAACCTGTCAAAATATCTTGGCCATGAATAGGCATGCATAATTTTCCATGAAAAATCCAAAAATGTAAATTTTTCACCAAAAGGATCCCCCAATCATAAGCGTGCGCCAAGTGGCGCGGCGCATAGAGCTGAAAACTCTGTTTTGTTTAAGGCAAAATTTCCAAAATTCATCTCAATGTGTAGCGCCTTTTTGCAGGAGACTTTTGGAGGCCTTCCCGGTGTCCAAATTGGGCGCAGGATAGCTCGTTGGAAATATTATTGAGTATAATTTCCAACCCAACTATAATTTTTCAATTTGGAGTTCATTTTCCCTGTCAAAAATCAAATCTCCCCAGACTAGTCAAAATGTGCAAAATGAGGCTACCTCAAGGCAGAGTGCTGTTGCAATCAACTTTTGAAGGTCTTACTCAACTCCAAATTGAGCTCATGATATCTCATTGGAAATCTCTTTGTGTCTAGTTATCATTTGACTCATCAAGCAAGTCATTTGGCCAACCAATCTAGGAGAAAACTTGATTTTCCCAAGGTCACTTCAGAGGTGCATCAATTCTTCTGAGGCAACTATATTTTTGACATTGCTATAAAACCATGACCCCTGTGTAAAACGTGAAGGAGGTTTTTCTTCCCTGGCCTATTGTGAACAAAAACCTCTCTCAGTTTTTCCAAATTCTTCTTTTCTTGCTCAGAAACATCATTGGAGTAAAACCTATCCCGATGTGTGGAACAAGGGATTTGTCGAAATGAAGTGAAATGAAGGGGATAAGGGGCTTCTAAATTCTTGAGAAAATTTTGGGAAGTAGGGAGGGATGTTAGGAAGCAGGGGAAAGTGGAATTTCAAAGATTGAGTGAGGGGAAGGGGTCCAAAATGGCAAAACACAGGCCTAGCCTAGAAAATTGTCAAGTTGTAGCAAGAAACTAGGGTTTGTGCGAAAATGAGGAATTTGGGGGATCTCGGTGATGGGAAGTGTTTAATAAGGTACATTAAGGATAGGGGAAGGTGTATGAACATCAGGATACAATTTTTTCTGATGATTTGACCATCCAAGAGAAATTACCTCCAAAACCCTAGGAGAGGGAAATGAACCTTACCTAGGCAAAACTGAAGCATGAACAAGGTGTAAAATGGCCCAGTGAAACTTGAAATGATGATGAAAACCCTCTGAATGATGGTACACTCAGCTGAATGGTGACATGGACCGACATGTGGACAACTTTGAAAGGAGTGAAAACAAACCCTAGACCTAATACCTAGTGACCAAATTTTACTTGAAGACTCACTGAAATGATAAAATTTGACCTTGATACCTTAAAATCACTTTGTAAGAGCATGTTTTATCACTGGAGGAAGGCTAAAAAGACTGACACTAACACCAATTACAATCCTAATCAACGAGCAGTCATGTCCCCAAGTCAAACCATTATTTTCCCAGTAACTGCTCAATCCATCAATGAAATGTTACAATTTCATCCCGGTCAAGCCCTGACTCCCCTTTCCATGGGAGATTTGCTTGAAAAATCCACAAATTTATCCCAAGAAGAACTGAATCGTCTCTGCCAAACTTTCATGCTACAAGCACATCAACCCAAAGGCCCGCCTCCTTGTGGATATACCTTTTTCACATATATGGGCAGACTCATATTGAATATGATATCTTCAGTAATGAGATTCAACACTAGAGAATACGTTGATAAGTTAACCCTAGTGTTGTTGTCAGTTTTTACTCCTGGACAGACCCCTGCTGTCAAATATGAATTTGCCTCCTACATTGCTGATAAGATTCATGACCAGTTCATGAGATTGGAAGATGAAAGAGTTTTCAAATACTCTATGTTATATACCATCTTATGCTTTATTATCAATCAGAGAATTTCCCCTTCCATGTCATGAAAATTGACACCAAAGGAAATCCAAGGTCTGTAATCTTTTGGTCTGCAATCTTCCATAATTCCTTTGAGTCTCCTTATTCTTACAATGAGTTCATTGACCTATTTGTGCACCCTGCAACCACCTTATTAATAGGAGTTTCCCCTCCTAGAGTCAATAGTGATATGAAGAAAATCCTCCAACTTTCCAAGCAATACAGGATAGGTGATTGGTACCTATACAAGAATCATACAGAAATTAGGATATATGGGTGTGAGCCCTGTCCTTTCAAGCTACCAAAGTATGTTCCAATGAGGCTCTTTGCCTTAGAATATTTCAGACAAATGATAAATTCAGACATAGTCCATTTTTGTAATGCCAAGAATAAATCTCAGCTCAGAATCAAGAGTCAATTAGGTCCTTTTGTCTGTAATACTAGGGATGCAGGGAAAGAAGCTGAAAGAATTCTAGAAGACTTTCTCAAATTGCAAAAAAATTTCTGTTGGGTACCTTATGATCCTAATAGCTTTATTTGTGATAGGAGAATGAAAAACAGATTGTCACCATACCTTCACCATAGAATTCCAGAGATTGAACAATTTGCAAATATGGATGATGGATGGAAGGGACCTTAGTAGAACAAGATAGTGAACAGGTCAATGTTGAGAATGTTATGAAAGATCTTGAGAAAATACTTGACTTTGATTCTTTTGGGTAGGTACAAAGACTAGGAATTGGTCCTTCCTCTGCTGGAACCTCTCAGCAAAATTTTCAAGAAACCAGTGCACCAGCCACAGTAACATCCAAAGAGAAGGAAAAGGAAACTAGTACACAGGTCACAGAGCAATTTACAATGTCAGAGCAGCCTGAAACTTCCAAGGAACAGGCCCAAATACAGACTTCTCCCACTCAGATCAATGTGGCAAAAATTTCAATTTTGCAAACTCCTCTCAATGAAGAAAAAAATAAAAATAGAGATGCAGAAACAGCTACCCCTATTAGTGGACCTTCAGAAAAGCTTGGTATCAAAAGACAAAGATTAAATCCTCTCTCAGAAGAAGAATTTGTTCAAGAAACCACTGATAGTCAGAGGATAGAAGAGTTAGACAGCCATCAAACATTCACAATTAGTGGGACATCCACCAACTCACAGAGAAAAGAGCTTGAAAGACAACAAAGTGCAGAAGTATCTTCCTTTAAACCACCAGTGAAGGATGCTTGGGATATTAAGAAAACATTTATAAACATAAAAGCCAGAAATGATCCATTAAGACTTCAAGTTTATAATCAATATTTGAAGATGGCTCCCAAAAATCAACAGAGATTGATGTCAGCCTATGACATCGAGGAAGGTAAAATGGTGATGAGCCATTTGAAGCCTAAAGTGCAGCAGCCTCAAATAGCAGCAGATTATGTTAGAACCAATTTTGAAGTCATGGCAAAGGATATTCATCCTCTAGATCAGATTGAACTACATAAACAAACTGGAGAGATGATTTATTCAACCTTGACTAGTAAGTCAATGATGGCCCAAAGATTACAAAATTCCTTGGATAATACAACTACTCAATTGCATCTTGAAAAAGCTTCCTCCCAGGCCAAGGACAACAGAATAAAAAATTTGGAAGAAATAATTATTGGATTGGGTCATAATCCTAAAGATATTAAGGCTACAAAATCCTTAATTAAAAAGAAAGATGATGATATTGTAGCACTAAGGAAACAACTAAAGTTGTCACCTTCAAGGCATCCACAGACTACTGAGGTAATAAAGAAAAAATCTGAAGAAGAACTGATGGATTTACTCTTGAAACTTAATGAGCAACTGAATGAGACTGAACAAGAACTTGAAAAAGCATTAAAGGACAAGCAGGAAGATTCGACCTCTCAGCCTCCCAACGTGATACCAGTAGTCTCAACAGCAGTCCCTTCTACACTTGGGACAACAGTAGCACCAAACATCCCAGCATCCACAACAGAAGTAGTCACAGGCACATCAACAACAGGACAGTCAGCAGGACTAGCACAGGGCAACACTTCCAATTTGAGCACTGAGGAATTAATAAAATCAATGGAGGAATTGAAACTCCAAGTTACAGACCTCCAGAAAGTAAAAGAACAATTTGCTACCTTGGAACAAAAGTATGATCTCTCAAAGATAAGTGTTGCAGAAAAGACAAGAGAGATTAACAGATTAGAAAAATTGGTGAAATCATTAGAAAGGGATCTCACATTGGAGAAACATTTGAAAGAAATCAAAGAAATTCTTTGGACCAACATCACTCAATCAATAAATGATGTCTGGCCATCAATCCAAATAATGTATGAGCAAAATGATTTAGTGAAACTGGCTCTAGAAGAAGTTCAAAAGGCAAGGGAAGAATAAGGGAATATGCCTGAAGAAGCCAACGAGCTCATACAGTTTTAAATACCAAGAACATATATCAGTTTGAAGAGCTGGGCATCTAAGACAAAACAGGGACAATTTTGGAGGCAAAAAATGTTTTTATTAAAAGAACTTTGATGCAAAACTTAGAAAGAAGATGCCATGATATGCAGGAGGAAATCAATGCTTTTACAAAGAGATTGGATATTTTGCAGAGTAAAGGGTTTCCAAGTCCTTTAATTTCTCATGATAAACTAATGAGTCATCAAAGCTATGTTGAGAAATTGAATAAATATGCAGACAACCAGGCCAGTTCATCGACAAGTTCATCAGCAGCAAAAGTGTTGCCTACAGGCAAAATTCTTCATGACAATCTGGAAAATTTGTTTTATCTCGAACATGAGGTAAATCACTTATTTCCAATTCAGCCTAATTTTTTCAAATACACAGAAACTGATGAGACCCTGAGAAAGCTTCAAAGAACCAGAATACCAGAAGTACAATGGTGGGAAGACATGTTGGATATTCTGTAAAAATATCCATGGATAAATTTTGATTATTTACTACAGTAAGTAATGGTAAAAAAGATAAACAGAGATCAAACAGGTCAAAGTGTATCAGTACAGGTAAAGAGTATCAGTAAAAACAGAGCGGCCAGCACAAAGTTACCAAAGAAGACAGCAGCAAGCCAAATCATAGGGCCTGCCTCCAGCACATTCATAAAAATAGGAACAGCACAACATCGGTTACCTTTTCTCTTATCTACGAGACCATCTGCCTCTATTTTCTTGTAACGTATTCATGAGTCATCCTAAAATATATCTCACTCTGTTAGGAGATATGTTTTATAATTTTTTGTATAAATACTCCATCAATTAGAGTATTGAGGGGGGTGGATTCTTAGACTTTGCTGTAATACTGATTATTTTGGAATAAAGTGTTGTTGGACAAATTTTGCATGGCTAGCTAGATAAAGAATTGATGCGAAGGACTTTTCATAGGATTCTTGAGTCAGACAACGGATCAATAAGTCATCTATCTCTTATGTTTTAAAGTTTTATACTTGTTTATTATACCATCTATGTTTCATATCTGAATGATAAACGAAAAATAATAATTCAGAAAGTGCTTAAGTGCAATCTGTTTTGAATCGTTGTTATTCTTAATGTTTTCCTCTGAACTAGTATGAACAGTGAATTCCTAATTGCTCTTGTTTCCTAGTTTATTCATTTTGATTATTTGGTAAAGAATTTTTAATTGCTCTTTATTAATAATCATTCAAAGTCCCTCTTTTGAATATGTTGAAGGATTCTTAATTTCCCTTCACCCATTTCGATTCCATTCCATTCATTTAGATCTTTAATTGTTCCATATTTGATTACCTTGCCCTGTGAAACCATCCCTTGTTAAGAAACCAAATCCAGTTAAGCTATATTTTTTTACTCCATTAGCCCAATGGCCTAAACTATTCAGTCCTACCCTCTGCTATTGAATTTCATCACCCAAACACAATCAAAATCCCTAAACTTTCATAACTAGCCTAATATCTTTCAAAAACAAAGCTAAAACTTAAAGAGAGAGCCCTCTCTGGGTACAGATTGGCTAGATTATGTACCTAAAAGTTGGTTTGTGGTTACCTCGGACTCCTTTCCTCTTCCCAACAAATTCAAGGAAAATATGAGTGATAACAGATTGGAAGACCTTTCTTTGCTGGGATGCCAAAACCTTAGGGGGGAGTCGATAATCTGGAATGGTTTTAAACAAACATGGCCTTGTTTCTTTGCTAATTTAAAATGGCAATTTGGTGACGGGGCCAAGATATTAATCGGACACTCTGGGCTGTGTGGGTCACCAATCTCTGTCCCTCTTAGTGCCAATCTCATTCAGCAGCTCAATGGAAAGGGGCATTTCTTTCTAGTTCAAACAGTAAAATAATCACTCAAAGGGAGCCCAAGATGGAAGACAGTTGAGGATTTAAATTTGCAGGGGCATCTAAAGGAGGAATGGGAGGAGTACAATGATGAATTAAGGAGACAGGGGCATCTAATGAATAGAGGAGGAGATGAGGTTGTTTGGAGGGGACAGACAAAATTCAATATGTCGGTTGTAAGGGACTCCTACAGAAATTTACTGAGCACAACAGCCACAATCGCAGAGATTAGTGTCTATAGGAAAATATGGAAGAATAGTGCACAAACAAGGATGAATATTTTCCTGTGGCTGGTTCTTTGGGGGAAAAATATAACATGGGATGCCCTTCAAAAGAAAGGCTAGATTGGGTCTGGTTTCTGAAAATTATGCATGGGAGGAGCTGAGAATAATTATCATATTTTTTGTGACTGTGTCTTTTCAAGGAGAGTGATGGAAATTCTGGGAAGTTTTTTCAAGCTGAAGATTCTAGCTCTGTCAAACACAATAGATTTTATCTTATGGTGGCACAAAAGAAATGCATCATTGAGGAATATTCCAACGATTTATCACTGGCATATTTGGTGTGGTAGGAATAAGTGGATATTTGAGGAAGAATGTTGTAGCCTGAAGAATATTGCAAGCTTTGTCTTTCAAAATTGGGATGCTACAAAGATTTCATTGAGACCCCTTGTGGATATGTCAAGAAGATTGAGACCGCATGAGATTCACTTTCCAGGGGGTTTCTTTGACGGAGCCTCTCAACAATCTCAGTGCGGGTGTGGAGCTTGGTTGATGATCTCACCAAATTGCCATTATAAAATTTACTGGTATGGAGGTTCACGAACTAATATGAGGGTGGAAGTCCTTGCACTATGGGGTTTAATGTGGTTTGTAAATCATCTAAGTGTTGAGGATTTGTGGGTATATGGAGATTCAAAAGTACTCATAGGTCATCTTAATAAGGGTACTGCATTAAACTCAGGAAACTTGAAGGCATGGTTGGATAGGATCAAGCACTTAAGAACATCTTTCTCCTTTATACAGTCCAATCATATTTTTAGGGAGAAAAAATTTCAGGCAAACAGATTATTGAAGAAAGGTTTGCAGGGTGTTTTTGGAGATATGGATTATTCGCTTTATGATTCAATAGGACAGGGAGAAACAGGGATGGTAAAGTTCTGTTAGGCTCATGGTAGTCCTCAGTTTTTTTTTGGACAAATGGTCATGGTAATAGATGTTATAGGATGGTTTTGTTTTATCATATCTCAAATGGCAATCGAAGTGATATGGTAAGATGATGGAGAAGAGACAAAAGAACGGGTTTGGAAATCTCAGAAATACTTTGATGGTCTCAGATAATTCTGGGGAGGGCATGACTGGTGCATGTTTTGATGATCTCGTTTTTGTTTGAAAATTGAATTTCTGCTTGGACTATTTACTATGTAAGAGCCTCGGTCTAACTTCTAGCTGTGTGATAGTTGTTTAAAAAAAGTTAATGTTTTGATCTGGAACTGTTCCATATGATGAAAATGAATGTATTACTTTTGGAGAAGTATTTAACTCTTGATCTCATACATAATATAAACCAGAAGTTTTTTCTGCTGGAAAAAAAAAAGTTATAGATTTTGGAAAGTTTTTCTAATTCATTTTTCTAAAATTTAATAAAGATTTATCAACATTACAAATTTAAAATCTAAATTTTCAAGTCACAGCTGAATCTATATAGACAATTAAAAACTAATTTTAAAACACATTTAAGGGAAACCACAAATAGTCGAGGCAACACCCTACCCGGGGAAAGATAAAATAGACGAAACCCATTATTATTATTTATTTAAATGTTTATGAGTGGCCACTATATTTATTGAATAATTGATTCAGACTAAGGGACTGGTTCGAAGAGGATTTTTTTGACCTGCTCTTTAATTTCCATATCAGGTGAAAGCGTGAAACCGTCTCCTTTTTGGTAAAATAGCTCAAAACCCAGCCTCTTGCAATTGTCGAGTACGCATTTGGCATTTAGAAATTCACCCTTCAAATCTGCGAGGGAGTTTTCCATAAGACTATAAACATGTTTGAGAGCTTCTTCCTCTGAAAATTTTGGATGGTCCTTTATGTAACATTGTATGGCAGAGGCCAACTCTCCTCGACGTCTCTATGCCTTCACATAATTAATTAGCAACCGTTCAATTAAATTGCAAGTGATTAAGGTCATGGACTATACATTGGAATATCAGATATTGAGTACCCTGCCTAGTATGTTTTGGTATCGTTTATCAGGCACCCTCTCAAGCACATGAGATATGCAAATTTGGATCGATAATAAATTTGGGAAAGCATGTAATCTATAAGAACCTCTTGAGTGAAAATAACACTAATGAGAACCATAGTTTCCTTTTCTACTAATACAGTAGCGGTCTCTATGTATTCATTGAAGGACGGCAAATATTCAACTTTGGACCATTCTTATTCTTTGGTGAAAGCTTCAAGTTGGATCCCCACTACCATATACCATATTACCAATAAATCCATAATCAATATTTAATTACCTCTATATAGGAAATGAAAAGCTCCTCTAATATCAAACCAAACTTGTAAATTACTTAATACATACTAAATTTCGAATGTAACCTAACACGTCGTGCCCCTTTCTCTTGTGCCCTTCTTCTGCTATTTCATTAACCAAATTGTAAAGACCCAGGAAGCATATTTTCATGTGTTCTGGTATTGGGGTGTAAAAGAGAGTGATCCCATATGAATCAAAGAAAAATAATAGGCATGTGTTTAGAATCATAGAAAGTTTTTCCTTTCATATATTCTTATTACATACAAAGAAATTAAATCTCCACCTTTTAACTGCTTCATTGAATAGTTTGATGTCTTCAACAGATCCATGTGCATCATATAGATCATCTAAAATGACAATGCAGATGCTATATTTCATATAAACAGCTCTACACGTAGCGAGTTCTGGTTCAAACATAGTAGACACCAATGAGAAAAATATTTCAGCCACACATTATTGAGCTCTTTGAAAGCTGATGATTTCCACCACCTAATTTGTGTTAAAAATATTTTAAGGAAAAGGAAATTATTTTCCTCAACACAGAGTTCACACACAGTTGCGGAAATGAAATTAACTAAGACAGCACAATTGCGGAAGTTTACACAGAGTTGTAGAACTCACTTAATCCAGAGCATACAGTTGCAGAAATCAAATTATGAGAGTCCTCTTTTAAATATAGAGTGGCGGAGATTAAAATCTCAACTATACGGGAGATAATAATATCAATTAATTTTACTCGCGGTGAAATAGAGTAAAACAGAGTGTTGCGGTAAGAACGATACGTGAAAATTCCATAACCATATCGTTACTAACCAAACTTTAAATTATAATTCAAAAACACAACATACACATTCATATGGAGGTTGTGGCTCCTTCGCCAGTAAAACTACTATTCTTACTGAGAATTAAATTCACCGGGGTTGCGGAGTAACACACAGTAAAACCTGTTTTCACACACCCACAAAAATTCGCTCCACGATTTTCTCATTCTTGTCTTTCCAGACTTACATCGCCACATTACATTTGACTTACTACTTACATGTAAAATCAAAACATATATACCTAAGACATTTACTTCATGACAGACAAAATTTAATACATAGTATGGGAAAAAATGACTTTCTGAACTTTACTTACATGTAAAATCAAAACATATATACCTAAGGCATTTAATTCATGACAGACAAAATTTAATACATAGTATGGGAAAAAATGACTTTCTGAACTTTACAGAGTTTGCGTGAAGTAAATAACACTTGCAGATTAAATATTTTCCCATACACTTTTACTAACCATACATTAAATTTATATTTGACTTTTAATAGTTTAATATGTTGTGGAATGGGTTATGTACTCTACATAGAACTTGTCCTTATCTGCAAAATGAATCCACAACTTGCAAAACATTAACTGAGGTATGATTGTTGTTAGAAAATTAAACACGGTTGTTGTGATTAATTTTCCAACACTCCCCCTTAATCGCAAATGCCACCATTGACCATTCCCAAACAATATCTTAGATAAAAATAAAACTTTCACGTGCCAATGGCTTTGTGAAGATGTCTACAAATTGTTCTTCTGACCTGCAATGCTGCAACACAATCTCACCGTTGCTAACTAATTCTCTTATGAAATTATATTTAGCATCAATATGCTTTGTCCTCTTGTGAAAAACTGAATTCTTTGATAGTGAAATTGTTGAACTATTATCACAGAAAATAATGGTTGCTCCATCTTGTTCATGACATAAATCTCGCAACATCCTTCTCATCCAAACTACTTGACACGTTGTTGATGTTGCGGCGGCATATTCGGCTTCTGCTATTGACAATGACATTATCCGCTACTTCTTGGAAGCCCATGAAATAGCTCTCAAACCCAAATGAAAAACATATCATGATGTGCTCTTTCTTTCATCAACACTTCCTTCCCAATCACAGTCAGTGTAACCAAGTAGCCTAAAATCATATGTTGCGTAGTACAAAACGACATACTCCTTTTTCCCATTGACATACTTAAAAATTCTTTTTGCTGCTTGCCAATGTGTCTCCTTGGGTGTAGAAATTATACAATATGCATGTATATTACCGGATTCTCCTTATCTAACAATTTAATCCTTATGTTACATACAGAATCCTTCTACTTAATTCTTTGCAGAAATTAAATTTCCAATTGCAAACACATGAAGAAAAATCAATCACACATAAAAAGATGTTTTACTGGGAAATCTTAAAGCTAAAAACCCCAAATATCATATATTATGTATATCAATGGATCATGAAACATTCTCATATATCTCAAACAAAGCTCAGCTCATAGAGCTCTCAGTACAATATACAATCGTTTCACACTGTCTTGCAGAAATTTGCACCTCCATGCACCAATTTCTTACCTCCTGACAGCCTGCCTCCACTACGCAATCCCTACTGAAGAAGAACCCTGAATGAATTCGACCTTACCTTGCCTTGACTACGCAATATTCACAGGCATCTCCAATGTGTGTGTGGATTCATTGAATGCTCCACTATAGTCACAACAGATATTCCATCTTACCCTTTCACCTATCTCTCCACTGGGTCTCCACTGGATCTGACATGCAAGTAGTCAACTGTTGTATTTCTTCCGTTATAAGTAAGACACTGCTTTTGAATTAATTCACTCATCTCTCACTAGTTTATGTTCAATTACAAATAGCACAACTGAGTTAAACTAAATAAAAACTCACATAACTACTCTTCCAAATCTGTTACAACTTGCCACAATCAGTTATATCTAAGTCCTCCATGCATGACTCACTAACCACCCTAGGAATTGCGTAATTCCTTCAGCCCACTGATGTGCCACATTTGTTCACTTAAATTAATTGCTCCAAGAGAATAAGTTACTATTTATTGTCTGATTATTATTAAGGGCTAATAATAATCAACATACATTCTATTTTTAGATTTGCGATCTATAAATAGACTTCGCCCATCTTCTAAAAATAGAAATTCATCCAAAGATAGAATTCGCTCAACCATCTAGAATCAGAATCCTGCTAATTTTAGAATATGCTCACCATTCTAAAAATAGACATACACCTAAAAATAGCATGTGTGGGCCCCACCTAGTGTAGGTGCTTATTTTTCACTAGGATCAAGGATGATGTTTCCGGATGCCAACTTCACTGTTTCTTGTTGCAATCTTCAACATTCCCTCTCAACAAGAAAGGAATGTCTTTGCATGGGCCCTATAACTCCATGCATCCGCCCTGCAACTCTTGTATGCAACACTTCCGAAACTGAATAGCCTCCAAATGACTGAATCGGTATAATGCATCTGTCATCAAAGTATTCTAACCTCTGCTTAGCTACTGCACATGTCTTCAGGAACCACTGCGTTGTTGAACTTTACACCCATGCACTCTGCACTTGTTGTCAACTCTGATTCGCGCTCTAGTATCTGACACTATCACTTTGATTTGACTGCATCAATCCAACTGATCATGCTAAAGCTACTCTATGGGCGCCTCGTAGCCAGGTTCAATTCATGAGATCCACACCATCTCAATGAATCTTGTCCAAAATTTCTTCTTGGGATTATCCATTCATGTCGCCCCACCTCTCACATGGTGGTATAGCTGCATGCACTCCCTCTGCCCATCTGGCACGAAATTTCTTTGCATGATTGGTTGCTCCCACTCCATGATCCTCATCTTGTGGCTGCTCCACATCCCAAGGTTCACTCTTACCTGCATGAAAATCCAGCTCCCTCTCAAGCTTCAATTGCATATCTTTCTCGCACTTCCCAACAGTAGGAAGCTCCGTAGAAATCCCATCTACTTCAAGTCTGTAGAGATTCTTAACTCGAATCCCAACCTTCTTGGCTTGCCCTGTTGCTTTGTGTCACAAGAACACTTTTCCTTCACTAAATACAACATCGCAGCCCATATCCTCTAACATTGCGACTGAGATTAAATTCTTCTTTAAACCTGGAACATGCACAACATCTTTTAAATGAAGGAGTTTACTTGACACCCTCTAAAAGGTAATGGTACCAATGCCAGTCGCACTGTATCGCCCATCATCGCCCAACTCAACATGCATCTGGAGATCTTTCTCCTCCAAGTCACTGAAATTTTTCTCATCTCCTGTCATGTGAAAGGAAGAACCACTATCAAAGTACCACCCCGATCCCAATGCACTAGGAACCATGCATGCGATCAATGAGAATTCAAGCTCAAATTGCGAGGCAAGGGCCTCACCAGCTGCAGCTCCAACAGTCATATTTTTCTTCTTCTTATGTGGACAATTTGTGGCAATATGTCCAAACTCGTGACAGTGAAAACACTCACTTTGGACATGTTGTGCTCCTTGCCATCTTCTCCGGCCTCAGATCTAGAATGAAATTTCTTCCCCTTCTTCTTCTTTGCCTTGGTAGCCAAAGCACAATCCTCTTCGTCATCATGCTTTGATGAAGAGCCATCCCTGGTGTTCCACCTGAACTCCTCCTACACTAGATCTGACCACAGTAGTTCCCAATCTGGCAGTTTCTCCTGTCCATTGACAGAGTCTTCATAACTGTGCCAACTCTTCGGAAGCCCAAGGAGAGAAAAGCTCACCAAATCATCATCAACAACTGGCTCCTACACTCCCAAGCTCATGCCTGCATTGGACAAACTTTTTCAAGTATACCAGAATAGTGTTGTTCTTCTCCATCTTGATTTTTCTGAGTTTATCCTTCGGCGCCAATTTCCTATGGTCGTTGCTACTTTGGAAAAGATCTGTTAAAGCCTTCCACATTGCAAATGGAGTGGCTTTCCCATGAAGGCTTGACACAATATGGTCTTTCACACCTTCCAATAGAATCCTCCTCACCCTTGCTACTTTCTTTTTCCATGCGTCAAGTACTGCAGCATCCGCCAAAGTGGGCTTAGGGACATCTCTCTCGATGAATTCCTTCAAGCCATTATCTTCAAGCACCACCTCCATATCGTCCTTCTAGGCTATGTAATTTGAGCTTCCCTCGAGTGCATACTCCAACCTCAACCCATTGAAAGCCATTTCAATGTATACTCAACTGTCGCACCAAGAAATTCTTGCAGCAATTTCGAATTGTTTCCACCAGCACAAAACTTAGCACCACTTCAATATTGCAATCTCTTCAGCTCTGATACCATGTATAAACTATACAATATGCATTTATAATACTGGATTCTCTTGATCTAACAATTTAATCCTTAAGTTAAATACATAATCCTTCTACTTAATTCTTTGCGGAAATTAAATCGCCAATTGCAAACACATGAAGAAAAATCAATCATACATAACAAGATGCTTTACCGGGAAAGATTAAAGCTAAAAACCCCAACTATCATATATTATGTATATCAATGGATCATGAAACAATCTCATATATCTCATACGAATCTCAGCTCATAGAGCTCTCAGTACAATATACAATCTTCTGACACTGTCTTGCAGAAATTTTCACCTCCATGCACCAATTTCTTGCCTCCTGACAGCCTGCCTCCACTGCGCAATCCCTACTGAAGAAGAACCCTGAATGTATTTGACCTTACCTTACCTTTACTATGCAATACTCATAGGCATCTCCAATGTGTGTGTGGATGCATTGAATGTTCCACTATAGTCACAACAGATAGTCCATCTCACCCTTTCACCTATCTCTCCACTGGATCTTACATGCAAGTAGTTAGCTATTGTATTTATTAAATTGCAAGTAAGACACTGCTTGTGAATTAATTAACTAATTAATTCACTCATCTTTCACTAGTGTATGTTCAGTTACAACTAGCACAACTGAGTTTAACTCACTGAACTGAGTTAAACTAAATAACAACTCACATAACTACTCTTCCAACTCTGTTACAACTTGCCACAATCAGTTATAACTAAGTCCTCCATGCATGACTCACCAAACACCCTAGGAATTGTGTAATTCCTTCAACCCACTGATGTGCCACATCTGTTCACTGAAATAAAGTGCTCCAAGAGAATAGGTTACTATTTATTTTCTTATTATTATTAAGGGCTAATAATAATCGACATGCATTCTATTTTTAGATTTGTGATCTATAAATAGACTTCGCCCATCTTCTAAAAATAGAAATTCATCCAAAGATAGAATTTGCTCAACCATCTAGAATTAGCATCCTGCTAATTTTAGAATATGCTCACCATTCTAAAAATAGACATACACCTAAAAATAGCCTGTGTGGTCCCCACCTAGTGTAGGTGCTTATTTTTCACTAGGATCAAGGATGATGTTTCTAGATGCCAACTTCATTGTTTCTTGTTGCAATCTTCAACATTGGGTGTCTCCATGAACCTTGACACCAAACTCACTGAATACATTATATCAGACCTAGTTGCGGTCAAATACATTACGCAGCCCACCATCTTTTGTATAATGTCGGATTGACATTGCTGCTTCAGTCTTCCTTGCTCAACTTCAACCCCATGACAGTTGGAGTTGGTGATGGCTTGATGTTATGCATATTAAACCTCTCTAAAATCTCTGCAACATACTTTTCTTGAGAGATAAAAATTCCATTTTCTTTTTTCTTCACTTCTATGCCAAAAAAATATCTTAGCAATCCCAAGTGAGTCATTTCAAACTCACTTTTCATGACTTCTTTGAAATTAGCGATGAGGAAATCGTCACTTCGGGTAAAAACCAAATCATATACATACAAAACGACAATAATATGCTTACCGTCACTTTCTTTGATGTCGAGAGTAGGTTCACAGTCACATTTGACGAACCCATTGTCCATCAAGTAAGCATTTATCCTGTTATACCATGCATGCGGTGCTTGCTTCAGCCCATAGAGAGATTTCCGCAACCTACACACCTTGTCTTCTTGGCCTTATACCTCATAACTAAGAGGTTGTGCAACATACACCTCCTCTTTCAACACTCCATTCAAGAACTTTGACTTTACGTCCATTTGATAGACTTTCCATTTCTATTGTGTGGCAATCGAAAACACTATACGCCTGTCTCCATCCTCGCGATTGGCGCAAATGTCTCTGCATAATCTCTTCCATGTTATTGCTTGTATCCTTTCACAACTAGCATTGTTTTATGCTTTTCAATCTTGCCTTCAATGTTGCACTTGGTCTTGTAGACCCACTTCACTCCAATGACTTATTTACCTTGCGAAAGGTCCACTAACTCCCATGTGTCATTATTTTCTATTGCTCCTATCTCTTCATTCATTGTCGCAACCCATTTCTCTTCTTTGACTGCATCCTCAAAGTGTATTGGGTTATCTACATAACAAAATAATGCAAATAAAGAATTCAGACCAGCACTATTATCAACTTCATCTTGCTCATAAATGTCATTTAAATTTCTGAATTTTGGTCTTCTTATGATTGTGAAAGATGGACTTGGTGTTGCGCTTGAAGTAGATGGAGTTGCGGATCTTGGTGGTGTGCTTGGAGAAGCACTTTCTTAGTTGCGCAACACTATCCTATTATTTGTTTGCAGTGTCACATGTTGACTGCTTTGTTGAGCTTGTGTAGGTGGAGGAGGATTCACCGTCGAGGAATTACTTGTTGCGGTCAATTCCTCTTTGTCTTCATGTGAAATACATGTCTTCACATTGATTGTCTTCTCTAAATTTCCATCCCATTCTTCCTCTTCTATGAAATGAACATCTCTATTGATTATGAATTTCTTGGTTGAGGGATTGAAGAGCTTGTATGCCTTGGATTCATCATTGTATCCAACAAATATACATTTCTCCCCCTTACTATCTAAATTTTTCCTCAACTCATCCAGGACATGTGCATATACCACACACCCAAACACTCTCATGTGAGTGACATATTTCTTTCTTCCACTCCATGCCTCTTCAGGAACAATATTCATAACAATTTTAGTTGAACACCTATTAATTATATATGTTGCACAAGCGATAGCTTAAGCCCAATAATCATTTGGAAAATTATGTGCCTTCAACATACTCCTTTCCATTTCCACAATGGTCCTATTCTTTCTTTCCGCGACACCATTTTGCTGAGGTGTATACCTTGTTGTAAATTACTTGTGAATTCTGTGCTACTTGCAAAAATGTAGGAAGTCCCTTGAGATGTATTTTCCACCTCTGTCAGTCCTCAACACTTTGATGTAGTGTCTACTTTATTTCTCAACAAGAGCTTTGTAGTGGCGGAATCGGTCAAACACTTCACTTTTCTGTTTTAAGAAATAGACCCATGTCTTCCTTGTGTAGTCATCTATGAAGGTAAAAATGTAATGGCTGCCACCAATTTATGGTGTTTGCATTGGCCCACATAAATTTGAGTGGACAATTTCCAAAGGTGTTTTTTCCCTTATAGACTTTCCTGTTGGAAATGATTCTATGTGTTGTTTTCCCAAGATATATCCTTCACATAGGTTGTCTGGTTTTTCTATGAGTGGAAATCCTTTCACCGTACCTTTCCTATGCAACAAATTCAAACCTCCAAAGTTGAGATGACCAAATCTCAAATGCCATAACCATTTTTCATCTTTGACCTCTGCTTGAAAGTATACTTGTGTGACTGCTCCTACATTTCTTTCATCCTTTTGTGAATTCATTGATAGTTGTGCTTGAGCACCTCCTTCCTTCAAATTTGATCTTAGCTTGAGAGGAAACATTCTATTGTTGGTCATGTGAACTTTTGAAATCAACTGTCTACTTGGAGGCTTATCCAAAATTGTACATACATCATTTTTTAAAAATACATTGTAGCCCTTTTGCATGAGCTACCCAATTCTTATGAGGTTATGTTTAAAACAAGGGACAAAGTAAGCATCTGACATGAAATTCTTCTCTCCCTTCTTTTTTATAATGTAAACTTTTCATTTTCCCATTACAGAGACTTTGCTATCAGTCCCCAATGTCACTTCTGATTTTACACTTTCATCTAGATTGGAAAACATTTCTATGTTTCTAGTCATGTGGTTGCTACAACCTGAATCTAAGAACCATACATCCCCTTGTTTTTCTTGTGCTACATTACAAGCTAAAAACATGCTATCATGGTTCTGATTTTCCTTTATGAAATTTTCGCTTGGTTTGCTACTTATGTCATATTGCTTCTTTCTACATTAATTTGCATAATGATCGTACTTCTTACAATAATGACATTGAACTTGATATTTATCATACCTCTGACCTTGTGCTTGATTATGGCTTGAGCCTTGACTTGGATTTTGATTTCTACCCCTTCCACATGAACTTGAAGGGTTGATTCTTCTACCTCTGTGTGGGCTTCTTCCTTTTCCTCTATAATTTGATCTTCCTCGACCTCTACCTTGACCAAATTAAGATTGTGTCTTGAAGGCATGCTCTAATGATGATTTTGTTCCTCTGTTCAGTTTTTGTTCATGAGAAACCAGTGATGCATGAATCTCATCCACTGAAAACTGTGAGAGATATTTTGTCTCTTCTATTTCCACAACTATGGCATCAAACCTTGTTGGCAGACTTCTCAAAATTTTCTCAACAATTCTCCTTTCCTCAAGTGTCTCACTATGAGACCTGATTTGGGTAACAAACCCAATTACATGTGTAAAAAATGATTCTACATTCTCAGACTCTTTCATACAAAATGTCTCAAAACTCTTCTCAGCATTTGTAGTTTTGTTGTCTTCACCTTTGCCATGCCTTGTTAGGATGTTTTGAGGGTATCCCATGCTTGCTTGGACTTCGTTGTTGTTGCAATCCTTGGGAAGGTACTTTCATGAACTGCCTGAAAAATGTAGAAGAGGGCTTTGGAGTCCTTCTTCCTATGTCTCTCAAAAAATATATTTGTGCTTGTGTCAAAGCATTGTATGCTACTGCATCTGCTGGTTCTTGGAATCCATTCGCCACCAATTCCAAAATATATTGAGAAGAAAACAGAGCCTTCATTGTAATAGCCCAATAATCGTAATTCTTTCCATTAAACTATGGTATTTGTGGATAGTCAAACTTGTGCTTGTTTCTACCATTTTCACTGTGTAAAAAAAACTTTCTCGCTATGTAATTCTCACTACTGGAGAATACGCTCCACAAAAAAATTCAAAACACCTTTTAAATCCTTAGTAAAAACACTTGCGGTAATGAAGTTTTAAACCCGCTTTGATACCATGTCAAAAAAGACAGAGGAAATTCTTTTCCTCAACATAGAGTTCACACACAGTTGCAGAAATGAATTTAACCAAGACAACACAATTGCGGAAGTTTACACAGAGTTGCAGAAATCACTTAATCTAGACCACACAGTTGCGGAAATAAAATTATGAGATTCCTCTTTTAAATACAGAGTGGCAGAGATTAAAATCGCAACTATAGGGGAGCTAATAAAATCAATTAATTATACTCATGGTGAAATAGAGTAAAACAAAGTGTTGCAGTAAGAACGATACGTGAAAATTCCAGAACCATATCGCTACTAACCAAACTTTAGATTATAATTCAAAAACACAACATACACATTCATATGGAGGTTGTGGCTCCTTCACCAGTAAAACTATTGTTCTTACTGAGAATTACATTCACCAAGGTTGTGGAGTAACACATAGTAAAACATGTTTTCAGACACCCACAAAAATTCCTTCCTTCACCAGTGAAATTATTGTTCTTACTAAGAATTACATTCACCAAGGTTGCGGAGCAACACACAGTAAAACATGTTTTCACGCACCCACAAAAATTCGCTCCATGATTTTCTCCTTCTTGTCTTTCCAACTTACATCCGCCACATTACATTTGACTTACTACTTACATGTAAAATCAAAACATATATACCTAATACATTTAATTCATGACAGACAAAATTTAATACATAGTATGGGCAAAAATGACTTGCTGAACTTTACTTACATGTAGAATCAAAACAATATACCTAAGAAATTTAATTCACGACAGAAAAAATATAATACATCGTATGGGCAAAAATGACTTTTTGAACTTTACTTACATGTAAAATCAAAACAATATACCTAAGACATTTAATTCATGACAGACAAAATTTAATACATAGTGTTAGGGTCCCGTGATTTGGCTGATTGGCAAGCCAAATGACAGTGTAACATCAAACCAGTCTTTGGAGCCCAAGGACCTAGCCTTCCTGGACTCAGAGAGGGCTCTCTCTATTTGTGTAAGGGATATATGTTTGTTTGCTTCTTGGGTTTTTGATTTTAGGCTAGTTATGAAGTAGGTGTTTGATTTTGGTTTTTAGGTTTGTAAGGGATGAACTGATCAAAGACTAAGATAGGTAAAAAGATGTCAAATCAACTGGGCTATGGGGTCGAAAAGGTCAAGAAAGCTTCAGATGGTGATATAAGGTTGTTGAAGGGCCGATTTGATTCGAGGTAGAATGGATCTTTGGGTAAAATGGAGTGGGATGGACATTAAATTTGTGAAGAACAAAGGATTTCAAACATAAATAGTTTAATAGCTGACATAAAAATGGTAGGGATAACCATTAATCATGAGAAATGTAACTATAAATTGATCAATGCATAGAAATAAACATTCAAGCGATGCATAGAGATATATGACTCTCTAACTTTAGGAAACGGCTATCAGACTTTGGGGAAATACATTTAAGAGAAACAAACAACTCAAATCACTATGAGGAAACGCCTAAGCATAGTATTTCAAGCTATTGGGCACTTTGAAGCAATATTTCATAGTTTTAGGCAAAGGGAAAGATCAGTACAAGACCTCATTGGTTCAATAAATGACAATCTAATCAATCAAAGAAAGGTTTCAGAGGTGGAGCTATGACTAGCCATGAGTAAGCAGGGCATACCGTGAATCATACTTAGCATGCATAAAACCATAAATGAAAAAAACAAACAATATTCTTCAGTTATCAAAGAGAAATCAAGGATTCTTTGATATGACTAAGAAGGAAGAAAACATAGAAGCTATAAACAAACAGGAAATTTGAGGTGTCTCCAAGGGCATGTCTCAAATCTATTCTCTACTGTCTTATAGCAAGCAAGAACATGGAATTATGAATGAAAACTAAGAAGCAAAACAGAGAGAGACACTATACCATTCTACCAAGTCATGGAATCCAACAATAGTCCTCTTTCATCATCCAAAAGCACTCAAGAAACTCTCCAATGCATGAGACAAGTATTTCTTCCAAGCTTGTATAACCATATATTGCTTCTATTCATCAAGTTCAGCCTTGTTTACAATGAAAGCCTTTGGAATATATAGGCCAAGATGAGGGAAAACCTCCTAGTTCAACTTGCAATCTCATTGGCCTATCCAAAATATCTGATTTTGTCCTTGAGGCTTCGTAAAGCCCAAGGCACAAAATATCTAATATTAAAATATTCAAAAATGCTAAAAAAGGGAAAAAGACACACTTTTCATAACTAATTATGCCTAAAAAATAGCGAAACGCACATGAGGAAAAGTCACTTTAGAAACAAGGTTCATTTTTTACAAAAATACTTATGAATATACAGCAGAAAGTCCTCCGTCTTGCCGCAACTTCTTGAGCCCCGATGTCAAAATGAGGCCCGTGATGCCTGAAAGCTCGAATGTCTATTTTTTCAAATGCTGTTTTCCAAACTGGATCACTGGAAGTCAATCAAAATCTGACACATGTGTAAAAACCCAAAAAACAGACCTTGTCGATAAACTGTATTGAGTGTGAAAAGTGGAGTTTTTCGCCATTTTTGGGGGAGAAAATCATCTCACTGATTTGAAAATTGCTGAGTATATGCCTCCTGTACCCAGGAAAATTCAATGACAACACGTCCTTTGAGGATTCCCCAAACAGAAATGGCGATGCCCATGATTTTAAGCCAAAAACCCAAAAATGACAAAAAACCAAAACTTGTTGAATTTCGCCCAATTTTGGCGAGCATCACCTGTTACATAATTATATATTATGGAGCAATGCAACACATAAAATATGTGAAAAATACAAGCACACAAAACACATAAAACCGGAGAGACACAGATATACATGGTTCACCCAATGAAGCTACGTCCACTCGAACAAACTGCTACCCTTCCTTTCTAATATCCACAAAATCAAGAGACAAAACCTACAACAGACCACAATATCCTCTCGTTCTCTCTCGCAGCTTCTATCTCAGCTGCCAAGTGATAATACACACATAATATACAGCCGCAATACAATACCTCATATATACAAGTGCTTCTTCTAGGCAAAACCCTAAACTAAACATAACTTCTACCGTCAGATCATCCGCCTAATGAACAGCCCAGATTGACTAGAAATTACTATACTTTTACAAGGCAATTTTACATCTGTTTTTAGCTTCGGGGGTGCTGCCCCCGAAACCCCCCGCTACGGGGGGTCTGAAAAGCGCTGCCGCCCCCCCTAGACCCCCCATGGCAGCGATTAACCTTTTAAGTTACAGGGGTCCAATGTTGTGATACAGAGTAAACAAGATAATCAGGCTCCACACCCAACAATCTCCCACTTAAAGACTGATTGTAGCAACTCCACCGCTGCTTCATTTGTTGGACAATGACTCCTCTTTGGACATGGATATTCCTAATCTTCATCGTCATCCTTGAAGACCAATTGAAACTAAGCACATTCTCAGTTTCTCCTTGGTTACAACTTTTTTTAGCATATCTCATAGATTCGCATTGCTAGTGTATCTTTTCTAGCTTCAACTCTCCATCTTCCAATACCGATCGTAGAAATGGTACTTGAGATGTATAGGCTTAGTCCCGAGGAAATGTTGAGTTCTTTGCAATATGAATGGCACTTTGGCTATCACTGTATAACGTGCCCATATCATGCTTCTTACCCAATTCACCCATAAACCTTTGTAACCAAATCATTTCTTTACTAGCCTCTGTAGCAGCAACATACTCTGCTTCTTTTGTTGAAAGTACAACAACACTTTGGTTTTTTGAAACCCAAATGACAGTTGTTCCACCTACAGTAAATACATATCCTGTAGTGCTCCTCTTGTTATCTCTGTCACCTGACATATCTGCATCAACATATCCCTGTAGAGAAATGTTTGAACCACCAAAGCATAATGCTTGATTTGTGGTACCTCTCAAATATCTGATAATCCATTTTACTACCATACAATGTTCTCTACCTAGATTATTCATGTACTTGCTTACAACTCCCACTGCATGTGCAATATCGTGCCTCGGCACTATCGCATACATTAAGCTTCCAACCGCTCGATGCATATGGAACTTGCATATAACTGTCTTCTTGGGCACATCTCCTTACTAAGTTTGAAATGGCTAGCAAAAGGTGTACTAATTGGTTTTGCATTGTGCATATTAAATCTTTTCAACACCTTTTCTATGTACTCATTCTGAGTCAGTGTTAATTTTCTATTTTTCCTGTCTCTAGTTATCATCATACCAAGGATTTGTTTTGCAGCTCCCAAATCCTTCATTGCAAATGAATTTGCCAATTTTTATTTCAGCATATTTATTTCCTGCATGTTAGACCATGCAACAAGCATGTCATCTACATACAATAGCAATATAATATAGCTGCCATCATTTTTCTTTTTCAGATAAACACAATGATCAGGGTGACATCTAGTATCACCTTGTTCAGACATAAAATTGTCAAATGTTAGATACCATTGCCTTGGAGCTCGTT
The DNA here is from genome assembly GCA_034641835.2 of Pinus albicaulis. Classification (NCBI taxonomy): domain Eukaryota; kingdom Viridiplantae; phylum Streptophyta; class Pinopsida; order Pinales; family Pinaceae; genus Pinus; species Pinus albicaulis. The sequence continues at coordinate 233,886,454 of CM076570.1, read as the reverse complement.
TTGCCATACAAACACTTTTTAGCCCGCACACTAATTTTTCTTTCCCTTAACCTCATATCTCCGGTTGCTCCATAGATCTTTCCCTCATCTCCATGGAGAAATGTTGTCTTTACATCTAACTCAATATAAATCTTCTCTGTTGCCAAGACTTAAAATAGTTCGATTGAAGTCATTTTAACAACAAAGAAAATATTTCATCAAAATCAATACCTTTCTTCTATGCAAACCCCTTCACCACAAGTCTAGCTTTGTGCCTCTGTTTTCCTCCATCTTCTTCCTTCAGCCTGTAAACCCATTTATTCTGCAATGCAGTTTTACCTGCAAGAAACCTGACTAAGTCCCAAGTCTGGTTATGCATTAAGGAGTCCATCTCTTCTTCCATGGCTAGCTCCCACTTATTCCTGCTTTCAACCTGCATTGCTTCTTCATAACATTCGGGTTCACTAGAATCAGTCAACAATAAATAATATAATGAAGGAAAGTATCATTCAGGGGGTCTACTTATCCTGGTAGATCTTCTAACACCACTTTCAGGTGTTTGAGGTGCTTTTTACTGTTGTGGTGGTTGTTGTTGTTGTGGTTTTTGATTATTATTATTTCCAAGCACCTTTACTTTTTCAGTTATCTCATCAAGAACCGTGTATTCCTTGCTTTCTTTTTCCTGTTTCTTTTCCTGCAACTGATTCTTATACAAGACCTTTTCATTGAATATTACATCTCTGCTCCTAATGATTTTGTGATTTTCATAATCATATAAGCGATATCCAAAATCATTAACACCATATCCAATAAAGGTACATTTCTTTGATTTTTCCTCAAGCTTTGTTCTATTTTCTTTATTAATATGGACAAAGGCCTCACAACCAAAAGGCTTTAAAAAGAGTAGTTTACCTTTTTACCTGTCCATGCTTCCTCTGGAATACCACCATCCAAGGAACTTGAAGGCCCTCTGTTTATTAGATAAACAACAGTATCTACAGCATCTGCCCAAAATTGTAAAGGCAATCCTGCATGCAATCTCATGCACCTTGCACTCTCCATGATTGTTTTGTTCATCCTTTCTGACACACCATTTTCTTGTGGTGTTCTTGGAACTGTCTTCTCTCTACGAATTCCATGCTCTGAACAGTACCTATCAAACTCTTTGCTGCAATATTCACCTCCATTGTCTGATCTGAGACACTTCAACTTCTTTCTTGTCTCAATCTCAACCAAAGCTTTCCATTTCCTGAAAGTATCAAATACATCAGATTTATTCTGAATACAATAAATCCATGTTTTTCTAGTTGCATCATCAATAAAAGTAACATAATAACGAGAGCCACCGAGAGATGATACATGAGCAGGTCCCCATACATCTGTATGCACAAGCTCCAATTTTTCGCTCTTCTTTCCTTTCCCAACTCTGAGAAATCTGACTCTCTTCTGTTTTCCATAAATGCAATTCTCACAGAAATCCAAATCAACATTCTTCAAACCTGGCAACAAATTTCTTGAGTGAAGAATCTTCATTCCCTTCTCACTCATGTGTCCGAGCCCATGATGCCATAATGCTGCATCTGCTCCTTTGGAAGTTAAAGCATTAACAGAGTTAGAAATACCATTGCATAAATACAATGTACCAACCTTTTCGCCTTTTGCTATTACCAGGGCTCCTTTGGTGACCTTCCAAGTTTTATCCGTGAAAGTTGTCACACAACCTTCACTGCCTAACTGCCCTGTTGAAATCAGATTTTTCTTCAGATCTGGAACATGCCTTACCTCCTTTAGTAGCCATTGGTTTCCATTCTATTGTTTTACAATAACTTTACCCATTCCAACAATTTTACAGGGTTTATCATCACCCAAACGAACTTGTCCAAAATCTCCTTGAACATAGTCATGAAAATATTTCTTATCGGGTGTGACATTGAATGAAGCCCGTGAATCTACAACCCAAGAATTAGTAACATTTTCGAAAGAAAGAATCAAAGCATCTTGTAACACATCCCCTGTCACATTTGCTTCATGATTGTTTTCTTGCTGTGCATCTCCTTCTTTTCCCTTCCAAGATCTACAATCTTTCTTTAGGTGTCCTCTCTTTCCACATTTCCAGCACACTATCTCTGATCTGGACTTGGATCTATATTTCCTTGATTTACTGTGATAACTCGAGCTCTTTCCTCTTTCCATTCCTCTTCCCCTAGACTCTGCACTCAAAGCATTACCCGATGTCTCACCAGAGCTTTTCCGTCGCATTTCCTCGCTAAGGATAGCACCGACAACATCATCAAACTTTAAAGTAATAGATACATAAACTAAACACCCTTCCCCCAAACAAAACTCCTCTGTTGTTCACTGGTTTCTATACAAAGGTATACAAAACACCCTTGAGTTGTCTTGAGAAACCTTTTGAATCACAAACTTTGATTTTTGGACTATGGAGGCTGCACAAATTTTGCTTTTTCATAACACAAGAAGAGAGTCTTTAAAAATGACAAGCTTTCACCTTACAAACATTTATTTCTTCTGAGTTTTAGCAGACAAGGTTTGCTCTCTTCTATTAACCCTGTTAGGACACTTTCCAGCAATATGAAACCTCTACAACTTTGTGTTTTTGTCTTGTAATTTGTGTATGGTTTTCACTGTTCTCAACAGTATTTAAGGCCCTTTAAAACTGATAAAAACACCCACCCTTTAATCACTATTTTTGTCTTGTGCTCTTTATATGACAAACTGTTCTATAAAGCCACTGTTAAGACACTGCTCAAATTGATTTGAGACTCCCTAAGCACAAAAAAAAATTTCTCCCGTTTTGCAAAACTCTGTCTCATATACCACTGTCTATCTCATGGTTTTTAGATGATGAAGTGTTTTCAAAAGCACTATTCCTCCTTAGGGAAAAACATGGAAAACACCCCTTTCAAATTTTGAATTTTTCCAAGAGGGACTGAATAATACCTTGAATATTTTTCACGGGCCTTTGTTGATCATTAGGCAGCTCCAAAGATGTTTTGTTTGAGGGCCTTTGAGTGAGCAGCACATTCACAGGAAAGAGCGTCACGCAGTGTAAACGATTGGGTCGGCCTTTGAGAAATGGTTGAATGCCGCGCACCAATAGAAACTCAGTGCAAGTGCGCTCACAGGTGCGTCGCGCAGGATTGAAGCCTCAAACTTTTGAAAATCTTCCCAAAATCCCTTGATTTCTCCAGTGAATAGCTAAAGACCTTTGTTACGTGGTTTTGAAAATGCATAATGGGATGTTTCAACGGTCTCTCCACCTTTTATATGAAATAAAAATCAAACGTCCTCATATTATGCTTTAGAGGGTTTATGTGTTTGAAAAGGCCTTTTGTTTTGTCAAAACATGAAACACTGTCTTTGCAATTTTATCATTTTTAAAACATTATAAAGACTCATCTTTGATCAAGTCATTTGATAAGATGTTGTGGTCGACCTTTGAATGACACCATAGTGATGGCTCTCGTTGAAGTAAAAAGGTTTCTTTAAGAAACAACAAACCCCTTCTACTACCTTTTCACTGTTTCTCATTAAAGAAGAAACTTTGTCACTTTTTGCCTATTTCTGACCCTTAAAGGAAAAACCTTGCTCAAATACATATCAATGATTTGTGAGGCGTCCTTTGCCATATCTTGGAAGGAGATAAATCACCACTCTAAAACATACTTTGACAATTTCTTCTCTCCTGGTGTTTTGATGATAATTATGCCCACGGTGAAGTTGATCAAACTGTCAGGTGCCCTTTGAGATTTTCTTTTAACTGTGGGTGAAGAACCTCATTTGCATCCACCCATGGCTTTACCTATATCTGTTCATCAAGGAAAAAGGGCTTTAGAGACCCTCAATGCAATCATATGGAACAGCAAGGCTTTTTCACATGTTTCATAAAAAGGCCTTTGACTGTGATAGTGATATGGCTTGATTCTTTAAATGTTGTCTTGAATTTGAATCATGGTGTCACATCCTTTTCTTCACATTGATGAACTTGTCTAAGCTTTGTTCACTTTAGCTTCATATTACCTTTGAAGGAGATCTCTGATAGAAGAAAAACCAAACCTCTTTGATTATCATAATATCACTGCTTGTCCATCTGCTTAACAACATTTTTCCACTCATAATCATCCAATTGTTTTCCACTGTACTTAAAATCTGCCTTTCAATCAGTGAAACCATATAATCAATATTTGAAACACCACTGCTGTGTTAGTGGTTTCAACTATTGGATAAAAAGGTGTAAAACAAGTTTTTAAGGCTATTTGCAGCATTGTTAGCCTTGTGCCCTTAAATGAGGCTACACCTCTGTTCCTGACCCTCTACTTATTAAATGAAGGAGGTCTTAACCAATGAACTAACCCTTTGCTCACGTTTGGAGGAGTTTTTACAGTCATTCAACCCTCTGCTCATGTTTGGAGGAGGTTTTCTCAGTCATTCAACCCTCTGCTCATGTTTGGAGGAGGTTTTCTCAGTCATTCAACCCTCTGCTCATGCTTGGAGGAGGTTTTACACAGTGATGCCATTTCATCTACTTTCAAGCAGTGTCATCTTTCCTTTCACTGCCTATTCATAGTTAAGCAATTAAAAGTGACAAATTGACAATATGCCATGAGGGGCAATTCTCTGAGATATGTAATCCTGTTGTTAAAATACCTTTATGCATCTTTAGACATTAGAAGCAACCTGACCAGTATCTGCAGAGGATTACTTGTTATTCATAAGTCACTAACCTTTTGACTATGTTTGCAGGAGCTCATTGAAATACCTCGAGCTCATTGAAATACCTCTCTGTCCAGTAGTTGCATCCCAGGCTCAAAACCACATGAGAAGCAGATGTCTTCTCATGTTAAGTTTAATAATGTCTTCTGGAACACTGGTACACTTCTGCTCTTGAAAAAGACATTGAAACACTGTAAATCCACCTGATATCAGTTTGACTTGTGGCATATGCACTGCTGAGACATCAAGGCTTGTTAGTGGCGCGACCTAAGGGTGTATCAAGCTTTATTTTCAGAATAGGAAGGTCATCTAGGACTGGTTGATATTAGACAGAGGTTCTTTTGGCTTTAGGATAGTTTGCCAAGGGAAGATCGCCTAAAGCACCACTACCTAACTTAGGGGACACTTTTTGGACAGATTTGCAGTATTCTCTTTGGAGCTGATGGACAAGTTTGTATGACTGAGGCTAGATAGGGCTTGACAATTAGGTTTTATATCATCATGGGCTGATTGAAAAGGTAGAAGGGAAAAATGTTTATGGGTATTTTCTAGCTGACAAATTTGACAAATTGGAGATCAGCTACTAGAAAACTTGGCTTTAAAAACTAGTCATCATCAACAGGTGAAAAATACTGATGACTAAAAGTGGCTCCATTTGGGGAGGGCAGCTCCTTTTCAGGAGTTGTCCAGAATTTCAGATCTCGGTTCTTTGAAGACCAGTGCCTTTATCCATTGACGCAAATTTCTTTCTTCCTTGATGCTATTTCTGAAAATTGACAGCATGATTAGCATCAATGACATTTCTACCTACCCCACTATATTTCCTAACATTTTTTCTTCTTTTGGGTTCATTTGGACTAGCAACCCTTTAACATAATATTTTTGAAAAATGACACTATCTAGTTCTACACTTATATATGTTGGGAGTTCAGATTAAGCTAATGAACTCCTTTGTTTCTCTACCTATGCTAGATCGACCTTCAAGGTTAAGCTGTTTGACAGGATTTTATTCTTTAATCTAAAACATGAAATTGAAAAATGACCAAATCAGGATTAAACAGTCTAATTTGTCATGTACTTGTGGCATGAAAGACAAGCTGCACACAAATATTATTTTGCATAAAATGAAATCTAGAAAATCAGGGCTAGGATACACAGTTTGTTTTTCATCCCTGCTTTCCTCTTTCGTTCTGTTTTGAGCATGTGGAACTAATATCTTTTCCTAACTTAATCTCTTTGATAAGTCAAGCTTACACAATGTTGACTATCTTTTCCTCTCACTAACTTATCAGCAAATAAATTTAAAACATGTTCAGTTATGATTAGGCTAGATAAATGAACAAGACATTTTAGCACTAGTAGCGGCATTTAGACTTGCGCGCTTTCCGAATGACTATTTTTTGAACATGGAGCTTTCTTTCTATTTTTCAAACTGCCCTCTTTTTCTATTTTTCTATTGTTTTTGAATTTTCTGTTTTTTTATTTATTTTTCAAACAATGGTATATACAATGATTGAAAAATTTTTAACTCAGAAATCTTGGAAATGGTGAAACTTAAGCATCTTATCTTCATAAGGATCTCCTACCACTCTTGGTCAACTCAGCTCTTGAAAAGAAAAATTTGGAAAATTTTTTCTTTCAAGCATGACATAAGGATTCATGCATGAATCTTTGAACAACCTCGTATCTTCCCGCTGTACCTCTTTATACCTCTGATTTCCACTCCTTCTTTTGTTGTACATCTTTTTCAAATAATGCAGATATTCTTTGTCATTTTTGAAGTATATGATGACATCATCAAGGTATGTCAAAATGCAGAAATTCAGAACTGGAAACATGGCTTTCAGGAGCATGTTTTTGATATCCGGTGGTTTTGCAATTCTGGGTTTGAAAATGGAACTACTTCCAGCATACTTGAAAAATTCTTTGAGTTGTCTGCTTTGCAAAGGAATTATTTGGCTATATCCTGAAACATCACTTTGCAAAGACACATGATTAAAAGCATTTATCATTGGTATATCATGGTCTTGGGCAGGAAGGATATAGTTGTTGTCACAAGGGTGTGTATTAGTATTTCTAAAATCAAAACAAATCCTATGACCAGCTGTTTTATCTTTGACTAATACTGTTTGGTCAAGATTTTTGTATTTTCTTTTGTCGAAGTTGTTCCTTGGAGTGATGGCAGTGGCATAGTGCTTCTCACTGTTTTCCCTATATGAAGTAGTATTTTGAACAAGATTGCAAATTCTAGCAGTTCTAAGTCTTTGGTGGAGTGGCAGAATGCTATCTAGTTCAAACAACTCAGGTATATTTGGACTGCAGTGATCATATCCTTTCATAAGAAGTTTTTCAGACTTTTTTTCTAGATTTGGAGTTGTTATGGCTACAGTCAAGGTTTATTTTGAAGGGGTAGAGTTATTTGATGGAAAATCCTTAAGGTATGGTAAGAACATTAAGCTTCCCTGCCCCTGATTTCCAAAAAGGTTTGTGATATGCAAGTCTTCTAATGTCTCTGTTCTGAAAAAGTCTCCTGATGTTACTGCTGATGTTTACCTAAGGTTTGAGAAATTTTCTTGATGGTACATAATGGTTTGTGCTTCTTGTTCTATCCCTGCTTCAAAAGGAACAAATTATCTTTCCTCGAGACATAGCTGCTCATGGTCATGATAATTTTGAGTATCTAGTTCATCATAGAGAACTTGGGGCAGCTGATGTGGTGGGTCTAAGTTTGTTTCAAATCTTCCTGATTATTCTTCAATGTCCTCATCAATATGTAAAATGAAAGATTTCAGATCATAATGCAAGGATTACATTGGGATGTTATCTGGCCTTTCTTGGTTGTTGACCATATACTTCATGTGTGATTCCCGATAGAGTATTCTAGTTTGGTTAAACACAGAAATAGTGGCATAGGACATATTCAGTTGAATATTTCCCTGAAGTTTAGCTCCCCAAGTTCTGGATAAAAGCATTCCATACTTGGGGGGAATGTCTGCCACCACTATGTCCATGATCAGGTGTTTTGCAGGTATTTGAGCCAAACTGAAACAAAGATCTTTGATTAAGCCTAGACACTTGACTCTACTTGAATCAAATGAATATAAGTCTTTATATGGTCTTGTTATTTCTAGGCCTAATCTTTCCATCACAACCTTTGGCATGAGATTATGCGAGGCCCCAAAGTCTAGCATGGCATTGTGTAGGATTTGGTCATGGATATTCAAACTGATGTAAAAGGGAAGAGTGGTTCCTTCTTGGAATTTCCCTTCTATTTTTGGACCAAACAAGACTTCAGGAGTGTCACCAGCTAGATTTAGGGTGTTTGCATCATTTCCTAAATTCAGGACCCTTAACACTTGGGATTTATAAGAGATTTGAGCGATAAGTTCAGTGAGAGGCATGGTAATCTTTATTTTGGCGATTTCTCCCTCAAAAATGAAAGGTGCTTGTAGTTTAGACAGGTTTGCTTCAGTTTTTTCGGCCATGACTTTCTCTATGTTCTGAGTTTGCTGACCTTGTTTTTGGATTTTGTTTGACACAGCCATCTCGGGAATCTTGGTGGAGGTACTAGGAGAATCTGAGCCAAGAATTGTCTGAATAGCTTCATCTTTTCTTTGGTCAGTTTTCTTAACCGCGATTTTGTTGCTATCCACTGCTCTTTTAAGGATGGTATCAAGGGTTTTAGCAATGTCCGAGCTACCTTTCTTGGAGTTGTCTTGGTTTTTTCTACTTCTAAGGTCATACTGCTTGTGAGCTTCTATTATGGCATTCTGAAAATCTATAGCAAAATCTTCGGGATCTTCATAGTTGGTTTCATTTTGATTCGGAGAGAAGAAAGCTTGTTCTTCTTCTGTGAGGTAAACCTCACTCTCGTTATCAGAACCTATAAGGTTCAAATGATTTTCATCAATGGGTTCTGTATCCCTCTCATCCTCATCAATATAATTTTTATTAAGAGGTGGCCTAACTTGTTGGTCAGTCTCCCTTGGTTTTTTTTTAGGCTGCTCTCTCCTAAAGTTTTGGTTCTGGTTTCTGTTTAGAGGGTTTGGTTGGTTGTCCCTAAGAGGTGTCTTTTCACTTATTTTTTCCCACATTTTCGCCATGGATCTAACCAGCTCATCTATTCTAGGATCCAAGGAAGGGGATGAAGGGGTGATCTCATCCCGGTATGTGACTTTCCTTTCTGATCTGGTCCTAGCTCTTTTTTCTGCTAAGTTGGCTTCTGCACTTATGGCGACTTTTTACATTTCCTCTAAGGTAGGGGGGTCCTTGTCTCTTAGTTGATAAGTCATGTTTGGGTCGAAACCTTCGGGGAAATTTGCTAAGGCTGAGCCAAGTGGAGGTTTGAAGTGAGGCGGGAGGGCGTTAAACACTGTTGAACCTAGTGCAGTATCCCTAGACACTTTCTCCATTTTCTCGCTTTAGATTGTTATACTCTGACAGGATTTGAATGGGGTTCTTTCGAATTTCCCACTTATTTATGAAGGTTTGGTAAAGTTCTAGGAGATCATGGATGCTTTTTGGAGTTAAGATCTTAAACCATTTTTTGGGTTCTTCGCCCAAGCTTTGGGCGAACATCCTCATTCTTATGGTCTCGTCCTCTATTTCCATGTATTCAAAGGCATCGCTAATTCTATCTACATGTTGTTGAACGGTAGTAGACTCAACTCTGGTAAAGTGCGGGATTTTGGATTGATAGTCATTTTGTAAAGGATCCAAAGGGTGTGGAAACACCAAGGGTGCATACAAAGCTGCCATGGTGGGAGCTAATGGATGATGTACAAAATGAGGGCTTGTAGGATGAGCTGAGGTGATTTGAACAGTAGTGGTTTGGATGGGTGTGGCGGATGTACTTGGGCTAGTGATATGATTTTGAGAAGATCTGGGGTGGTAGGAGCCAAAGTGATGGAGAAGCTGAAATTCGGGAGGTGTAGTAGGAGAGGCTTCTCTACTAGGACTCTGTGGCAGATCTAGGGGCTCAAGATCGTCAAAGTTTACCTTACTTTGTGACTTGCTGCTAAAAAAAAAAATTACTGATTTTAAGTCAAATGGGGAATCCTGCAAGGATGTGAGGTGTTCGGGTACAAATCTTGCTTTACGGATGGGCCTATCAATAGCTAGGTTGCCAGTTTCGGAAGCTTGCCACAGAATCTTCTCTGGGTCATCTACTATGATAGGGGGATTTGGGTCTGGATGAGATCTGGTATAGATTCTTTGTGAAGCAAGATTTCGAATTCAGAGCTTAGAGAGGATGGAATTTGTGGTTGTTTTGGATGGATGGCCTCTCTAAGGGTGCTACTAATGTGAAGGATGGTCAAAACAAAAATGAGGGCTAGTGGAGTCGCCAGGTGGATTTCTTTGAGAACTATGGTCCACCACCAAAACTATCAAAGATGCTTTCGGGAAAAAAAATTTCTAGCAAACTTTGAGATGAAGACTTGCAAGGAAGAGAGATTCACTTGGTTTCAACAGTTTGCTAGGCTATCTGGACAAGTTAATGGTTCTATTTGCAAGTTTATTTCTGTTTATCTCCTATGTTTAGGTGAATTTTTCTGAATCAATAAGCTATACTTAGTTTGTCACTGATCACAGAGTTTGCACCATGAGTTTTAAGCTTTGGAAAGGATGAGTCAACAAAAAGGTATGGTTTATGAAATTTTTTCGTTTTTTATGGAGTTTTTAGGCCTATTGGAGGCTAGTTGAGTCGCCAGGTGGAACTTGGTTGTTTTTGTAAAGATGTAGCTATGGTCCACCACCAATAACTAGGGAAAAACCAATCTGGGAATGTTTTGGGGTTTTCTGAGTTTTTGTGTAGCCTATGTGGTTTGGAAGAGTTTCCTATAACTGAATCATAATTTTGCTAAGATGGTGAAAGAGCTAGCTTCTACTCTTCAAACAACACTTAAGTTTTCTAAGTTTGATTGAGACTTCGAGAGTTACTAAGGAGTACTTAGATTGTCACTAACTTAGAAGCTCCCACCGTGATCGCTACTATGTTAGTGAGCGATGGGATAAGTCAATCAGATAGTACTCCTAAGGCTGTTGAAATGTGTAGGGAATATAAGTTTGTTTATCACTCAGAGTCCCACCGTGATCGCCATTATGTTAGTGTGGCGATGAGGTGGCTAAATGGCAGGTGTGCTTAGTTCAAATAGGGGCTTTCAGTGAGTCTTGAAAGGTATTTAGATTAAACTGAACTCAAAAAAGTCCCACCGTGATCACCATTATGTTAAGGTCTCGTGATTTGGCTCATTGGCAAGCCAAATGACAGTGTAACATCAAACCAGTCCTTGGAGCCCAAGGACCTAGACTTCCTGGACTCAGAGAGGGCTCTCTCTATTTGTGTAAGGGATATCTGTGTGTTTGCTTCTTGTGTTTCTAATTTTAGGCTAGTTATGAAGTAGGTGTTTGGTTTTGGTTTTTAGGTTTGTGAGGGATGAACTGATCAAAGACTAAGATATGTAAAAATATGTCAGATCAACTAGGCTATGGGGTCGAAAAGGTCAAGAAAGCTTCAGATGGTGATACAAGGTTGTTGAAGGGCTGATTTGATTCGAGGTAGAATGGATCTTTGGGTAAAATGAAGTGGGATGGACATTAAATTTGTGAAGAACAAAGGATTTAAAACATAAATAGTTTAATAGTTGACATAAACATGGTAGGGCTAACCATTAATCATGAGAAATGTAACTATAAATTGATCAATGCATAGAAATAAACATTCAAGCCATGCATAGAGATATATGACTCCCTAACTTTAGGAAATGGCTATCAGACTTTGGAGAAATACATTTAAGAGAAACAAACAACTCAAATCACTATGAGGAAACGCCTAAGCATAGTATTTCAAGCTATTGGGCACTTTGAAGCAAGATTTCATATTTTTAGGCAAAGGGCAAGATTAGTACAAGACCTCATTGGTTCAACAAATGACAATCTAATCAATCAAAGAAAGGTTTCAGAGGTGGAGCTATGACTAGCCATGAGTAAGCAGGGCATACCGTGAATTATACTTAGCATGCACAAAACCATAAATGAAACAAGCAAACAATATTCTTCAGTTATCAAAGAGCAATCAAGGATTCTTTGATATGACTGAGAAGGAAGAAAACATAGAAGCTATAAAGAAACAGGAAATTTGAGGTGCCTCCAAGGGCATGTCTTAAATCTATTCTCTATTGTCTTATAGCAAGCAAGAACATGGAATTATGAATGAAAACTAAGAAGCAAAACAGAGAGAGAGACTATACCATTCTACCAGGTCATGGAATCCAACAAAGGTCCTCTTTCATCATCCAAAAGCACTCAAGAAACTCTCCAATGCATGAGACAAGTATTTCTTCCAAACTTGTATAACCATATATTGCTTCTATTCATCAAGTTCAGTCTTGTTTACAATGAAATCCTTTGGAATATATAGGCCAAGATGAGGGAAAACCTCCTAGTTCAACTTGCAATCTCATTAGCCTATCCAAAATATCTGATTTTGTCCTTGAGGCTTTGCAAAGCCTAAGGCACAAAATATCTAATAAAATATCTCAAAAAATGCTAAAAAAGGAAAATATATTGACTTTTCATAACTAATCATGCCCAAAAATAGCTAAACGCACATGAGGAAAAGTCACTTTAGAAAGGTTCATTTTTTACAAAAATACTTAAGAAATATATCAGCAGAAAGTCCTCTGTCTTGCCGGCAACTGTTGGAGGCCTTCCCGATGTCAAAACGAGGCCTGTGATGGCTCGCTGGAAATATTTGAATGTATATTTTCTGAAAATGCTTTTTTTTCTCCAAACTGATCACTGGAAGTCCATCAAAATCTGACCTGTATGTAAAAACCCAAAAAATAGACCTTGCTGATAAACGGGGCAGAGTGTGGAAAAAGTGAGTGTTTTTCGCCATTTTGGGGGAGAAAATCATCTTCAATTGATCTGAAAATTGTTGAATATATGCCCCTGAAATTATGGCATCCAATGATACCATTTTCATCCTTTGAGGATGCCCCAAACATAAATGGCGATGCCCATGATTTTAAGCCAAAAACCTAAAAATGACAAAAAAACCAAAACTTGTTGAATTTTGCCCAATTTTGGCGAGCGTGACCCTCAAGGGTTTTAAGAAACATGATATGAAGCTGAGGCCAAAATTTGGAGCTTTGAGGTGTCTTTCTTTATTTTTGGTGTCGGGCGCCTCCTTTGAGCTTCTTTGAGTTTTTCCTATGTGGCCTTCAATTTCCGCCGAGCGAACTGATTGAGCTTCTTATAGTGCCCGGTCATCTTCCTTTGAAGGTCCAAATCTCTATTGGCCTTCTCCAACTTCTCTTCCAAGTGATCATTCACCCTCTCGAGCCACGCTTCTCGATTGTTCTCTATCTCTTGGGTGAACAATGTAGTGAGAGAGAAAGATTAGAGAAGGGCAGCTTCTTCCTCCTTTTGTTTCTCAAGGGCTCTTTTGAGTCCCATGGTCCTTGGCCTCTTTCTTCTGGGCTAATCTTCATCTTCGCTATCATTGAACTCGCCCATGAGTTCTTCCAATCTAACTTGTGCCTTGGAGGCCTCTTTTTTGTATTTGATTGCCTGTGTCTCATATACCGCCATGTGGACACTCATCTGTTTATTTTGGATTTGCAAGAAGTGATTGAAGTTTCTAGCCCTCTCTAGATCTGCCTTCAAAGCATCAATTTGGCTTTCTCTATTGATCAAGAGAGTCTCTAAGATTAGGGCCTCATTGTCGCTATCATCACTTCGGATTTGAATTATGTCGAAGTCCCTCTCCTTTTCATGGCTGCTTTTTTCTTTCTCCTTTCATTTGCTTTGGGTAGCCTTCTTGGTCTTCCTCCTCTTGGGTAATTCGACAATGGGTTTCTTGGGCAATTTCCCCTTGCTTTGGAAGGCCCTAGTAACATTTGGAGTTATATTTTTAGGCACCATTTTCCTTGATGTCTGGGGCTTGGCCACTTTTGGAGAAGAAAGCATGGCCCCTTGCCTAGGAGAGGCAGCTAGCACATGCTCTATTGGCTCTTTTCCCTTGTTACTTGCCTCATCATTCTTGCCACTGTTTTGAGTTTCTTCATGGATGCCTTGACTGTCCTGCTGCATTTCTTTTTGAGGGCTGCCCTCTTTAATTTTGCCTTTGTTCTCTTTAGGACTTTGAGGCTCTGTCTCTACAATGTTTTGGGCTTCATCCTCATCCTTTTTGTTGTTGTGGGGGCTACCAATGTCCTCATCAAACTGCTCAATCTCCTCATCATTTCCCTCCTCATTGTTTTGAGTTTCCTCATGGTGATGCTCTTCATTATTGTGTTGCATATTATCACTGTGATGCTCTTCACCTTGCTGCCCTTCCTCACTGTGCTCTTTTTCACTTTGTTTCCCTTCTTCATTGTGCTATTTTTCACTTTGTTGCCCTTCTTCATCCTGTTGTTCCTCCTCTTCATCATGCTGTTGTCCATCATGTCCTTCTTCTCCTTGTTGTTCCTCCTCTTCATCATGCTGATGTTTATCATGTTCTTCTTCCCATTGCTGCTCTGCCTCACTGTGCTCTTCTTCCCCTTGTTGCCCTGCTTCATCATGCTGTTGTTCATCTTGCTCTTCCTCCCCTTGCTCATGCTCTTCTTCCTCATCATGCTCTTCTTCTTGTTCAATGGGAAATTTGAGCTTCTTGGGAATGGGCTTGCTTGAAGAAGGCGAAGGATGGTAAGTGGAAGGTGAAGGAGATGTATGGAATGAAGGAACAGTGGCGAAATCTGGATGTGCAATGAAAGTATCCCAAGAGATTTCCTTCTTCTAAAGCTGATGAAGAATGATAACCTTGATGAGGGAATGATGGAAGAGGTAGGTTGTCTGCTGAGAAGGAGTTATTTTTTGAATAGTGGAGGCCATTTCTTCAATACTTCTATGGAGGAAGAAAGGGATATTTAACAATTTGGCTCTTGTGAAATGCATGAGCAATAGGACATGGTAAGCATAGACTCGGGATAATCTTCCCTTGCAAGTGAAGTATTTCATGATTATCTTCATGAGGGGGGCATAACTAGTCAACAGATATGAAAAGGGAAAGATGGATGGACATGTATCTCTATGCTCAGGCTTCAAAAATGGTTTGTACTGTTATGAGTCTAGGTGGCTCTGTTTAAACCACTTCTCTTTGACATAAGGGATTTTGGTGGCCTTGGAAATAGATCTAGGAGAAAACTTGAAATCCAAGCCTGCCAGCTGAAATTTTTTCCCTTGAAATCTCAAAGCACAAAGATGTGTCAAAGGGGAATAGCTTTTCACCTCCTGCACCCTTTGACAAAACTCTATACATCCAACCTCATGAAAGTTAAACAGGACTGATGGATGAGCATTTACCTCTTCAGTTGAAAGAGGCTCAAACCTCCTGTGAACTGTCTTGCCTGGGAGGCATTTTGTTTTGAATATTCTTTGCTGACTGAAAAAAAAAACAAGTTGTCTCAAATGGTCCTTGAAATGGCTTCTCAAGAACACACCCTGTCCTCCTTATAAGTCACTATTTTGTCCTCTTTTATGCCAAACAACAAGTATTTATCAAATGAAACAAACTCAATCTTATCACTGTGCTTGGGCAAAGTCTTGAAAGGTGAGTTTGTGGTATCTTGGTTTGAACAAGCATCTTTTGTGTTTTGACAGAAACTAAACACCCTTCCCCCAAACAAAACTCCTCTACTGCTCATTGGTTTCTATACAAAGGTAGACAAAACACCCTTGAGTTGTCTTGAGAAACCTTTCAATCACAGACTTTGATTTTTGGACTATGGAGGCTGCACAAAGTTTGCTTTTTCATAACACTAGAAGGAAGTCTTTAAAAATGATAAGCTTTCACCTTACAAACATTTCTTTCTTTTGAGTTTTAGCAGACAAGGTTTTCTCTCTTCTATTAACCCTGTTAGGAAACTTTCCAGCAATTTGAAACCTCTACAACTCTGTGTTTTTGTCTTGTAATTTTTGTATGGTTTTCACTGTTCTCAACAGTATTTAAGGCTCTTTAAAACTGATAAAAACACCCGCCCTTTAATCACTATTTTTGTCTTGTTCTCTTTATATGACAAACTGTTCTTTAAAGCCACTGTTAAGACACTGTTCAAATTGATTTGAGACCCCCTAAGCACAAAAAAAAATTTCTCTCGTTTTGACAAAACTCTGTCTTATATACCACTATCTATCTCATGGTTTTTAAATGATGAAGTGTTTTCAAAAGCACTATTCCTCCTTAGGGAAAAACATGGCAAACACCCCTTTCAAATTTTGAATTTTTCCAAGAGGGACTGGAGAATACACTGAAGATTTTTCACGGGCCTTTGTTGATCATTAGGCAGCTCCAAAGATGTTTTGTTTGAGGGCCTTTGAGTGAGCGGCACGTTCACAGGAAAGAGCGCCACGTAGTGTAAATGGTTGGGTCGGCCTTCGGGAAGTGGTTGAACGCGCGCACAGGCGTACCGCGCATCAATAGAAACTCAGTGCAAGTGCGCTCACAGGCGTGCCGCGCACTTTTCCAGGCTTGAAGCCTCAAACTTTTGAAAATCTTCCCAAAATCCCTTGATTTCTCCAGTGAATAGCTAAAGACCTTTGTTACGTAGTTTTGAAAATGCATAATGGGATGTTTCAACGGTCTCTCCACCTTTTATATGAAAGAAAAATCAAACGTCCTCATATTATGCTTTAGAGGGTTTATGTGTTTGAAAAGGCCTTTTGTTTTGTCAAAACATGAAACACTGTCTTTGAAATTTTATCATTTTTAAAACATTATAAAGACTCATCTTCGATCAAGTCATTTGACAAGATGTTGTGGTCAACCTTTGAATGACACCATAGTGATGGCTCTCGTTGAAGTAAAAAGGCTTCTTTAAGAAACAACAAACCCCTTCTACTGCCTTTTCACTGTTTCTCATTAAAGAAGAAACTCTGTCACTTTTAGCCTATTTCTTACCCTTAAAGGAAAAACCTTTCTCAAAGACATATCAATGATTTGTGAGGCATCCTTTGCCATATCTTGGAAGGAGATAAATCACCACTCTAAAACTTACTTTGACAATTTCTGCTCTCCTAGTGTTTTGATGATAATCATGCCCACGGTGAAGTTGATCAAACTATCAGGTGCCCTTTGAGATTTTATTTTGACTGTGGGTGAAGAACCTCATTTGCATCCACCCGTGGCTTTACCTATATCTGTTCATCAAGGAAAAAGGGCTTTAGAGACCCTCAATGCAATCATATGGAACAGCAAGGCTTTTTCACATGTTTCATAAAAAGGCCTTTGACTGTGATAGTGATATGGCTTGATTCTTTAAATGTTGTCTTGAATTTGAATCATGCTGTCACATCCTTTTCTTCACATTGATGAACCTGTCTAAGCTTTGTTCACTTTAGCTTCAGATTACCTTTGAAGGAGATCTATGATAGAAGAAAAACCAAACCTCTTTGATTATCATAATATCACTGCTTGGCCGTCTGCTTAACAACATTTTTCCACTCATAATCATCCAATTGTTTTCCATTGTACTTAAAATCTGTGTTTCAATCAGTGAAACCATATAATCAATCTTTGAAACACCACTGTTGTGTTAGTGGTTTCAACTATTGGAGAAAAAGGTGTAAAACAAGTTTTTAAGGCTATTTGCAGCATTGTTAGCCTTGTGCCCTTAAATGAGGCTACACCTCTGTTCCTGACCCTCTACTTATTAAATGAAGGAGGTCTTAACCAATGACCTAACCCTTTGCTCACGTTTGGAGGAGGTTTTACAGTCATTCAACCCTCTGCTCATGTTTGGAGGAGGTTTTCTCAGTCATTCAACCCTCTGCTCATGTTTGGAGGAGGTTTTCTCAGTCATTCAACCCTCTGCTCATGCTTGGAGGAGGTTTTACACAGTGATGCCATTTCATCTACTTTCAAGCAGTGTCATCTTTCCTTTCACTGCCTATTCATAGTTAAGCAAATAAAAGTGACAAATTGACAATATGCCATGAGGGGCAATTCTCTGAGATATGTAATCCTGCTGTTAAAATACCTTTATGCATCTTTAGACATCAGAAGCAACCTGACCAGTATCTGCAGAGTATTACTTGTTATTCATAAGTCACTAACCTTTTGACTGTGTTTGTAGGAGCTCATTGAAATACCTCTTTGTCTAGTACTTGCATCCCAGGCTCAAAACCACATGAGAAGCAGATGTCTTCTCATGTTAAGTTTAATAATGTCTTCTGGAACACTGGTACAATTCTGCTCTTGAAAAAGACATTGAAACACTGTAAATCCACCTGATATCAGTTTGACTTGTGGCATATGCACTGCTGAGACATCAAGGCTTGTTAGTGCCGCGACCTAAGGGTGTATCAAGCTTTATTTGCAGAATAGGAAGGTCATCTAGGACTGGTTGATATTAGACAGAGGTTCTTTTGGCTTTAGGATAGTTTTCCAAGGGAAGATCGCCTAAAGCGCCACTACCTAACTTAGGGGAGACTTTTTTGACAAATTTGGAGTATTCTCTTTGGAGCTGATGGACAAGTTTGTATGACTGAGGCTAGATAGGGCTTGACAATTAGGTTTTACCTCATCATGCGTTGATTGAAAAGATAGGAGGGAAAAATGTTTATGGGTGTTTTCTAGCTGAAAAATTTGACAAATTGGAGATCAACTGCTAGAAAACTTGGCTTTAAAAAATAGTCATCATCAATAGGTGAAAAATACTGATGACTAACACATAGTATGGGCAAAAATGACTTTCTGAACTTTACAGAGTTTGCGTGAAGTAAATAACACTTTCGGATAAAATGTTTTCCCATACACTTTTACTAACCATACATTAAATTTCTATTTTACTTTTAATAGTTAAATATATTGCAGAATGGGCTATGTACTATGCTCAGAACTTGTCCTTCTCTACAAAATCAATCTGCAACCTGCAAAACAATAATTGAGGTATGACTATTGTCAGAAAAATAAACACGGAGGTTGTGATTAATTTTCCAACAATTTGAACAATGAAATATACACTAGGATAGCTTTCATTACGTAAGATAGATTTAATTTGAATAGAAATAAATAGCACATACGTAATATAGGCTTAATTAATGATTGAAACATTGAATTAAAAAAGAAATTAATTAGAAAGTAGCACCTTCTAAGCTAGTGAAGCTCCTTTTGGTTTATAGATTGCACATGATTGAAGTCCAGTTTGGCCAGTTCCATGTATTTATCGTTGTTAATCCCTTAAGCCTCAAGCCTTGGCAGACTCCTAAACCATGGATATCTGAGCGCTTACTCCACCTGCAAATAAAATTCCAAAATATATGGAATATACATATGATCATTGATAGTGAGGTTTAGGTGGCAGCAAGAGTGAGATGTTAAAATAGGCGGAAATATTATATACCTCTCCCCGATTGTTGTTTTTAAGACCCCATTTGTCTAATGCATCCACATCTTGCAACGCATTCCAAAGATACCTTTAGTACACTTTTTTTCTTCTTGCATGACCGTTTTGAAAGAAACAGAGCGTTGTGCTCTGATACCAATTGAAGGATTGTAGAGTAAATAGTTGAAAAACATAATAACAACATGCAACTATGTATAACAGAAAAAAGGAAAACTCATTTACATAACCATGGAATAGCAAAGCAGCTACAGTTGCGTTACAACAACTCAGACTTTTCTTCCGGACTCTATATTTTTTTCTATCCCAACTCAACTCTATTTATACAAAACTTAAGTCAGTTATTGCCTCTTCAATGCTGAAGAGGTTAAGGCAGTGGCACCCTTTCAAATATGGGCAGGGCATGGCAGTGATGGTGAGGCGATGTGGTGATGGTGAGTTGACAAGAAGTAATTATTTACAACACTCCCCCTTAATTATGACTGGCAACTTAACCATGACATAACATAATTTAAACATGTATGTTGTTCTAAGTCTTAGCTAGGCTTACAATGACTCAAAAACTTTGACATTAACTCTTTAGCTAGACTTCACTTTCATTTTCTTCCAAATTTTGTATCCTCTAAATTGCTTCATCTTTGTCTTTTTGGTGTAGGCTCCAAATTTTAGTTTCTTCATTTTTTTATTTAAGCTTGTCCATCATTAAATCCATGTTTATCATAAGAACACGGAAAATCATTTCAGGTTGTCCATGGATTTCCTCTACGTTTTCGAAAATTTCTGCGTATGTGGATTGCTCCCACATCTCATCCTATATTGTTTGTTTTTTATCATCAATATTTTGATTGTCAATTTGTTGCAACATAAGTTCATAATGTAATTTTATCTCTTCAAAACTCCAATACATAAAAATTTCATTAACATTTTCATTTTCAACATTGTCCATGTTGTCTTCAACATTCATTGTTGAATCTTCTATACAAACTTCATCAACACATGGTGTTTCAAGCCATGCTTCAAGGAACTTTAAGTATTCTTCATATTTTGTTGTGTATTCTCATTTGCTTCTAACATCTACACACACAAAATCAATGTTAAGTTTATATGAAAAAACATCTTCAGGACCATATTGATTCTGTTCATTCTGCACTGGAATGAGAGCTTTCTCTTCTTCCTTCTTTGACTCTATCGATGCCTCATAATCTAGATTCTTCACCTTTTCTTCTGCAAACAGGTTTTCTTCCACTTGGTTTTGAGGCACAAGTGGTTTTATGTCGTTGAATAACAATGTATCAATAAGATGTTTATGTTGCATTATCTACAACCACTCATCACTATTGAATTGTTCTTCATCAAATTTAAAACCAAAAATTTCAATTGTTGGATCCACTAAATCAGTTGCTTCTCCATCAGTAGCATTAATACTATCTTCCATATCACCCCTGAAAAAAAATGTGATTTTCAATATGCTCCCTCGAAAAAAAAAATGTGATTTTCAATATGTGCCCCCGAAAAACACAATCTTTACCCAAATTCCATGTAAGGCACAATATTTACCCAAATTCCGATTGTAGATGATCAAACCTTTGCAAAATTCTATAATTCTAAACTTTATTTTTCAAATCACCTTTTCAAACCATGTAAAAGTTTAAAAAAACTTTTATAATCCTTCTCAATAGAAAAACCTTTAAAAAAAAAAACACTTTTAAATCTCGTGTAACTAATGAACCCTTAGCTAAACTGAGAGAGGGGGGGGGTGAATCAGTTTAGTACATTTATGGACATTTAAAACTCTTTTCTTTAAACTTATTTACACCTCCATTTCATAAGCAACTTAATATATAACGAATCGAAAAACTTAATATGTGGGCACCAAGTGATAAACAGATTAAACAAAATACATCAACACATAATCATCATGCACATAGACAACATATATAAATGGAAACCCATAAGGGAGAAAACCACATCTTATTATTGTTTTTATGCAAAGGCAAGCTCCAACTCCCTCTCAAAACTGATTTTCTGTAGGCTCCAACCTACAGGAGGCTACTACCTCAATTTTTGCAAGCTACAAATTGCACGGAAGCTCCAACTCCCATCCATTTTCTGCAGGCTACAACCCACAGGAGGCTCCTACCTCAACCAGCTACAACTAGACATCTATCAAGCTACAAATTTATATTGAAGCTCCAACTCCCTCACACTACAATAAAATCATATGTTGATTTACCTGGATATCAGTTATGTTTTACTCCTTCTTCACTACTACCTTTTCAGCCTTCATATCTGCTTCATATTAGCTCTGGATGTGCACAGCATCTCTATTTGCTCACTCTCATTCTTCCACTCTCTAACCTCCCTATGCACATTGCAATAACATCATTTATAGAGATAACTTCATGGTGGTTTTCATTCTATATGGGAATATGAAGTGAACAAGCATGGCTCTTTGCCTTCCACCCACTCATTTCCTCACTCAACATATTCAAAATGTTACAAAAATATATACATTTATTTCAGTATCAAATGGAGTTTTTCTTTGCCTTGGAGACTTGCCTTTGCATCAAAAACAATATAAAATATATCAATAAATTTACATTCATACAAAATATTTCAACTCAACCCTTTCATCTTCTTAGCTTTGTTGTGCATTTGTCCTCTTCTGCTTGGTGTCCCTTTGTATTTTATGATTTTGTTGTTATATTCTAACTGTGTTGCATAACTGCCCTTTTTCCCGACTCGACCTAGCTACCTTCCTTCTCTTGCCCGTAGCGTTCAGCCTTCTGCTTTTCTCAACACCCGACTCTACCCAGAGATCTTTCTGAGCCCCACTCGACCCATGTACATGTCTTCTTATTACCGCAACGTTTAGCTTTTTCCTTTTGCTCTGTGTCGGGTCACTTACCCAAGTCTACTGCCCACATTCAGACTTTTGTTCTATTTATAAAAGTGTAACCGTTGTTTATCTCTACATGTAGTGTCGGGTTGTTTCACCCGAGTCTCCTGTCACGTTCATACTTTTCTTTATAAACCACCGTAAGACTTGGACCTCAAATATATTACCATGGAACTCTGAATAAAATCGCATCTGACATCCTTTATCACATTTTGGCATTTTGGATATTTCTCTTGTGTATTATATGTTATAGACGCCTTCTGTTCTCCTGATGTGATTTCTTAAGGAAATACACCTAACCCCAGACCTGAAATATATTAGAATTTATCTTTGAAAATTCAACGTGTCCTTTCATTATCACACTTTTGCGTTCCATAGGTTTTACGTTATAATCCTCCTTTTCCTCCTCCAATGCGATTTAACACAGGAAATGCTTTACATCCGGATTTGAAATCCTTTGGAGTTCACCTTTGAAACTACATCGCATACGGGCTCTTGTCGCTCTTCGCATGATTTAGCTCATAGCAATAACAATTTTCCTCTTATCATATGCGATATGTGATCGCATCTCATCGCAAATCGCACTTCTTATCACATCGCAACTTAAAACATTTAACTTGCGATGACTTAACATATAAATATAAGAATCGCCGATAGCGATGTTCAGTATGCAAATGGGTCCCATGTTGGACTTTAAATCCTCTAGACTTTAGCTTTGAAGCATATCACGTCTGATACTCTTATCGCATTTCGAACTTCGGCATTTTAACATGATTCTTTGAGTGCTTATCCTCCTGAGCTTGTGATGTGCGATATGCAAGTCACCTCCACGGAATCTCTACATCATCATGCCACTTCACCTTGCCACGCCACTGCCACATCACTGCCACGCCATCGCCACGTCACTGCCATGTCATTGCCACATCACTACCACGTCTTCGCCACATCACTGCTACATCATCTCCACGTCACTGCCACATCATCGCCACATCACTACCTTTTCATCACCATTTCACTGCCACTTCATCTTGCCATGTCATCTCCTGCACTTCGCATTTCACAATTTCTATGTCTTGTCGCAAATCATACATTTTAACTCATCGGCAATCGGCTCGAAAACCTTATCGCACGTCGCAAAATTTAACCCATCGCAAATCGGCATTTCGCACATTTACCTCTACGCCATTAACAGTTATATCATATCGCATGCGATGTGCGATATGCGCATGGACCTCCGCCCAACACGTGGCTCCTCATCGCATCACAACTTAAACAATATAACTTGCGATGTCTTAACACGTAAAATATAAAAGTCGTCAATTGCGATGTGCGCCAACCGCCTTTTGTGATCTTGTTTATCCTTCACTCGCTATCATTTCTGCGACTTGATCTTCACCGTTTGTACCGCCCGCACACTTATTTCTGTCAATAGAATCGCATATGTAATAAAACTCATTCTATCATACTTTGATCTCCATCGAAGTTCATAGGAACTTCGTTCACTATTCATATTCATACAACATAGTCTTCACATTATATGCACGCGACCCGAATCGACCCGTTGAACTGCACGCGCCCTCGTGCACTGCTCTGAACGCAAAACAATCTGACTTGACCTGTGCATTCACAACTTGACCCAAGATTGATGCCTTTGCTGACTTTGCTGCCTTTGCTACCTTTTCTCTTTTGATGCCTTTGCTGCCTTTTCTCCTTGATAAAGATTCTAATGCTGCTCCTTGCATTTTTACTACTCCTCTCTACTCCTTTGCCTTAACTATAATTCTAATGTTGATCCATGCCTCTTTGTTTCTCCTCTACCTTACTCCTTTGCCTCTAATTATGCTCCTCTGTCTCTCTTTTATGATTCTCCACTTAACTTTTTCCTTCTTTGCCTTATTGCTCCTTTATACTCCAACTGATCCTGATCCGCACCTTTGTCCTTAATGATAATTTTGGTGTTGCTCCATTCTGCTCCTTTTCCATCAATGACAATATTTCCAACAGTAACAATCCACTCTTGAAAAATACCTTTATAAGAAAAACCTTCTTCAAAAAAGGACTCTTTAAAAAACCTTTTCGAAAAAAAGGCAATCTCTTTATAGCATCTCAAATACGATTAAAAAAATCTTTACCACACCTGTTTCAAAGTGTTTCCAAGTGAAGAACAAGTTTATGCTTGTGGCATCAAGGATTGCGGCCCTCACTCATTTCAGAAGAAAACGTGTCATAGTTCACAAAAGGCGATGATGGTTGTTCAACCCTATGTGAAAAACCAAAAATTTCTTTGGCTTCTTAGTCTACTGACTCCTTAAATATTCACGCTGGAAGCTCCATAGCAGCTGAATAAAAGGTCTTAAACCTTTCCTCTCTCCATGCAGAGAGACATAAACTAACCCCACAACAAACCATTTTATAGTACCTCAGTTCAATGCATTTGATAAAAAAAAAACAACCAAAAATCACATCACAACTTTTAGGCTCTTGTTAAAATTGAGTATGTTGTGCGCAATTCTAATTTCAGAAATCGACTATGGAAAAGTGGTTTCTACACTTCCAAGACATTTCCAAAGACAAATCAGCTTTTGTATCGATATTTGACAACAAATATAAGACAACTAATGTTGCATCACCAAATTATGTGGCTTTAGAATTCGAAAAGCCAACCTCTCAAGTACCTCACACTGATAAGTGTAGCCACACAGGTCTCACAACAGTGGCGCACTAATTTCTTTTAACCTCTGCTTCATGTCCAAATAGTGCTGGCAATACAGAGCGAAACTAGTAAACAACAGCTTCACCTCACTAGCTCTGATACCAATTGAAGGTTACAGAGTACACAACGGAAAAAAACAATAGAAAAAACAATAACAACAGGCAATTAAGGTTGTTAACAAAAAACCTCTCACTCATTTACATAAATATGAAATGGAAAAGAAGCTACAGCTGCATTACACCCACTCGGACTGTGTGTCCGAACTATATGTCCTTGTATCCTAGCTCAACTATATTTATACAAAATTTATGTCAGTTATTTCCCTTTCAATGCTGAAGAGGTTAAGGCAGTGGCACTCTTTCAAATATGGGCAGGTCATGGCAGTGACGGTGAGGTGGTGTGGTGATAGTGAGTTGTCAAGAAGTAATTATTTCCAACACGTTTCTCTGGCAAATTCAACGTGTGAGCAACGATTGACATTTAACATGTGTCTAACTCCTCTCTCTGTTTGACCCATGAAATGGAAGAACTAGCCATTCTCATCTCCAAAAAAATTAAAACATCTTCCAAGAAAGGTGGTTGTTGAATTCAGCAGAGTGAAAGAAACCAAAGACTTGGTTGTTGGCACAATAGCCAGCTTCTAGTTATAGATATAGCTCTCTACATAAATATTTTTCATTTACCTGAGGATATATTGTATCCATGCAGTCTCAATATTCGAATGCCCATTGTCGTAACATCAATATCAGCCACGAGATTCTCTCTCATCCATCCAATGCCTCTTTCGTCCCAATGGTTGCGCATCAATTTCAAATATTATTAAATTGAGGCATTAATGAGCTGATCAAGAAGTGAATCGCGTAGAATGGCTAAAGAGTAGGGGAGAGGGGTCAGTTATTGGATACCTCAGTAGTGACTGGGCCCCCACGCCACGTGGACCGCCACACATGCGTACAACAGCATGCCACCTACTGCCCTCACGTGTCACGGGTACGGGCAACCTCTCCAGCTGGTCCTTTCCTGCGTTTAACCGAAGGCTTCTCGCACAAGCTCTTATTTTCACTATGGGCTAGTCATTGATCGTCTTCCTATATGTTTGATGCACAGTGCCTGCACCGATGCCCGACGCCTCCACCTCCGCCCTCCGCGCGCTGCATCCCGGGTTATGGAGCGTCTACCCTCCTAGTTCGAGCTCCTGTGGTCTTGGTTCAAGTGCGGGGGTTTAACTTCGTCGTTATACCTCAGCTCCATGGTGGTTATACCTCAGCTCTATGTTGGTTAAACCTCCTCTCTGTGGTGTTTATACCTCGGCTCTGTGGTGATTATACCTCGGCTTTGTGTGGTTATACCTCAGCTCTTTAGTGGTTATACTCAGCTCTGTGTTGTTTATACTTGGCTTTGTGATGGTTATACCTCAGCTCTGTCATGGTTATACTCGGCTCTATGGTGGTTATACTAGGCTCTGTGGTGGTTATACTCAGCTCTATGGTGGTCATACCTCGCCTCTTTGGTGGTTATACCTCGCCTCTGTCATGGTTATACCTCGGCTCTCTGGTGGTTTTGCCTCGGCTCTATGGTGGTTTTACCTCGGCCCTGTGGTGGTTTTACCTCAGCCCTGTGGTGGTTTTACCTCGACTCTGTGGTGGTTTTACTCGGCTCTGTGGTGGTCATACCTCGGCTCTGTGGTGGTTTTACCTCAGCTTTGTGGTGGTTTTACCTGCATTTAGCTGTATGCCATTTTCATACCTTGGCTCTATGGTGGTTATACCTCGACTCTGTGGTGGTTTTACCTCAGCTCTGTGGTGGTTTTACCTATGTTTGGCTCTGTGTCATTTTCAAGTCTGGATGCTGGTAATTGTGTTTTCAGGTGCATTTTTCAGGTCTGGATGCTCTGAATTGTGGTTTCAAGTGCGTTTTTCAGTGTGGGTTTTCCTTTTTTTTAATTTTTGTGCTAATGTTTGTGCTTCCTCATCTGTGAATGGTTGTATTGTGATTGGGTTTTTGCATTGTTTTCAAGTCAATTCAATTGGCAATGAGGAAGGCGAGGAGGGAGAGGAAGGCGAGGAGAGAAGTCGTAAGGTAGGACTCTGTCCTACCATTCATATGTATGTGTTTTTTAACACATTTAACT